>JAFELO010001021.1:552150-569767 GCA_017140195.1 Eumaeus atala | reverse complement strand
CTCGGATAACCCCAGGCTACTGAGCCCCACCGCCACGACAAGGCTTGAACCATGGTGGGGACACGCCACAACCCTGCCCAGGCCCAGTGAAGGCGCGTAAATGCGTTTCCCGCGTAAAGAAAAAAAAAAGTAAAATAATAAGTATATCAACATCATATGTAAGAGGTAGCGCCGAGCTCGCCTGTCCTGAGGTGGCGCTGGTGCGGGGGGCGGGGGCGGGTGTCGTCAGTGTAACAAACTGTACGGCGCTTGTGCTCGGCCTTGCCGGGGAAGCGGCCGTCACACTGCGGTAAATGACGTCAGCAGAACGTTAGCTACGTGGACCAAATGACGAGGTTTCCAGTGTTGCATGACACCGTAACGTCAAATCGGAGGAGGTAGTGCCATGCTGCATAGGAGGACGTGGTGCCACGCATGGTGCAGGACACTACATCCTCTTAAGCAACGGAATTGTGAAAGTACCTCACGCTCACTTGAAACCGGCGTAAAGTGACAGCGTCGCTGTCGCGTTCCGTGCGGTTTGTGTGCATCCGCGCGGGTGGCCCATCGAGGTGGGGGGGGGATGATAATAGGGCAACACATCTGCGTAACAATCATGCGAATGTCCATGGGCATCGGTAGTCATCAAAAGGCTATTATTGCTCTTTTCCCTCCTTATGCTAAAAAAAGTTATAGCCAAATTATTCAACGGCCTGCGGCAACCGGAGCCATTTGGTGCTACCACACATAATCATCTATCCACATATGCGTTGCCCTCTTTCTTCCCATGCAACCAATGGCCCGTCGGCAAACGAAACGCAATAGCAAACTCGTCACTTATAGACGGTGTCATGTGAGCGACAAGTGGGTCCCCGGTCGTGCCGGCCCGATTTCGCTGCAATGCAGCATGACCCTAAGAAAAGGTACTAAGATTAAGCTGTTAGACTGTGTAATGACTTGCAACTCTTCAAGCCTGTAGTTAAGCAAACGATACTGACATTGTGAAAGGAGGTATTACTCACCTCTGCATGACATTTATGCGGATATCTATGGGTGTCGGTAGTTATCTATGGGCACTGACTGCTCGTTTGCTACAAAAAAGTGTGCGTGTACTTAAGCACGTCACTAACAATAGAAAAAAAGTACTTAACACATTGAAACTTTTGTTATAATGGTAACTTTTATTGAAAGACGAAAATGATAACTTCAGAGTTTCGGGTTTTTGTGGCGGTTTGCGCGTGCATCGTAAAAATTGACTCTCATATTTTTTCCATAACACAGTAAAAGGAGTATAACTTAAAAAGGCTTTGAGCTCTACAAATAAGAATAAATTCCTGATACTGAAGCCCAGCATCTAAAATTCAAGGAGGTTAGTGTTATTGTGCTTGAAAAAAACCTTCACTTTTCATTTCACTTCAACAGACGACGATGGAATTAAATTAGAATAACAATTACAAGAAGTGGCACAGCTGCCGCACATAAAAGATGCAGGTATGATGGAGAGATCGACTCGAAATTGGACAGATAATTGGCTGGTAATGGGGAGAATGCGGAGTGCGGCAACACCGGCATGATTTAAATTTGGAAGAATGGACGTTTTTTAACGTTTATTTTCTTTAAATTTGGAAATACGTTTAATTAAAACTCACAACTCTTATGAGGTTTACTCGTGGCTTTTATTGTCTTCCAGTTTTTGTGTCAGGAATAAAAAATGCAACATTTCGATATACTCATAGTCAAATTCTTAGAATACTAGGTGCGTTCCGTGGTTTCGGCCGCATATTATTTATTTATTGTAAAGGAACAATTATTTTATCGGGATACTTTTGTAAGTTCAAGAATCTGAATTGTAACCTATGTTTACAAACGTTACATTTTCTTAGTCATTTTCTTAGTCATACATACAAACATTACATTTTCTTAGTAGGATTATTGAATCATTTAATTAGGTGTTACAACTTTAAAATATTATTTTATGTATTATAAAGTGTTATTTTTCTATGTCTTGATGTATCACGCCAGTATTTATGGTACGTATTACGGGACCAGGTGAAGTGCAGTGATCGTTTTCATTTATGCGTTTACAAATAAGTGTTGTAAATCCAGTCCATTTGTCCTCGAACTACAGTCATTGATGAGGCAATTCCTCAACACGGGAGCGAGTCCGCAGCTCCGGTGCCCCGGGGCAATGTTGCCGCGTGAATATTTCAAGTTCTCCATCGCTTGCAGCTGTTGCGAGTAGACGGCGCGCTGCGGCCGCACCAAATGCTTTCATGCCTTGTCCTACTTATATTATAAATGCTACATATGTATGTCTGTTATACTTCTTGTTGTTTCAGACAGATCCTACTCAGCTGGTTTTTCTGAAATTTTACATTGATATAAATTACGCTTTTCAATAAAAAAAAACTTCTAAGTCTGGGATTTACGATTAAAATCGAAATTAATGGAAGGCTCTTAACATCTCTATGTTAATCACAAAAATTCGACAACCTGTCTAATATAAGTTGCATTGGGCCGGTTCTGTATCTGATACATGTTTCAACATTCTGCTATAGCGTAGAGGAGCTATAACCAGAGAAACGGCGCATCGCACGCTTCACCTGGCCTTGTAATCTGTATATTTTATCATTTCTATTGTAATTTCATGAAATCTTAACAATTTTAGTTGATGAGTGAAAGAGTACAGGTATACTTTCGTACTTTGGCTAGTGTTGTCACGCGAATGTTTCAACTTTCCCATTAGTGTTCAGGTGCACTATAGGAGGAGGTGACAGAAGGAGGCAACACGACTACATGGATGTCGGTGGTCATGAAAAGCGTCCGACTGCCTATTTGCTCCCGTATATCATAAAAAACAAACTCCGGCATCGCACACGATTAAATTTAATTTCCAACTCGGCTATGCGTTATTCAAATTTATATTCAACATTGTGCGGTGTACAGTTTGCGTTGCGACGCATTATCGTTGACAACGGATACAATGAAAAGTTTTGCGTTGACACAAAACATTCATTGTCGTGATGTGTTTGCGTTCTCGTATAATACGTATATATATATAGTATAACGCTACGTGTAGCCGGGACATTATAAATGGAAATCGTGTTAAAGTTTTGTCATTGAATAAAATGAATAAAATACAGTAGAACTTTGAAATAAGTTGAGGGGTGTAATTTATGATGTTTTTATATTTATTACACGTACTAGTGATGCGGCCGGCTTCGCATTTGTACACTAAAACCTTCCACTTTTAAATTTCTATCGATTTGTGAAAACCACACACAACATACATACAACTTTGGAGACTTTTTTATAATGTGTACAGATGAAGGTGAAGTGGCAATGGGCTGGTCACACACTCAGAAGAACGCCATCTGTTCGCGAGTAGCAGAAGATCAGTGGTCTTGGCGTTCATTGAGAGAGGCCTATGTCCAGCAGTGGACCGATAAGGGTTGATAATGATGATGATGATGATAGGTGAAGGAATGATCAGGCGAAGCCTGTGATGACTCCCGACGCCCAGAGACATCCTTCCCCCTTTCTCTTCGAATGGGCCACAGGTAAGTCACAGATTGCATGACACGTGACAATGTCATTTTGCGACGGTACCAGAAGGACATGTCATTTTTTTGGGTGTATTTATGTACGTATTTATCATCATCACCATGTCATCTCGTTCGCTCTCCTGTGCATTCTTTTCGAACTGCGGTTAGCATCTCACGCTAAGCTTTGATCGGAAGATACGGTTTGAAGGTGCACAGAATAGCTGTCTAGAACTGTTAAACGTATGGTTGTAGAAGCACTTTGCGTAGGGTTTGCGTCAAGGTTTTCTAAACGATTCGTTTCCCATAGGTCTACATTTTTGTGCACGGTATGACGCCATTCCGGTCTAACAGTAGCCAGCTCCTCCCAGTCGGCAGTTGAATGTAATGAGATACAAGATTGCGCTTGAGCACGTCTTTGTATCGCAGGTACTGCCCGCTCTGCTTGAGTTTACCGCAAGAGAGTCTGGAATATAACAACCTCGGGCAGTCTACTTCCGTCCTTGCGCGCATCACCGCCAGAAACATAACAACCTCGGGCAGTCTACTTCCGTCCGTGCGCGCCTAACCGCCAGAAACATAACAACCTCGGGCAGTCTACTTCTGTCCGTGCGCGCCTCTCCGCCAGAAACATAACAACCTCGGGCAGTCTACTTCCGTCCGTGCGCGCCTCACCGCCAGAAACATAACAACCTCGGGCAGTCTACTTCCGTCCGTGCGCGCCTCAAGCAGGACATAAAACTTCAGTATTAGGACCGTGATCCTCCCTTTTGATGCGCTGAACAGATTTCGGATTAAATGTGAAAGGAGACCAACTTCTTGATACACGTTTTATAGCAGCACGAAGTCTCCGCAGCGCACAATAGAGTAGGTAGAACGATTGCTTTGTACACAAACATTCTTGTTTGGAGTGTAAGATCGTGTGACTTCCGGGCACGCGTTTTAATTTTGTCAAAGACTGCTGTGGCGCTCGCTACTCGAGCTGTATCTAGCTACTCTGTAGGCAAAGTATTATTTTTCCTGAAAGGAATACCTAAGTATTCGAAGTCGGAAGCTTCTTTAATGCCATACCATTCAAGATGATATTGGTATGGTCTGCCCATGATCCTCTGGGAGGCCTTGAACTTGAGTCTTACTGGTGCTTATAACCAGTCCAAGCTTGTGGCATGATAAATGTAAACAGTGTACGTAAGATTGAAGAGACTCGAGAGAATCTGCCAGCAGACAAACGTCGTCATGATGTATATAGCCTTCCTCGATAAATGGTCTATGGAACACGAAAGTAATTTTTCTATACGTGTAAGAAGTTCCTAAGATTAGCGCGTTCAAACAAACAAGGAAAAATGTGTGAGTACTTATGTACACGCGATAGAAGTTATAGTTCCTTGACGTAACAAGGGAAAAACTAATAAATAAAATGTTACCTGTAGTGTTAACATCAGGGTGTCGGTTTTTCAAGACGGTATGCGCGCGCGCCGTAAAATTGTACACCCCTTCTTCCTTATTCCCTAACGCGCTCAAAAAAGTATAAGTTGAAAAGCTTTATTATATTGGTATATGTAGGTATACGGATAGGCATCAGTGCAGGATGTATGTAAATGTATGTAGATTGGACGGAAGCTGAAGTGTTACGTATCACGCGCGGAGCTACGCTGACTATTTGTTTCCAGGCCCAGGTGCCATTTCGTGTATATATGTAACTCCCCAGATGTATGTAAGCGCATAACTTCAGAATGACTGCAAGTAATTTGACAATTGACTCTGTAACTACTGAACTGATTTTGAAAATTCTTTTACAACATTATCTGTGATAAACATAGGCTATATATAACATTTCCAAAATATTTTAAAACTTCTAAAATGTAACTAAAGGTGCGAAAGAAACATACAACCGCCACGGCTTCGCCGGTGATTATCACGTAACTGATTGCTACCTTATCAAATCAAACATAAACACTTAAGATTAACGGGGAATCACACTGTCTATTGGTGACCAACCGCATGAAAAATTTAGTACATACAGAAAGATAGCTTTTGGGGACTTCTTTTTACAACATTATCTCGCTTCTCGCCAAATTTACGTCAACCTGAGGAACACTGTATGTTTTTATATCAACATAGACGGACAGAATCAGGGTTACTACTTGTGGTCACCACAAAATCACCACAAAAGTAAAAAGTCAGTTATTACTTCTGTGATGTGGGCCCAATGTGTGTTCAAACAATTATGCCAGCTCAGGCTTTGAGTAAACCAATTACGTTCATAGATGGATTTCTTCATTGTTTTCCTTTTTGTTACTTATACTTTTCTACTAGGAATATATCATGATCATTCGGATGACGTTAGAGGAAGTTGCGTCATAGAATATGTTAAATATACCGCAATTCTGATTTTAGTTCTAGACACTAACGTACAGTATTTTTTTTTGTATTATAGGAGTTCAGACAAGCAGTCGGAGTCAGTTAATGTCTACCGACGCCCATACGTATCCACATGATTGTAATGCAGGTGCGTTGCCCTCCTTTCCTCTTCGCCTCCATTAGGCCACTGTCTTCTCACAAACCGCGCGGAACGCGGCTTCATAGCCCTATACCATTTATCTCTCTGATCTCGAGACTGAAGTGAAGTTGATTGCTAATTTGTTATAGGAGGAAAACAAAAACGAAATTTGTACAGCTCTCTTTCTCCCTCTTGCCCAGTCGGCAATATACGAAATATAATTTTCTCCCTTTCTATCTTCACAAAGTTATGTCTCCCTCTTGAATGCCGTGGCATGCTATGAGAAGAAGAGAGAAAATGTGTACTCGCATCTCACTCTCATTGCTCGTACAGTAACTAATTTTCGACACGTAATTTTCTATCTTTGTTGTCTTATATCTTCCTGTCAATTTCTATTGGCCTCGGTTCCGGAACGCTCCGGTATTCACCAGCTTACTTCCCGAGTCAAGGAAAGTCTCAAGTCCAAAGAAATTTTACTTCAAAGATAAACAGACAAAGTGGCGATAGTAAGCTAGTGAATAAATTAACAATAAAGTTAGTTCTAAGTAAAATCAAATTGTTGTCATCTAATAATTACGTGAGGGTGCTCTTATCCATTGTTGTACTCTAACCTCTACATAAATACTAAAACAATAGATTATGGATGTCAAATTGAGACGAACTTGAAAACTTCGAATTTTATTTAATTCGGCCTATTAAGCTGTATTAATATCAAGGAGATCCATTATCAATTTAGCTTTGAAAGCTGTTGACTGGAGTTCTTCCAAATCGACTTTGCCTTTTATTGCTATAATAATATAACATGAATAAAATATTTTTGATATTAGTAAGATTTATAACTCAAAGTAGGACTGGTTAAAAATACTTATGTTATGAATAAGCACTAGTATTATATTATGATGATGCGATAAATATGAAAAAACGATTTTCATATACGACTAGTGCATGGCTAGCGAAATTCACTCCGTTTAAACTATTTTTTCTAGTAATTTCAATACATTTTTTAATGTCAAATGCAACACTTGATATCTGTAACATATGACTATGTAACATATCACTTAATACTGTATGCGAACGCCAAAAATGATCTAGAATTACAAAACTGCTCAACAGAAAAAGATACGACATATTCATACAAATGTTTAGCGACAAAATAATGAACAACTTAATTTAATTAAAACACTTACCAAAATTTTTAATAAAGCCAAGAGATAAAGTCTTAAAGGGCGGTATTATTAATCTTAGCGTTAATTACACCTATGGATCATTATTGATATAATTATTTATCTTTGTGACCTCGTAAAATAATTTTATACTGCCAGGGTTTACACACCAGGTTTTTAATAAAAAATATTCAATAGTTGCAATAAAATAAGAGCAAGATGAGATTAACTATGTGGATCTGAGACAGAACTGTCTCCGGCAAAAAGTATATAAAAATACTGATAATATCCGTAAGTAATTATCGAATCACGCCAACAATCTGTCGCGTAATTTGCATTGGTGATTATAAGTCAAAGTTTACTCTACCGCATACTTCAGGAAACATTTAGGAGACAAGAACACACGGCAGTCATGAATACTAACAATGAAGATATTGATTGACTCGACGGATGCGTATTGACAGATCCTAGCAGCAACACAACGCACGCCACCGCTGGAGCTTGCAGCGAAGATTCATGCGGTCAACGTAGTCAACATTCTTGCGATCACACGCAAAACGGTTTGTATCCTCTTGTGTGTATGTGTGTGATCATTGTTGAAATGAAATTTGTGACCATTTTATATAGACGATGTAGTGGCATGTAGCATTATTGATTAACGGTCTTTAGTTTAGAAACTAAATGTGTTGTGTTCTTGTAATCCGATTAGCATTTTGTGGACAGTTAAAACATTCCTACACAATGTACTAATTATATTCTAATAAATGTCGCCGTTGAAAATACATACAGATAGTTGATACATTACAAATACGACCCGCTCAAATTGTATAGCATTTAACTCAATTCAATAATAATAAATTTGTATCTCATCACCGTTTGAAATTATTTAATGTTTACTTGTAAATATAGAACATTAGGACATTATAATTCATACTCACACCCAGCTTGTTCATTATATTTTAATTAGTTACACTATATTAGTTATAATAAAGTAGCTCAATGGATAGTCCGTTCAAGGATATTTAAAAATCTCGATGTTTCTATTTCTTTATTACAATCATGGTCTTGGAAAGGCCAAGTTCTGACACCAGAAGTCCAAACATTTTTATCATATAACTATTTGCTTAAAATTTTCTGTACCTTGACGATGTGATGTCCTTGATGTTTTATTTTTAATTTTTATTATCATAATCGCCGCATCCCACAGTCATCATCTCTAATGAAATTACACTGTAAAATATCTTTTATATTTGCCACCTTATATATAATGCGTTGGAATTGTTTTTGTTTGAATATACATTCACATAAACTTAAGAAATCAATACAAAACATAATATGTCGATAGAAAATAAACACATCACATGAACGTAATAAAATTATTTTACAAACACAGACTTTCATTTCAAAACCTTGACCTATGCATGCACCTTTAGTGCTCTTGCAATTTTAATGGCTAGTTATTTCTTACTTATTTTACATTATTTATTTTACCGTTAATATCTGAGTGGCGATAACTGTGTGGTAGGTATATAACTCAGCCGCGAAGCAGAGAGAATTACACACGTGAAGAAACTAGAAGTACAACGATTCCAGCTATAGTATGCAGCTATGGTCGTAATCTCTGAAGAGACCAGCCAACTCTGCATTATACACAATGGTGCACAAATTTAGGAAAGAAACCATTGGTTAACCTACAAAATCTTTCTACTTCGCATCCGCGCTATCTGTTAAGGAATAAATAAGGTTCTCGTTTGAAAATCTCTCTTAAATAATTTTGTCTGTTCGAGAAATAGAAAATTTCACTCTCACCGTACGGACTGTGCACTACTCAATTATGTATGATAAATGTTTAACAGGCGCTCGGGGTGCTTGTGAAACATTTACTGTACGGGAATACGGTGCGCGGCCAATCGCTTTTGCGATTCAATTTGGCATTTGCTGTACACGATACTATGTTTAGGTAAAGAAAGAACGGAGTCTGTAAGTTAGCCCGCAAATCAAATAGAACAGAATATAATATGATTTTACAATAAAGTTTATTTGTATTACTTTTACGGATTATATCGCTGCGGTTTGTTTAATCATTTAATTGTCACTTTGCGGCGATATCATGTAAACGATTTCGCTGCTCTGCAACAATGATACTACCCCACTTCATTAGGAATCATTTGATCTATTGCTGTCCGAATTACTGTTGACGTCACAATTAACGCGAATAGGTTATTGCATAACGTAGTCCCTATTTTCCTTTTTCTATAAGCGTTTATTTACTGTTCCCAAGTTTGTGTGTCTGTAATCAAATTTTACAGGCCAAACTTAATCCACATCCCGGTAACCGATTGTGCTGAAATTTTGCATGCATGCGTATGGATGCATGGATTATGCATTTCAAGGAGTAGGATGGCAATGCTAAATCATTATGACATGGAGCTAATCTGATGAAGTAATCCGAAGTTAACACAACTTCATGCAGTACATTTATATTAAATCTTTTTTATTTATTTATAATATGTTGAAGCCTTAGCGCGTGATAATAATTGAATCAATAGTATATGTGCAATGATAAGTAAAATTTAATTAATCTTATTGGTCGATAAAAATCTAGGTGAACAATTATCAATCTGACTAAGGTCTACACCGGGGAGAGTTAGATTAATTTATTGGCTTCAAACATGGTAAACATTGTTTACAGAAAAATTATATACATTAGGATCATTCATGTTTTACACTCGTAGAGTGGCGTGTTTATATCTTAGTTTAAGAATATCAAATTGGCTTTCTTAAAATTTTATGATGAGATCAAAATGTTATTTTTTAATGTTTGAGGGAAGGAAGTAACGTGAGTTTTAATTAAACTTAATGACACAACATCAAAGTCTTATAGGGGTACATTGAGAAAGTTAAATTATGTTTATCAACCCTACCGTATGGTGTAATGCTAGCTATATTAGGAAGGTAAAAAATTTACAACAATTCCTAATTGCTATCTTAAATTAAACAATACACCTCTTGAATTCCAATTTATCTATTTCGTGTTTTATAAATAAACCAGCAGCGCCCCGCAGTTTTACCCACGACGTAGTAACGTTCTCCCTTATGGGTTGCGTTTCTAAAAGTCCTTTCTTCGAGATCGCTTACATGATGGAAAAATAGAATTACAGTTAGAATTAGTAGTTTTTGGCTGTTTGCTATCTGTCGGTCAATCAACTATTCACATAGTAACTTAAGAGTTTTATGTACTGTATGTATTAAAGCTAATTAATTCCAATTGTCCGCGAATGATAGCGGGTCAGTGAGGGCTTTAGAGGACATTTTTGATCCGCCACCGACTCGTGAGAGGCCCAGCTCTGTAGGTTTGCTGTAGTATTGCACTTCCAGATTGTAATCTATACGTCACTAACGAAAAACTTTCGCACTTACAATAATGGTAAGATTGTATTTATTAATTTGTGTTTGATAATTTCAGACATGGAGTTCGGTAGCGGCGGCCCCCCTCCGCCCGGTATGATGAAAGACAGACACGGCCCGCCCCCTCCACATCACCCGGTATGTACACGAATTTCTTCATTGATTTCATATGGAATATAGAGAGATGACGACCGATTGGTGCAGTGGTAGCGTAGGTTCGAATCTCACCCAGATCATGGTTGTTTATCTGTGTATTGTATGTAGTTGTACGGAAGCCTTGCCAGTTCTTGCCGGAGTTTTACCGGTCGCCCTAGAAATTAAGCGCCGAGCAGCCGTCCAGACTTCCTTAGACCACAAGACGGACAGAATATTACGAAACTACTTAATCCTACAGACGTTACTGCCAATAACTTAGTCAAAGAATGGCAGACGCGATGGACTGACTCAATCGAAGGACGACATCTATATAACATTTTCCCATGTGTGTGGTACCGGCTACCGGAACACTCGTTAGGAGTTGATCGTTGCACTGGTCAGTTCTACCTGGGCACGGCGACTTTAAAAGCAAACTTTAAATTGATACCGTCACATCTCTGCGACTGCTCAATTGTAGGTGACGAGTAAACCGCACATCACACCTCGTGGGAGTGTGGTCTTGGGCAAGACGAGCAGAATATAATGCTGGATTCGTTGACCTCGTGGACAATTGTGTCACAAGTGTTACTGGCAGCAAACAAAGATAATGTCTCACTCATCGTAATGTTCCAAATATCTCACTCATCGTAATGTTCCAAATATCTCACTCATCGTAATGTTCCAAATATATTGAGTGGGGGAGTTAACATTCACTATGTTAACATATCAGGCTTCACCTGGCTGCTCCCTCTCTTTTCTCGCCTTGTCTCCACTTTGTTTAGAAATGGTCATTGGAATTATTTTCTAATCCTCCTGATTCATTGGCATCATCATCATTATTATCAGCCCTTATCGGTCCACACACACCACATCCACACCACACGGTCCACACACTCTTTCAATGATCGCCAATACGGCCGAACTCCTGCTACTCGCATCCATTCCGGACCAGCTACTGCATGGAAATCGTCTTCCTACCTGGTGAACGGTCGACCAACACTTCGTTTTCCTAAACGCGGCCTCCACTTCAGAATCTCAGTGGCCCATCTGCCATCTGATCTGATTGTGTGACCAGCCCATTTCCATTCATGGAGCTATTGAAGCTATATTATAGCTATTGAGCGGTAGTTCAACGCGCTATCTAATGTGCTATTTTGGGTGTTTCTTTAACCAATAGTAATTTTATAGCTGTTTTTTGTTTATAACTATGCGCGCGTGACACGTAGTGACAATAAAGCGGCACGATCTGTACTAATTGGCGGGAAAGTACTTATGAGCCAACAGTTGGCTGATATGTTTTGACACCTTTTTGCGCATTCGACTCTCTATCTAGACATTATATAATGAAAGGCAGTAATATAATAAAATAAAAATCTTAAATATAAATTTCTTAAGTCTATGTATACTAATGTGAAATGTATTTCCGTTGTGTAGCACCTGCATCACATGTACTTAAGGTACTTAACTCAGGGCTCGGCTAACGGGGCGTGCTAAGTCCACAAATTATTATTATTATTATAAAAAACCCTAGTAATTTTAAAATCAGACACATCACTCATAAAATATTTTTTTCTTATTGCATTCACAGGTATTATGGAAATTTTGTTCATTATTTTTTTTTTTTTTTTTCATAAAGTAGTATGATTTTTCAGAGAGACGGTCGCGGGTATGGTCCCGAGGGCTACGGCGGGGAGGGGTTCGCGCCACCACCACCCATGCACCATCCCATGCCACCACAGAATCAGGTATACCTTGTTGTCGAGTAATGCAACGACAACAACACATCTCAGCTTCCTGAGGGGGCGGGTGGAGAATATCGGTCCACATGTCGCGATACTTTCATACTACTACTACTAGAGCAAGTTGTGCTTAAGTAAGAGATAGTGCCATGCTGCATTGCAGCCGAATTGGGCCAGCACAACCGGTGAGGTATCTTACGCTTACATGCTACCGCCTAAGTCTGTAAAGTGAGAGCCTCGCTGTCGCGTTTCGTGGGGTCTGTGAGTTGCCGGTGGCCCCTGGGGGAAGGAGGAAAGGCTAGCCCATTTACATATGAATTATGCGGATGTTTATTAGTCATCATAGGACCCCGACTGCTAGTTTGTCAGAGCCCTGTGATGTCATATTTAAAAAATACGCTTGAAGGCTTTTGCAGTCATCCCATATCGCTGATTCGGTCCGCACAAGCATAGATCGGTTTACTCTCACATAACACCTGGCATGGCCCATTGGAGGGAAGAGGAGAAGGAGTCTGACACAGACGACTAGCTGGCTCAGTTGGCGGTTAGTCCGCGTGTTACGCCAGAGGTCTCGGGCTCGAATCCCGCCTAGGTCACGGATGTTTATATGTATTTATATTGTATGTATTTCTATTATAAAAATCTTAAATTTATAAGAATGTTAAATATATTGTCCGTTGTCTAGTACCTGTAACACAAGTCCTAACGGTACTTAGCACAGGGCTGGGCTGACGTGGTGTGATGAGTCCACAGATATAATATGTTGTTATTAATATATGCATAAAAGTTATGCGGGCGCCGGTTGTCATGAAAGGGGCTCCGGCTGTTCGTCCGTTGTCCTATAACACGCAAGACAATTAAAATTGCAGGGCGGGCCCCCGCAGCAGGGAGCCGTCATGATGGTGTACGGCCTGGACCTGAACAACGTGAACGCCGACCGCCTCTTCAACTTGTGCTGTCTCTACGGCAACGTCGTCCGAGTGAGTGGTGTTGTTGGCACGACCGGGGAGGGAATCCACCAAGCGGACCAGGGACTGCGTGTCCTGCGGTCCGGATGAGGATCACACATGCGCACGCATGACACACCCAATCGCTACTCACCACAGTCACAACACACCACACAACACACAGGCCCTACATGAATAGGGAAATGTAGGCCACATTTCCCTGAGCCAATAAGCCAGGATGGCAAATCCGCAATTATTGCGGCCCCGTTACCGAGGGAATAGTCGTCCCCTTGCGACCCAACCCGGGTTATGAGGTCCGCCTCGATGCCCGTAACCCCCCACAGTTTCTGTGGACATGACCAGCAGTGGACCGGGGAGGTACACCTCGCGAGCGTGATACCGCCGTAAAGCGACATCTTCGTTGTCGCGTTGCGTGACCTTCCGATGGCCCATTGGGGTGAGGAGGCAGGAAGGCAATGCATGTGCATGATTTTAATGCTGATGTCTATTGGTAAATCATCAAAAGGCACCGGCCACTCCTGCTGTCTATCGATGTTCTCAATATGTACTGAGAGAAGCTTAAGTGTGTGCTTAAGTACTTACAGCAACTAAATAAACAAATTGCTTACACAGCACTGTGTATACGTGCATAGATTGTATCTCTACACGTATACACAGTTTCTGAAAGATGTAGTACCATGTCGCATGGGAGGAGGTAGTACCATGCGTGGTGCCTGACACTATATCTTCCTGTGCAACGGAATCGGGCCGGCACGTCCGGGGAGGGGAGGGGGAGGGGGAGAGAGAGGTCTCTCTCGCGTAATACCGCCGTAAAGTGACATCTTCAGTGTCGCGTTGTCGTGCGGTTTGTGAATAGCCGGTGGCCCATTCGGGGGGAGGTGAAAAGGAGGACATCGCATCGGCTTATTGTGTATGGATGTTCATGGGCATCGGTAGTCGTATAAAGGCTCCGATTTCTCGTTTGCCCTCCCCCTATTCCATATGTTAAAAAACAATTCATCCGCAGATAAAGTTCCTGAAGACGAAGGAGGGCACCGCGATGGTGCAGATGGGCGACGGCGTGTCCGTAGAGCGCTGCGTGCAGAACCTGAACAACGTGACCGTCGGCGAGCACACGCTGACGCTCGCGTGAGTACTGTTCGTGGCTGCCCAGTGCGGCGTGTGTTGTACGTGTGCGTGTGAGTGTGCGTGTGCGTGTGCGTGTGTGTGTGCGTGTGTGTGTGCCAAGCTAGGGCGCGGTGCTTGCATAGTTCGGGTCATTACTATACGTTTCTTGATCAGGGATGACACGCGCGCCCTCGCGCTGCGCCTTACAGCGCCGTACTGAATTAATTATACATAAGATACGTGGCGTGAAGTTCTAGGTGAGGTTGTGGTCGATAGGGGGACAGAATCTGATAGCTTTGTAAGATTAGCTAAAGCGACTATTATTATATTGGCCGAAGGGATGGGGTCCCCTGGGGGAGGGCAGCTCACTCGCGACAGCTAAATTAGGCTTTGCGTTATCGTGAGTGAGTGAGTGAAGGGGCTGAAAAGAGACGTGAGTACTGCGCCGGCAATATGTCTCCGACTAATTGGGGCTTTTGTTTGGTTAAATCAAAATAATGTTAAGGCGTATTTATAATAATACCTTTTATATTATCCAAATTTAGAACGCAAACGAGCAGTCGGGGCTATTTAGTGAATGCCGACGACCACTACCATCCGCGTATACAAATGCGTCAACCATCCAAAATCTGAGACGGCTCGTTTACCCCATTATGCTATGAGAAATGTATCTCACTATTTGCTCCGACTGTGAGTTGTGACGTAGAATGATGGTTGTGTCTTTACCACAACAGTATGCTGGGACTTTAGTATGTTCTCATAGCCGCTATAACACGAACCGCACGAAACGCGTCAATATAACTGTCAAGTTGCGGCGGTATCGCGTGATTGAGGATTACTGTTGTTTCCCGATTGTGCTTGGCCAATTCGGCAGTGCAGCATGGCACTACCTCATGACGATCATTGGCTATGTCAGCAAATAATCGTGATATGTGGCACTCGCCCATCGCCTAGGGAACAGGCGTGAAGATGCGTTGTTCTTGTTGTTATGATTATGGTCGTGTTTCAGCTTCTCAAAGCAGGCGTATCTCTCGGAGGTGATGAACCCGTACCCTCTGCCGGACAAGAGCCCCTCCTTCAAGGACTACGTCGGCAACAAGAACAACCGCTTCCTAACGCCCGCCTCCATACACAAGAACAGAATACAGCCCCCATCCAAGGTCAGTCGTTCTCAACCAGTACACCACAGCCAAATCTACCGGTTCCAGAAGTACTGCATCCAAATGGCATACGTAGTTCCTTTGGTAGTTACGAGGCGACAGATTTCAGAGATGTGTTCACAGAGTACGGCTGGCGTATGTAGTGAGTACAGCTCACGGCAATGAGTTAATAAATGACCTTGAAGAGACAGTAACACCTTGACGGGTCTGACCTGATCCCATTGCATACCACCGACGTCGGAGAGGGCTGATACAGGTTGTCGTATCGGCCCCACCATGGTTCATTCCTCTTCGTGGCGGTGGGACTCAGTAGCTTGGGGTGAACCTAGGAGAAGCCAATTGAATCGAGGCAGGGAGGGGGTTTTGCTCTTTGCACACCTCTTATAAGAAGAGGGAACTCGAAGGCAATAGGTGGTGGCATTTCTGCGCAACGGACGTGGACCCCATTGCACTGTCCCAAAGTTGGTGAAGTTGTCCTGTGGTACGGAATAGCCCCATCTGTGGACCCCATGTGTGACGAGCGCTATAGTACCACCGGCAGTAGTGCAACACTAACTCCAGACACTAATGGGACAGCTGATACGTACAGGGCTGTCTCACTTAACTTACGTATGGGATTTGAGGTACATGGCCATCGGTCCACGCATTCCAGAGGTAAAACTGCAAACACATAGACGGACAAAAAAGTGACACTATAGGAATAGGTTTTGAAAATTTTAATTTTTTTTTATTAAGGAACTTTGTCGCTGAGCGGCCACATCGTTCCACAAGTTCACTAGTTTACATTACAAATAACCGAGGACAAGACTCATTTCTAATCTACTAAACTTAACTTATACAATCTAACAATAATTTTAATTTCTTCCGCCGACGGGATTGCTAAAATAATATTAAATAGTGTTTAATTCTTGTTCTATCAACATGAGCCGGTCTAAATGCTTCCTTCGGACACATTCCATCACAACATGCTGCACATCTTTGATACTACCATACTGACAGCATTTTGGAACAGACTGCACTAAAAAAGATTGTCTTAATTTTAAGAAATTAGTACACTACTAGTGACAGTACAACGTCACGCCGTGATAAATAAGGTTGGCACATGTGTCATTTAACGGCTGAATTAAAATACTTATCATTATAGATAATCTTTAGACAATTCCATCCTCATTATCCAGGTGGTACACTTTTTCAACACGCCCCCCGACGTTTCGGACGAGCAGCTGTTGCAGGTGTTCCAGGAGTATGGGGTGGCGCCCCCTCACACCATTTCCAAGTTTCCCCTCAAAAGCGAGAGGTAAGTACCCCTCTACCATAAGTCAAAAGTCCTAAGAAAAGAAATGTTCGTAGAATTTTAAAAGCACTTAACAAAATCAACCAAACACTCTGGGCTTGGATTTGAAAGTACATAAAATGAAGATGTTCTTATTCAATATCCTGCTAATATTATGGCCACCAGAGTTCGTAAGTGTGGATGGATATTTGTTACTCTACCACGTAGAAACTACTGAGTAGATTTTAATGAAACTTTACAATAATATAGATTATACATCAGAATAACACGTAGGCTATAGAAATAATAACTTTTGTACGTGATATGTATGTAGCCCACGAGCACGAAGTCGCTGGTAACAGCTAGTAGAATTATAAAAATTACGCTTTGATCAATCTAGTCTTCCCCTAACCCTAAAGAATTTACACAAACCAATTTACATTTGAAATGTTTGTTTGATTAAATCTTCTCATTTTTTTTTATATTTACACTCCATAAGTCGTCGAGTAAAATAACGAACGTATAAACAAATTTGACAGGACTGATTGTCATTTGGCTACGGAGCCATAAAATCTGACCATCTTCCAGATCGTCGTCGGGCCTCATGGAGTTCCAGAACATCTCCCAGTCCGTCATGGCGATC
>JAFELO010001021.1:526599-541859 GCA_017140195.1 Eumaeus atala | reverse complement strand
AGAAAAATAAATATGTGTTTTGTGGATTACGCAAACTTATTAAATGTAACATACATACTGGACAATAGCCAAAATTTGTTTTGATATTCCTAAACTATCCATCTGATGATGGGCCTACCTTTTGGGTTCCATACTTCTAAAGGAAGAGATGGAAACATTTTAGGATAACTTTGCAGTCGCCCTGTACTTAGTGACCTTTTTCTTGAAAATGTGTGGAGGGATCAATTTGAACTGTATGTCACATAAAGCCATTACAGTCATAAGCACTTAGTAAATCATACTTCTGAGTCAATGCGAAGAAATGTTCATATATTCTATGGTATATGCTTAAACATATAGAGTACTTTTGGTCGAAATAAGAAATTACAGTATGTAAGAGGAATAAATTAAAAAAATGGAACATTTTATATATCTATCACTGAAAAAAAAAACGATTACAAACTTACATATGTTCAGTTCATTTCATATCATTATATAAAGAAGAATTCATTTCCTTTTATGAAAAGAGAAAAAACACATCCATGCCAACTCGGGAGATAAGGGGTGACGATAAACTAAAATCTCAGGACCTTACTGGCCCGATCTGAAAAATTCCTTTTGTCTCGAGTAGCCTATTTATCATGGGAGGCCATACCATGATGCTTGTAACTAATAGGACCAGAGTTATGCGGGTGGAAATATATATGAACATGGTGCTAGATATTTTAATTCTGTTTTCAGATGGCGATCCGTTAGTGAAGCTTAACTGATGATGTGAATGTTAAATGATATGATTTCCACACAATTATGAAGTCTGTGTAAATCAGGATGCAATAGTAAGTGTTGTTTGTTAATTTTTAATAATAATTTAGATAGCCTCAACATTCAATTGATAAACAAAATCCAACTTCAAATATGTGTTTAAATGTACTTGGTGTGACTATCCTTGTTTAGGTAGTGTAACAGGGGGTATGCTATAGTGCATCCTGAACTAAAAGCTCACAATGTAACAGTTTAGGCAACTTTCTCTTTATTTACTTTTATATAAAGCCCCCCGAAACCGAATTTCGGCAATGATCTCAGTTTCGACTGATACTGAATTTTCTTGAGAAGAATCGTTCTCCAAGTTTTGAGGGAAAAGTAAACGCAAGGTTCGTAACCGTTCTCAACGTGCATTCGCCAGCTTACTCAATGAGTCAAGCGCAAAATATTGTACAATGTATTGCACAAAAATGACAAAACACAATAAACAATTGTATGAAAATGACAATTCCAAATTCAAATGTAATATTTTTATTTTTTTATTGTAATAGCATATATGGCCAGACTTAAGTGTGTAGAAGCTTGAAATATTCCTAGTACAGTCGGGAATAAAATTAAGAAATTATTTTATAATTTTCAGTCTCACCAACAGTTGCTTTATATGCAACTCGGCGGCAATCGTCGTGAGGGTGGTGGTGGACATATTCAAAGATGAGGTGAGGAATTATATTTACTTTCACCTTAAGTCGGCCGCGTTGGCCCGGCTTAACTGCATTACTTTTGGTAAGAGGCATGCCTCTTACCAAAAGTTTCGTCTTACTTTATCTGGATTATTATGAATAAAATTAATATATATCAACATCATCAGCCAGACGACATCCCCTGCTGGACATAGCCCCCCCCCCCATAGAGCGCCGCCTGCATCCAGCGGCTCCCCGCCATACATATGTATATTTGTACAACGCAACATAGTAACTTACTATTATCATCTCTATTACAGAAACCACTTAAGTCTGGCAAGAAGCTGTGCGAGGTGGTCGGTGAGATTGTGAAGAAGCCGGTGGTGGTGGACGGAGTGCACTCCCCGTCTCTGTGCTCCAAGTGCCACAAGATCGTGGTGGAGTACGACTGCCTGTGGAGCAGGTGAGACACAAGACAAGTGAGACAGATGTGTCGGTTTTTTAAAGCATAAAAAGGAACTCTTAGGTTTACGCGAATGTTATTCATTACAATATGATTACTTTTACGGATTGTATCGCGGTTTATTTAATTATTAAACCAGCCTGACGTTTCAGCATGCTCACACACACCGCAGATTTTGTGACACGTTGGTGTTTAATATCAGCTATATGTTCTTTAACGCGAATTTTTATAGATCTTTTAGTTTGCCCTATATAGGAGAGTCCACAGTCAGTAGTTGGCCCCTGCAATACATTATATTTGATAAGGCGTAAATCCTCGCTAGAGAACACCGATTCCCTCTAAGGATGTTCCGTGAGGCTATTGAAATTTAAAAAAAACATCCAAACTTCAACAGAGAAGATGGCTGCGTTCTGTCCTCAGCTTGGGATAAACATAATCAAATCAAAAACTAAATACAACACCTCAAGACAGCAAGATATAATGACTAATGTTTGCGTTAATCGGAACAACTAAACAATTATAATTCTTCCGGTATTTTTAATGACTTGTGACATCAGGACATCTGTAATGTCAGTCCACCCGTGACTGCTTGCTGTAAAGCTTCTGAAACGTCGGGCTAGTTTAAATAAAATTAAATAAACCACGATAAAATCCATAAAAGTAGTTTTATTGTAACATAATAAGCAAACCAATGAGCATATACAGCCCAAACCATTCTCGATTGGGCAGGCATCCTCAAACTCTCGCATGTACAAATTACCGTGTGGTGTTGGTGCGAAGATATTTTTCAATACCGCAATTATGAAATTTCAGAAGTCTCTAAACAATTGGAAAAAAAAGATTTCTCCCTTCTTTAAAAAAATATTTCTCCGTTTGAGTTTTCTTAATATTCTAAACCCTCTAAATATTCTTAAAATATGTTTGATATTTTACAAATAGCTTATCTAGAGGAACTACACACGCATAGGTAAGTACAGATATTTGTATGGGTAAAATAAGTACAATCATTACAGATGCAGAAAAATCGAAGCAGACCTTTTGGAGAGTTTCAAAAAGACACTTGCCAAATTTAATTTTGACTATGATACATACTATCTGAAGGGTCCGAAGCTGAGCACAGATAAAAACGACCCTTCGCTGGTCACCGGATGGAGCGAAGCCAGTATTTCTACAAAGGGAACGAGCGAAGCGATTGCCAACAGTCCGGAAAGCGAGAAAGCCAGTATTGTTGTCCGGGGAAGCAAGGAAGCCGACTTATCTGTAGAGAAAAAAATGCCGATGTTTGATGGGATGAAAATTGTCTTGTCTGCATCTAAATTACAACCGCTTCCACCAAATTTCGTCTTAAAATCAGGATCATTTCCGCCGGCACCGATCAAGACAAATTTTCCAGTTGTTCCCAAATTGCAGGTAAGATTTTGGAGCATTTTTTAAAGATGCTACATTGTCTGAATCTGTCCGGATCTGGCTGGTGTTTTAACACATTCTGCCACTTCCACATAGCCACGCCATTCCATGTATTGAAAGTTTATTGTTTGATGTGAATCTGTATAATACAACATAATTTTGTAACCTTTATTTCCTAAAGGTTATTGTTTCGTCGCATCCGAAGCAGCAACGCACGCCCGGAGAGTTACTTTTCGAATATAAGCGCATCATATATTTACTGTCGCGAATTACATTGTGATGACCCTTATGGGTTATAATAAAGGATTGACATTTGCAAATTAACTTGTGCTGATATCTACGGGTTTCCGTTTTCACTGTCACGTGATTAAACTGCTATTTTACACCCAATAAAATGAACAAATAATGATACACAATTGTGGTTTTTATCTTGAAAAATATTATACTGTTTGATTATTTTTTTTGCAGCCAATACCAACACAAAGTGCAAACCAAATCGCCCAAACTAGCCCACTCAAGCCCTTCCAAAGCAAAATGACTGTGGAACAAAAGTTGATATCCAACAAAATTGGCAAACTCAAGACGGACTTGTTCAACAAAACCCAAAAAGTCCCTGTAGTGAGATTAAGTACCGACAGTGGGCAGTTGATAAAGACAGAAATTGCATCTTTGTTGAAGTTCGATAATAAAAGTGATAATGTGTATACGCTGGATATGCCCAAATATCTGCCAAATGCGATGGTGGCTGATGATGTGAAAAGAGAAATGGCCTTAAGTGATGATGAGGCTGTGGATAATCCGATGGAGATAGATGAAGGTAACATATTTCTAATAACTAGGTAACATATCTCTAATTACTACGAAACATCTCTCTAATTACTAGGTCACAAATCTCTAAATACTAGGTAACAAATCTCTAATTACTAGGTAACAAATCTCTAAATGCTATGTAACAAATCTCTAAATGCTATGTAACATATCTCTAATTACTATGTAACATATGTCTAATTGCTAGGTAACATATCACTAATAGCTAGGTAACATATCACTAATAGCTACGACACATCTCTCTAATTACTACGAAATTTTTCTCTAATTATTAGGGAACAAAACTCTAATGACTAGGTAACAAATGTCTAATTACTTGGTAATATATGCCTAATTAAGTAACATATCTCTAATTACTAGGTAACATCGCTAATTACTAGGTGACATATCTCTAATTATTAGGTGACATATCTCTAATTACTAGGTAACATATCTCTAAATACTAGATGACATCTCTCTAATTACTTGGGAACATATCTCTAAAAACTAGATTAATGTATCTCTATAATAGTAGCTTAGTGGTGAGCCGTATGAACTTAAAAAGGATATTTGTATATTTTCAGAATGCTCGCTGGCGGTGCTGTCACAAGACAAGCTAGAGGGCGAGCAAATGTTCGAGAAGCTGGACGAGCAGGTGACACATGAGTTATCACATCAAGTACATACATTTAACAATAAAATACAATACAATGTCGTCCTCGCCGAATATCGGCCACAGCGGCCAGCTCTATTGGCACAAGCAAGATACGCAGGACATGTTATACTGCGTTGCGTTGTGCAGACACAAGAACACTCTCTACTCCGACATTCTCCTATTCACGAAATCAGGCGCAGGACCGACGGCTCACCGTGCTCTCCGAGGCAATACCACCAACTTCCTGACTCCGGACTGTTGTTAGAATTTGAAAAATCCTAATAACACACACACACACACATACACACCACGCACACCCACAAGTGCAAGCACACAAACACACGCAACCACACATACGCAACCACACACACGCACGCAACTACACACACGCACGCAACCGCACACACGCACGCAACCACACACACGCACGACAGCACACACACTCAACGCAGACTGGCGCCCAGTGTGCAGACCACAAACATGCACAAATAATGTAAAACTATTGATATCATTTGGAAAACAAAGATATTTTATTTATGATATTACAATCATACGTACTACATACATACAACACATCTTCAAACCAGCTCCCTAATGGGGTTCACCTGCTCGCGCTCGCCCTGTTGCGTCATTACGTCGGCGCACTGGGTGCAGTGGGTCAGGTCTACAGGTATTGTAACAGCTCTCACCTGATTCCAGCCGAATGCAAGACGCCGCAGCAATGGCACCGACTCGATCCTCCCCTGCTCATGATTTATTTACAATAACATTCTTATCTCTTATCTGTCGCTGTTTTGGTGTCGGTATGTAAAAGTCCGTTGGGCAAACGCTTCGCATAACGTTGCTCCGCCTGCCCGCAGACGGGGCCGGAGAAGGGCACGTACGTGCGCCTGGTGCCGTCCGAGGAGGTGGTCAAGCTGCAGATCATCGACAAGGCCGAGGAGGACGACGCGGAGGAACGTGAGTGTCCACACTTCTGTGGGGGTTTCTTTTTGCCTGCTTTTTTTAGGTTTTGGCGACGCGACCCGATCCTCGCGGCCAAGATAACAGTTACTGCTCTATCATCATCTAAGAAGGGGTAGTGCCATGCCGAATACAAGGAGGTACCTCCGCCTATGCAGCGGAACGGGCCGGCACGACCAGGGAGGTACCTCTCGCTCATATAATACCGCCGGAAAGTGACATCTTCAGTGTCGCGTTTCGTGCAGATTCTGAGTAGCCGGTGGCCCATTGGGGGGGTGACATCGGCGTCGGTGATCATAAAAAGGCTCCGATTGCTCGTTTGCCCACTATTCTATAAAAAAGCTATACTAATAAGAATGAATTAAGCTTAATTCCGAGAAGTATAACTTCAAAAATAATGAAATTATTTCTTTTTTCAGATACGATAGTAGTGGACGAGGATGGATCCATAATTAGACTGGTATCGGGACAGAAGCTGATGATTGGGGACAACGAGATCTCGCTGGTGATGCCCGGGGACGGGGACGTGGGGGACAGCCGAGGTGGGTCATGCTATCATCGGTGTCGCGTTTCGTGCAGTTTGTGAATAGCCGTTGCCCCATTGGGGGAAGCAGTCAAGTGGGCAACGCATCGGCATAATTATATGGGGATGTTCATCGTCGGTAGTCGCAGAAAACGAGCTCCGATTGCTCCTTTGTCCTCATATTATTTAAAAAAATTAACAAAAAATGCTACTTGTGGTGAACGACCTGATGTCTTCTTTTCGATCCATTAATGAGCCACCTGAAACTCGAACGGCACGAGATGCAAAGGCACGGCCGTCAGTTTACGGCGCAGTCATGTGTGCGAGGCGCGAGAGGGTTCTACTTCTTACTGAATGTCGCAACATGTGACAATTAGACCAAATATTCATTTCAACTTTTATATTCAATATGTGTTAAGTAAGAGGTAGTGCCATGCTGTATTGCAGCGGAATTGGGTCAGTACGATCGGGGAGGTACCTCTCGTTTACATGATGCCGCCGTAAAGTGACAGACAGTGCAGTGGCCCATTGGGAGGGCAGCGCATCGGCATAGTAATTATGCGGAAGTTCATGGGCGCCGGACTTAACATTGCGCCGATTTCTCGTTGCCCCCTATACTATAAAAAATTGTGACGACTATAACGCCAGGTAAGGCGGGCGACGTTAAGTGGTAAGTGCAGTTTAACAATAAAATCATTATGAACAGTGCAATTGGTTTCTAGATTCCAACGACGAGTCCCAAATCGAGTTGCAAGTGTCCGGAGATGAGGAGACGGCCAATGCCATCATAGCCGCGGCGCAGGAACAGGGTAAGTGTGACCGGGCACTCGGTGCTTGGTACCCCTCTTATAAGAAGAGGAGACAAAAAAGTAACGCTTTTGCGCGCACTCCAGTGCGGCGAGTGCCGTCAGTGCCTCGTCTTAACTCTTAACTACCATATAATTTTAACCGCAACCTTATTACATCTTACTGTACCCCTAGGAACCCATGTCTCATTGTTATGACGGTGAGTATGATTCATGATTGTGGGACTGCAGGTGGAGCGTTCATCAAGGTGGAGTCGGGAGAGATGTACCGAGTGCAGTCCATTCAGAGCAAAGAGGACAGCGGGGACGAAGCCGACATCGATGTGAGTAAAGCACGTGGCAATACAAGTCGCGCTCCGTGGTTTCTTTTATAGAATAGGGGGGAAAACGAGCAATCGGAGCCTTTTTACCACTGTCGACGCCCATGAACATCCACATAATTACTATGCCGATGCTTCGCCCTCCTTCCTAACCCCATTCCTACCCCCATTTCCTACCCCCATACATGCATATCTGGAACTATACCCCATACCATACCATCCATCATACATAGTGCAGAGTGCATTTACCCTACGGCTTAGACTTATAGCTCTAGATCTCAATGTAACCAACGCTCACGAGTATTTCGTCTCAGTTCCAGGTGGAGAGGAAGGGGGACGGCAAGTATCGCTGTCGCTTCTGCGAGAAGTACTTCCACTCGGGTAAGATGCAGGCGTTCATTGAATGTGTTCATGCATGATGTATTTCCTCGCGACTGGGGGGATACCTCCTGCTCATACTCACACCGCAAGTGATAGCAGCTATGGTCTCGTGTTTTGTATACAATACGGACGTAATGTGCTTTTCAGAGATGGTGTTCGAGGGCGACGCCAGCGCCATGATGCAGCACCTGAAGTCTGCTCACGACGCGCGCATCTACATATGCTCGGTGTGCTGCAAGTTCGTACGCAAGAAGTCGGACTACGTCAAGCATCTGGGTGAGCTTCGCTGTCGCGTGGTGTGCGCCATCTTACAGTCCGGGTGAAATTTGAGGTAGTGCCATGCTGCATTGCAGCGGAATTGGACCGGCACGACCGGGGAGTCTCTCGCTCACTTAATACCGCCGTAGAGTGACATCTTCTGTGTGGCGTTTCGCGCGGTTTGTGAGTAGCCGGTGGCACCGGGGAGCGGGGGCGCGAAAGGAGTTCAACGCATCGGCATGAAAATTGTGTGGATGTTCATGGGCGCCGGCAGTTGTCTTCTATTCTATAAAAAAATATCTAGATCATCGTTGGGCCAGCAACACTAAAATAAAAATAAGAAAAATTCTGTTGTTAACAAAAGATTCACGTTTGCTCCCTGCGCATAAAATATATCGTTAGCGTGAGTCTGCACAAGTTTAACGCCATCTAGTGACACAGTTGTTCGACACGGAGCATTTTTGTGAAAGGCATGTAGCCTTACGTACAGCTTACGGCAAGTTCTTGCTCAAGAAATGCCGGCTACGTCACGTGTGCGGTCGAGTTACTCTGTCGCGTTAAGCGTGTTATTTTAGAAACTTCAAAGACTAAAATTAAAAATGGCAGTGCATATTATTGTTTGTGTTTATGGGTGTCGGTGGTCAGCTCTCACGCTGCTCGTTTGCTCCCAATGCTTATAACGTCAGCGTGACTCTGTTTAAGTTTAGCACCATCTAGTGTTAAAGTTGTGAAACGTGACACGTCTACTAAATATGACTGATTTGATTGTTGGTTCTCGTCTTAGACATAAAGTTCGTACGTGTTGGCTATGTCTGCGTAACTTGCGTGTGTATGGTTACAGCAATGCACGCGGACGGCGAGTACAGCCCAACCGAGCGGGCGCGGTCGCACGAGTGCGGCGTCTGCCACAAGAAGTTCGCGTGAGTAGTTGTGAGGGTACTCGGAGAACAGCCTGACATCTTCTTTCCACTAAACTACTACTATTAGTTCATTCTGGTCTCGGAGTGTTCATTAAGTCTTGACTTTGTAAGTAAACTTTATTACGACCTACCTAAAGAGAAGTTTGGTGAAAACTCGACGAGTATCAGAAGGTTAGACAGTTGTTATATAAATAAATATGTTAAGCGTGATATTGTGTAAATATGACGCCATCTATTGACCGGAAGAGTTGTACAATATCATCGTCATTTAATGATAGGAGGTAGAATTTTTTTGTATTCAATTTAACCTGATTATGTATAATCATAACGCTATCCAGTGGCGACTTTGATAAAAATATGTTCTCCTTCCAGCTCGCGCGTGCTGCTGGCCGAGCACACACACGTACACGCCGGCGCGCGCCCGCACGTGTGCAGCGTGTGCAACAAGAGCTTCGCGTCCAAGTACACGTACCAGTCGCACATGAAGACACACACGGTGAGGGTAGACGCATGTCGCATTACACTTTGCTGCCCCTGCTACACCAACGTAGCAGGTGAAGCCGAGTGTACTTAGCATGGCTCGCCTCGTCCGGCCGTATGGTCTGTACATTTGCCGTTTCGGTTGTGTTCGTTTTTGGTCAACTTGACATATTCAGTTCAAATAATTATTATATACGATACGTAACCTCACAATTTAACTACTTATTTCATAATATAATAAATTTTGTTTTCAAAACAAATGAATGAATGTAACTGGGTACTGTTTCAGAACCGCCCCCGGCCGCACAAGTGCAGTCAGTGCCAGAAATCCTTCTTCACCCAACAAAACCTGCTGCAGCATGAGAAGACTCACTCCGGCATCAAGGACTTTGTGTGCAAGATATGCAGTGGGTATACGTTTTTAATATTCTATCTATCCATGGATTCCGGATACTGGAGATATCATTTTGACATATTTCGTAAGGAACATGTCAAAATTCTAGCTCCAGTAGTCAAATCTACTGGTAGATCGTCAATCAATCCGGCCATGATAGTGATAGCTAAATCAGTTGTTACAAACACTCCTATCGGGATACGTCTGTCCCATCTATGGCAGAGAGGGCGGTCGGTCTTTCTTCCGATCCCAAATGTGGTCGCCAGACGACCACTCAGCAGTCCGACGAAGCTGTACTACGCGTTCACATTATAAGCTTAGGTATGAAAAAAGAATATTGACAACGGCGATAACAGTCTAATAATACACACATGCGTTTGTTTACGGGCGTCGATAATTACAACAGAAGCAGAATGCACCGAGCGCGATCCTTACATATTTGTTTTTATAATATTGGGGGGCAAACAAGAGACCGCGAAGCATTTGACGAATACCGACACCCATGGACATCCGCATTATTGTTATCATAAATTTAAATACGTTTCCCTCCTTTCCCCCTCCCCTCCAATGGCCGTATATTTGTCTTATCGTATTATGATAGGTCCAATATATTTACAGACAAGGCGTTCGGCACACAGCACAACCTGGAGGTGCACGGCGTGGTGCACTCGCGCAAGAAGCCCTTCGCCTGCTCCGACTGCGGGAAGGCGTTCGCGAGGCGAGCAGAGCTAAGGGACCACGCACGCATACACACCGGTGAGAGGGAGTGGAGGCCCCTGTAGTAAACGTGAGAAAGGAGTGCGAGGCCTGTAGGATAGTATGCGGGGGAGTAGAGCTCACATCTTAAACCCCACAAGTATCTTTAAGATATTCTTATATCAATGGTGAAATAACCCCTGGGATAGTAATATTGGATATGTAAGGGGATATTCTAGCTTCATTAGCAACAAATTAACAGCAGTACAATACCAGAAGAAGCTCGCGCCTGCTGCAGACCAGTAGAAATACGCGGCTGGTGGGAGTGCCGGTCCTGTGTGGAGTGGGAGATGGGAGAGAGTGGGGCTTGTGATATAAGTGATGTAGATATGTGATAGTGTAATCAGAGGATTACTTTTATTAGTGGGGGAGCAAGTTATTAGGCGAGCTGTATTTAGGAGGAGCTGGTGCTCCTAAGGTACCAAGAACTTACGCAGTACTACGAGTAGCGAGGTTTGCGGCGGATTGATGCATATCTGGAACTCGGGCCCATAGTGTAGTAAAATAACGGCTTTATCGAGAGCATCTCTATTGTCTGGGTGTAGTTACCTAGTGTCTAATGTTATAAGTGGGGAAGTACATGTCCCTAGTATACAGACGATGTGGGCTCTATTTTTGTATGTGGGGGGACTACAACCCCCCAGTGTTCTGAGCTTCTCCATTAACTACATCTGTGTTGTTCTCAATTTTCGACATTAGACGACATGTTCTTAGTGTCTCTAGTGCTGTAATTTAGGGAAGTACAATCCCCTAGATTACATAGCGTGTGGTTTTTACTCTTGTACTTGTATGGGGGAGCACAATTCTCTAGTACTCCAAGCTAATGTCTCTCGCGACAGGCGAGCGCCCATTTGCGTGCGAGGTTTGCGGCGCGCGATTCACGCAGCGCTCCAACCTGTACTCGCACCGGCGCGCCACGCACATGGACGACAAGCGGTACGCGTGCGACAGGTGTCCGAAGCGCTTCAAGCGACGTAGGTGAGTCTCCCTTTTTATAGCTGTAAACGTAGTTAAATGCCGAAAAAACGATAGCTCTTAACTTAACCCTAAAGGTGATACAATTTTAATTGGATATTTGTCATGACTCCGCAGACTCTTAGACTATCACATAAAGGCGTCACACACGGGCGAGCGACCCCTGTCCTGTGACCTCTGTCCCGCGACCTTCGTGTACCCCGAGCACTACAAGAAGCACGCCCGCATACACAGCGGGGAGAAGCCCTACGTGTGCGAGGTAACACATCGCCGTACCCCGAGGGGGGCAAGTGAGTTCAGTACCGCGACCAACGTGTATCCCGATAAATGATTGCCCTATGGACTGACAATGACTCATCTTTAACAAGTCGCATATTGGCGTATGTGTGTAAATATGTAGATAATGTTTAAATTTAATCTGTTAAATGGTGCCGCGATTTTTAATAAGGTTTCATACGGAGTACGGGAGCATATGCAAATAGAATTGACTCAAAGATTTGTATTTGAAGTCATACGATCATACCGACATTTATTTTAAAGTTAACCATTTCGTGGCCTTGGTACGTTGCATCTTCAGTGTGTTGCCTTGTTCGTCTGCAGTGCAGCAATAACGAGTAACTCTATTCTCGCAGATATGCGGCAAGTCCTTCAACTCCCGCGACAACCGCAACATGCACCGCTTCACGCACAGCGAGCGCAAGCCGTACGAGTGTCTGGTGTGCGGGCTCGGCTACATGCGCAAGCAGCTGCTCTACCAGCACATGAACACCAGGGTGAGCACGCGCAACAGACCGACACACACAAGCAGACAGGAAATAAAAACACATAGACAAACCTACACTCACATAAAAGCGTAACGTCAACTTAATCGAGAAGGATTAAAACACAAATGCGATATATACACGCACGTATCCTCTAAAAACGTGTACACACACGTATCGCGTATACGTGTGTGTACACAAATGTATACGCACTTGTACAGATGCAAATGTACACAAATAGACATGAAATAAATATTCATTTATTTTTGATTGATAATTTGTCAAGTGACTAATAGAACCCTTATTCAGAAGTGAGATTATAAAGTTGTCTAACATCACATCGATACCTCTTACGCAAGCTGTTTTAATGGTCGTTCATTACATAATGGTAATTCTTTACAGGGACACATGGCAGAATCCATTGTCGTCAACCAGCCGCGGCTAGTGGAGTCCACTGGGGTGAGTTGTGTAGTGTGGGAATTCTAGGCGGCCCATTTGTGGGAGACGAGGTCAACTGGATGTCTCGACCACTGGATGTATTCACCATTCAAACCACCCCTCTCCACCTAGGAATACATCTGGATTTCTCGGTGCAACCTCAACCGTCATCTAAGAAGACTTGGCGAAACTAACTTAACATCATACAATTATATATATTTGTATTACTACTTTACATAATATATCTTATCCACCATATAATAATTGAGCCTCGTAGTCATGAGTACAACATTCTTACCATTAGCGCAAATATGTCCGAGGGGTCCTGGATTCGAGTCCCGTCACGGATCGGGTCAATGAGTTATACAGTAGGTTATTCAATTTGTAGTAACGGAGTTAGGAAATTGTCGGTGTCACAGACCCGCGCCTCGGGGAGCACATGCAGCCGTCGGTCCCGTGCCTGATCCAAGGCCGGTGGTGTCGGACTACTGACCCATTGGAGAAAATAGGAGAATGAGGGAACTCGGAGTTCACTTTTGCCTGTCTGCACACGTGTATACTATAATATGACATGTGCAGTCGTTTAGCCTTCATTGAGCCGCTTTAGCCGAAATTCGGCTAGGACTAGATTTTTTTTATATGAATATTATTTTTATCTCATTATATTTATAACTCTCCAGGCTCTGAAAACCGTAATAGACGTCGACAGTCGAAGTATGGACGCCTCCGAAACGGTGAGTGTAGCAATACACTTTTTATTTATAAGGGGGCAATAGTAATAGTGATGTAATAGCGTTCTATTTCACAATATGGCTTTTTTTGATTGCTAATTGAGATAGACTGCGTTTGGCTATTTATATATAAACATTATTATTAATTTACTCTTAAGGGGTCAAACGAGTAATTAGATCAAAACGCAGCTTTTCGTGGTAAGGAGGCAATCGAGTAATTGGAGCAAATAACTGTTTTACACGAAAGGGGGGTAACTTAGTAATTAGAGTATCTTGGTGACTACCGGGACCAATAAACATCCGGATGGATGTATAACATGAAGAATTGTTGCCCTCCTTCATTCTATGCCCGGATCAGCCCGGGCAGCGGATTTCCAAAAACAGTCCGAAACACCCCACACAACATGGACGGTAACACTACGTGTTACGAGTAATAATTGTTCTCTCGCTTGCAGATGTATGAGACCAGGGAGACGGCGGACAGAGACAAGATGCTGGGTAAGTGAAAGTGACAGTGGAGGCGTGTGGATCGGTAGCCTATATGTACTTACTTATGGACTGACGAAGGAGGTGGAATGATTATGAGTACCACTAGTACAGTGTATTAATTAGTGATATAAGCAGTTTAATTAAAGAAAATAATATAAAATGGCCGATTTTTCAACTATCTCACTTATAAACTATCGCTGTCTCCGTTATATTTACGAACCTGTAAGCCGGTACTCGAAGCAATAAAATAATCGATTCGCACTTTTCTTTTTTTAAAGTTATTTGTAACTATTTTAAGTTTATTGTTATTTACTGTTTTTTCAATTTGCATAGTTTAAATCAAATTGTTATTGTTATTAAGTGCTGTCGTTTATTATTCCATTGAATGGCTTTCAACATTATTCCAACAATTCACTATGTAGTTCTTTTATGTAGTGTAGTGATCAAGTGAGAATTCGGGTCCTTGGTTAGCCACCCAAGGATAGTAATCCTTGGTGTCCCTTGTATCTATTTGGGAGGTAATATTCAGATTGTAGCAACACAAATTCTAATTACTCGTTCAGTTGTGAATGTCAGGCTCACATGTGACGTGTTACTGCATCTATCACGATGAAAGCCGAGTCATTAATAAAAGTTCTCATACAGCGGCCACCAGTATTGTGTTCACAAATAAATGTCTCTGTTGACGCTACCACGCCCTTTTGTGTCGCCGACAGTACATGTCCGCCATTTGTAATTCTCTTCTTTATTGATACGACTTATGTCTATTCGTACACCCAAGGGTACGCGAAGATAAGCCTGGGAGCATGCGCATCATGACTGAGCCTAAAGCTGCCGTAATTAAAACTTGGTAATAAGCAGTGACATGCTGCATTAGCAGGAGGCACCTCCCGCCCCTACGTCTCGGACCCAAAATTGTGTTTGTGATTTTCCGATGGTTATTGGAGGGGGGGGGGGGGAACACGTCAGCACAATAATATAAATATAATGTATATGAATTTCTCGTTTACCCCCTTATACTAGTTAGTACGACGTCCCAATTCAGCTACAATGCAGCACCACTTCCTACTATCAATGATCGCCAAGACGTCTGATACTGTGCACATATGCCTTCCGGCCGCGACTGTGGACACTAACATAATTGCGCTTGCAGGTAAAACCATCAGCATACCTCAAGATGGAGAGGCGACGCTATTGACCATACGTAAGTGTTTGTACCACAATCATCCCTATAACACACACACACACACACACACACACACACACACACACACACACACACACACACACACACACACACACACACACACAC
>JAFELO010001021.1:500716-526452 GCA_017140195.1 Eumaeus atala | reverse complement strand
ACATAAACATGCCGTGGAATTTTGTGAAACCTAGGTTTGATGATGTATAAGAGTTAAAAACATAACTGTAATTAATGCAAATATGGCTCAGTAGTTTGTGCGTGAAACAGTAGCAATCTATACATTTCACTCGCAAACTTACGCGTTTGTACTTTTATATTGTATAGATGAACAAACGTGCACCGAAGTCTTTTGATGACTACCGACACCCAGAAACATCCGATGTTCTGCATAATAATGCAGATGCCATGGCTCCTACAGTGGGCCATCGGCCGCTCACAAAACGCGACACCAAACCAAGGACTTTATAGCGGCGTCCTGTGAGCGGTCTCCCCGGTCTCGCTATCTCCCCGGTCGTGACGGTCCAATCCGGCAGCGACGTAGCACCGCCTCTAACTAATCTATACATATGTCTGTCAGTAGGCCTGCACATTCTTCCAGTGATAATTATATAGCCGTGGTTTGGTACTGGACGACACAGCTGTGCGTTTCTGACAAAGAGTTTCATTGTCTCGTTTCTTTGTATTTACTCCTTATGAAACTATATTTAGACCTCACGGTATGAAACAATGTGTGAAATATTAGAAGTTCGTGTGAAACAATAACGGATCGAGCATAACTCTTTACCGCGTAGCCGTTCCTCTCTCGATTCAGAGTCATGTCCGTTCTTGAGGAGTAAACTCTACTCGGGTGACAAAGCTGACAGACAGTTGTGTTTCACGAGGGTATGTTGTTCCAGATAACATCGAGGGCGAGCTGAAGACTGAAGGTCTACTGGAGACGGTGTCCGTGGACCAACTCGACCACACGCAGGTAGTTGGGCAGATATTGCTTTTTTGGGCTGGCAGGACCAGGGAAGTACCGCTCACTCAACACCGTCGTAAAGTGACATAAATGATGTCGCGTTCCATTGGAGGGAAAGAGGAGCATCTGCATTACAACAATGAGCGTCTTTACTCATCGGTAGCCGTCAAACAGCTCCTATTGCTCGCTTGCCACCATAGAATAATAAAAGGGGGGCAAACAAGTAATGGATATCATATTCTACATAAGGTGTTTTTATTAGGCTGATTTATTCTTCAAGGGGGCATTTTAGAAATGCCTCCTTGTATAAATTATGCTTTATCTGAGGAAACAGTTGCCATTGAAATGCCTCCTTAAATAACTTGTGACTAAGTTGAAAAGAATCCCATTATCGTAACACTTTTTTAATTTAGTTTGAGTTGAAAATAAAATTGCAATGCAACAACAGTTATGTCCCTTTAAGTCATTGATTATTCTGTTTCAGTTGGGAGAGAGGGTGCTGCTGTCTGCTGGCGGGGGCGTTCAGGGAAGCGAAGGAGTCATGCGGCTGGTGCAGGTGCAGCTGCCCGGTGGCGATTGCGGGTGGGTGGCCGTCGACTGAACGAGCTGTGTCCGGCTAGCAGCGCATCCAGACGACGGGTGGTCTTCAAACGACGGGACTGTGACACTTGGCCAGGCGGGAGTGGCCTTCGGGTGGGCTTGGTAGTAGCGCAGCCAGTAGAATGGGTGGCCATTGTCCGATGCATGAGGAGGCGGCTTGCGACGGAGTGATAATGACGGAATAGTGAAATTAGACTTTAGAAATGTATATAATAATAATAGTTAACGCTAAATTAATAGTCATTGTGTTATCAGTTTATATTGAACACATTATAAGGTAGTGCAAATAACCTTGAACACAAAAAAAAAATCGAAAAGAACCTCTGGCAGAGATCTTCGATTACTCGTTTACCTCCTGATGTTATTCCAAATATCGGGAGGAAAACGAGAAATTCCAGCCTTTTAGGTGACTATTTGGGGCCATTAAATGTCTTCCCAACGAAGGCTACGTGGAAACCCAAATCCTCCTTTCCTAGGCCACGGGCAAATCACAAAGTAAGATATAATACGATATTGTAACATAATTATGATGGAATATTTAAAATGTAAATAAATGTTTTTTATAGCGGTCCTTTTTTTCTTTTTAACAGTGTAACTTTTTCTCTCTCTACTCCATCTGCGTGTTTAATTGCTTTTGGAGACCATGATCGAATTTAGTTGCAGGAAAATTGGCTGAGAACATTGCTTTACACATATATAAGACACACGATTTCCTACGGGTCAGTCATTCTAAAGCGTCCATGATCGCACAGAAATATATACTTTTGCAGTCAAAATGACGCGCACGATTTTAGTTGTTTTTACAACGTGCACAAATGACATTTCACATCTTTCTACAGACAATCTCGAGGCGCTGACTGTGTATCTTGGTATTTTTAACCAATAACCGAACCTATGGAAAATAACCAATAATATGGGATTAGATTCTAAGACATCAACGACGCCGGATATTTCTAAATAAGTACATTGAACGTTGTTAATTATCACTTTAGAGGATTGACATTCGAGAACTATGAACTGTCTGAATGTTATCGGTCGCATTGGGCGATGTTTTAGTTCTTTTGGGAATAATGCAAGCGCTGTCTGTTCACACGGTGCTAGTCCGTGGGACCAGTAATACATGAGTGGCAGTACAGTTTAGATCTCGGCTAGGATGTGTTCCGGCGGCTGTCACGCCCGTTATGTCAGTCCTCAGTATAGATTGACGTCAGTTTGGCTCGATATTATTTCGATTCAATGTTGTTTTATTATTATATGAGCATGCAGTCTGTCAGAACATTATTTCTTGGCTTTTGTGGGATCTGGGACCCACCAGATCTGTCAGAATGTTCCATGAATTTATGGAGCAAGATAACGTCAGCATAACCTTTGTCTATGGCTATTGGTAGCCATCAAAAGGCTCTTAATGGTTGTTTGCCCCATATATGAAATAAAATCCAACCAACAAAATTGAAAGGAATCCGAGATTCGAATTTTTTGTGAAAGATGGTCAAAAACATGAAATGGGATACAGATCGACCAGCTGGAGCGGAGTAAAATTTATATATAATAATAATAATATCTGTGGACTTATCATATCTCGTTACCCCTAGTCCTGTGGTAAGCACCGTAATGGTTGTGTTACAGGTCACCAGTAACGAAAACATACTAAATATTTTTATAAAGTTAAGAAATTTTATATATTTAAGATTATTAAACATCCATGACTTGGGGGGGGATTGGAACCCGCGACCTCTGGCGCAGTACGCGGACTAACCACCACGTGACCAACTGAGCCGGCCATTCGTCAAGTATATAATGCTATGCCAGTGTTTACGAATGGCTACGCGGGACTAAAGAGAAATCGGAGCTCTTTAGCCGATGCCGACGCTCATTAACAACTGCATATGCAGTTTCTATTGCCTCCCTCACCCTGTTCACCAAATGGGCACCGGCTACTCATAGGATCTCTCAGCGTAGTCGCTTCACGGTATTATGTGAGCCAGAGGTCCTACCCCAATTACAAAACAAGTGCGTGCGTATTATGTACACGCGTTACAGGTAAACACATTGGCATAACTCACCTTATTCTACGTTTGTAGAAAAATCAACACTAACAACACAAAAAAGGTATTCAATACATTGAAAGTTTTATAACGCATTATGGCACTCTGGCTAACTTCAGTGTGTCAGTTTCTCGTGACTCATCGTAAAAATTTACTCTCATCATTTTGTCCTAACGCATCAAAAGAAGTATAACTCCAAAAGTGCATCTCTTAGATTTTTCAGATTATTCAAACTCATTGATCGTCATTTGACTAGTACTGTTTATAACCCATATACACCATTTGAACACAACAACAACACATCTTCACGCCAGTTTCCTAATTTTGTAGGCAGAGAACGAAGTGCCACGTATCACGATCCTTGCATACTGGCCTCCTCCACATTCAATGTTATCTTAAAAATATGTCAATTTAATTTTTAATTATCATTCGTATATATACGTTTTGTTTATTCGTATGAGCTGGAATCTTTCGGAAGGATTGTCCGGTTCCAATCTAGTTCTAAACAGAGCAGTGTGGAAAGAGACTAGAGAGGTATTTGCCCAGCAGTGGGACACACCGGGCCGTTAACATTAGTAATATCATTGTCACAAGAAGAGGCGCCAGCTCATGGTCTTTTATAAATATAATAAGTCTTGCAATGCTGATAGTGCACACAGGTCCCCCACAGGCCATATAAGGCGCGTGTGACGCGATGGGCGCGAGACTGCGCCGCTGTTGTATACGCGAGAGGTACCTCTGTAAGAGGTAGTGCCGTGCTAAATTGCAGCGGTATTGGGCCGGCACGACCGGGGAGGTACCTCTCGCTCACAAAACACCGTCGTCTTGTCACGGTGTCGCGTTTCGTGCGGTTTGTGGATAGCCCATGTGGCCCATTGCGTGAAGGTGAAAAGGAGGGCAACATATTGGCATAGTAATTATGCTGATAATCATGGGCGTCGGTAGTCGTAGAAAGGCTCTGATTACTCGTTTGTCTCCCTATACATAAAAAAACCTCCTCGCTCCAGTCGGATCCGGCTGCAAGGCAACGAGAATACTGATGATGTTGATGAGGCAAAAAGAAAGAAAAATAAATTCAAAAATAATTTTATTTATAACAGGAAATAGAATTTTTAATGATCAAAAACGCGTTTTTGGAAATTGTGCACGAGCTTATATAAAGCAAGAGAAATGGCCAAAAAATATATACACGATGCCAGACAGGTGAAGTCTGGAGTTGAGTCTAGTAGTTTATGTGCTTTACACGATTAAACTAGCCAGAAGCATAGTAATAAACGTTTTTCAATTTTTTAAGGGGGCAAAAGAGAAATCGGAGCATTTTGATGACTATCGAGTACTAATAACCACATCTGCACAATTGTTATGCACACGTTATCCGCCGGAAAATAACAAAATACAAATCCTGCCGTTTGTAAGTTTCCTGTGGCCTATTGAAGACGGAAGAAGGAAGGATAATACATCTAGATAGCAATTTTGCGGACGATTTCTCGTTTACTCCCTTATGATATAAATGTACATTATTTAGGAGGTTCTCTAGTTTACGATACGTATTACAGTTATTTTGGTGCTAATATCAGTCCTTTTTCGTACTTCATCAAGTGATCTGTCATCTCAGCTCGAGTTATCTGCTAGAAGAAAACAATACCTCCATATTCGGCTAAAAGGTCAAGAGGATTACAAAAGGTTCGTTGTTAATACAAACGATTAATATTTTTCTAATATAAACGAGTGTATAAAGGCTTTTTTCTTTTAATACGATATTAGGGGGTAAAAGAACAATTGAGTCTCTTGGTGAATATCAGCCCATAAACATTCAAACAACGAAAGGCAACATCGACGCGTTGCCTTTCTTTTCGTGGTCATAAAAGTTTTAAGTATGTGAGCGTGAAGTGCAGCATCAGAAGTGTATATAATTTCAGCGTTTCAATATTAATTTACGTGGTATTAGTAGTAGTTAGGCATCAGGTAGTCTTAATTCTCTTTCATTGTCAATATTTGTTTTGTACATTCTGTCTTGTAAACCAATAACGCTAGCTGCATGCACGAAAAAGTGTGACTCTTCCAAAAGTTCCAAGTCATTGTAATGTTCCGGATGGGCCTGCGAACGAAAGAGCATAACAAGTCACTCCACTCACCCTATCGGGCGATACGTTCACAGATATATTAGAGAACCGTTATCACGTAAAAATGTATAGTCCGTAAACCGACTTACAGTTTAATATATTTGATAAGAAATGCTGTACCTCCGGGTCGTGTCTACCATTTAATTAAAATAAAATTTATTGATTGATTTATTTATTCCACCCCTCACCTCTCCCTATGCTATCAAATAAAATACAATCCTCCTTACCAATGGCGGAACCATAAACCCGGGGCCCGCTATGACTTGGCGCACGTCACCCCCCTGCACTGGACCCCGTAGAGCTCGCAGGGGAACTCGGACACCTTCAGGGCCTCTGCTTTGCCGCAGTACTGGATCACGCTGGAAATATTAATCAACAGGGTGAGGTCTCGTATGGGACTGTGAATGGACGCGGTGCGTACGAAGGTAATGAAAAAGCTCTTTAATTTCACGACAAACAAAACATTCAGTAAGGTTCAGTAAACGAAGGTTGCTGTAACTTACACTTAAAGCATTCCTTCCTCCATTACTGAGTACTATAATAAGTTGTCATTATTATTATTATATGATAAAATTTGTCTAAGTGAACAATGAATTAAAGCAGAAAGTAAGAGGAGAAGTGTAAACAAGAGGGATTTTTAGCTGTGGAAGGCACAGGCTGCATTGCATTGCTCACATGGTAACCTCCTAAAGTGACAACTTCGGTGTCGCGTCTTGTGCGGTTTGTTAGTATGCGGTGGCCGGTGGAGGAAAGGAGGACCGCATCTGCATAGAAATTAGGACCGCATCTGCATAGAAATTGGGCGTCAGTCGTCATCACAAGGTCGTTCTTCATCCTATAACATAAGAAGAGACTGTTTTGCAGAGTTACAATTTTGCTTCATCACAGGATACATCTGGCTGTGGTGATGTCTACTTTCAGGACTTGAAGTTTGGCTAATTGACGAGTAGCGTTATTTTTACATTGACGAATAAAATCGTCGCTGGTGAGCAGTCACTTAAGGTCTCTGTTGCTCATTCACCCCCTTATTCAATAAATAACGCCCATAGTCAGCAGTGACTAAAGGATTCTGCTTACTCACTTACCCCCTTATGCAATAAATACGTTGCCTTTAGTCAACAGTCACTAAAGGACTTTAATTGCACATCTGCCCCCTTGAGCTGCAGAAATGTTATTCGTAGTAAACGACACGGATTGCTCATTTACTTCCTTGAGCAATAAATACGTTACCCGTAGTCCCCCTTCCTCATCCATTCTGGGTCGATCGCCGTCAGAGCATCGGCCTTGCCCGCGGGGAGGCCGCAGATAAGGTCCGCCTTCACAGTGCGCAGCGCCAGCATTGGAGCAGGCGTGAAACCTGCAATTCATACCACGTACCACATAGAAAATTAGCGAGAAGTACCGTGATAAGTAAGATAATAATGAAGCCCCTTGAAGAGGTAAAGAAGGATGAAACGTATAGATGTCGCTAGTCGCCAAACAACTCCGACGCCTCGTGAAATATTTCCATCTCATTCTGAATTACACGTTTCTATATGTAAAAGTACACATTGTTTAACAGGCCGAAATTAAATTTTATAATTTTGAAGTACTTTCCTAAATCAATTAATTTTTGTGTACATATTTTGTGTAATATCCGTGCGAAGCTGATGCGGATTGCCAGTGTATAAATATTTTGGTCAACCTGGAAGGCGATGAGCAACACGAAGTCGTGAGTACTCACTATTTACGTATAGATAAATACGCTATCCAACACTGGAAGAATCTTTCGAATTTAAATCGGGCCAGTAGTTCCTGAGATTAAAGCGTTAATTAAAAGTAAAATTTTATTAAATATATAAATTTAAAATTTACTACAAGAAAACTAATAACTTACAAGGTTCGCGTTCTCTCAATCAGTTAATTTACAGATTACTCGTCCACCCCCTTACCTTCCAGCGCCTTCTCGAAGGGGGTAACGGGGTTCCAGTTCTTGTCCCCCAGCAGCTTGCGGTAATTAAGGTCCCCCTTGAACAACACCGCCACTGCGGTCTGCAGCTGCCGGTACAGCTTCGGGGCATATTTCTTCATGTCTTTGTACGGGTGCGGCGATGTGTAAAATTCATCGTTCTGAAATCAAATCATTATCATCATGGGCTATCATCTTAATCATTACCAATGTGAAGATCACCATTCGGACAGATCCATTATTCCTGACGTGATAACTATGAGATCGCTAGCTCTAACTGCACGCAAAAAGTATGACGTCATAGTATCAGTTTGAGTCATAGTAATGTTCTCAATGGGCGGAGCCTGCGAGCGAGAGAGCGTATCAAGTAACCTCTTTCACTCCATCGATGTGTTTAAAATTATATCGTCCGAAAACAAACTAACAGACAACTAGTCTTTTATAGTTACTATACTAGAGCTATACTAGTCTTTTATACTAGGGCTTTTATAGTGTAGGGGGCAAACGAGTAATTGGTGATTTTTTATGACTGTCAATGATTATAGATTTCCGAATAATTGTTATATACATGTTTACACTCCTTCCCTTCTCCCCTAAAATGTGCTACCGGAAACTAATAAACCACACGAAACGCAACAACGTAGTTGATGTATATAGTGAGGGGTACCTCCCTCAATTTATATTCTTAATTCAAGACTATACAATATACGTATAATGGTATTATTGGCCTGAATGTAATTGATGACTTTATTGCAAAGTGTCAAGTTGGATGGCAGCTGAATCGGACCACCACGGCCGGCGAGGTACCTCTCGCTCACATGACATCGCCCTGAAGTTACAGCCTAACTGTAGCGTTACGTGCGGTTTGTGAGTAGCCGGTGGCCCATTGAAGGGGAGAAGGACGGCAACGCATCTGCGTAACATTTATGCGTATGTTTTGGCGGCTTAGTAGTCCATACTGTGTTAAGTTTCATTCTGACTGATGATACTGATGTCAATTAGTTTAGCGTCTCAAAACATCAGATACACAGCCAGCGTCTCAAAACCATCTGTATAAAAGATGTACAAATACATAAAATCATGCGCGTTATGTTGCCCTTGCAAAAAAATATTTTTTAATGATGCACTTCTTTCAAAAAGAATCTGCTTTATAAAAACTACCTAAAATCATGCGCGTACGTGCGCTTTGCAAAAAATTCTAAATGTCGTATTCTATAGAATGACAGTTCAATATGAAATCGTGTATCTTGTATTGGTTTTTACATAAAAGAATAACATTCATACAAACTTAACTTGACAACCGAACGTTGGAATCAGATGTGGTCCCCTTAAGTTTTGGTCTCACCAAGTCTCACCGACTCTGGCCTGGTATCATTCGGTCTCTCCCGCTTGTCTCGCGTAGTCTCACGCGGTTTCACGCGGTCTGCCCCTGTCTCTACTCACCGACACTGAGAAGGTACCGTCGTTCACAAACTGGGTCCACTGCTGCCCCAGTGACTTCAGAGCTTCAGAGTTGATGACCACCTTCTCGGGAGCAGATTCTTCACCTTCTGCAGTCTCTGAAAACCAAGAGATAAAATATTTAAAAAAAAATCAAGACATAATGCCATGCTGTATTGAAGACCGGGGAGGCACCTCTCGCTGACATGATACCGCTGTACATGCACAATTTCAGATTTCTGAGTATTCAGTCGCCTGATAGAGGGGGGGGGGGGTGTTGGCAATTATTTATTTGTTTATGGCCGCCGGAAGTTTACATTCACCATCCTTCACGGGATAGGAGGAACAGGGGGCAAGGCATTTGCATGTTTAATTATGTTTTTAATTTTTTATAGTATGTTGGGGTATGCAGATACATATGGTATGTTATAATTTAAATGTATGGATTTCTGTCTATTTTTATTAATTCCAAATGGTAGAATAATTGTTTTTTTTTTCAAATAAAATAAAATAAGGGGGCAATCGAGTAATCGGAGTCCTTCGTTGTCGTCTAGGCCGATACCTGAAGTGCACTATACCTCTGGTAGCAGTGCCGGTACTCACCAGTTTTCGTCTCCTTTGGTACCACAAACTCCCGCTGGTAGCTCGCGCTAGCGCAGGAAGATATCACGTACCTGTAACAGACGGGCTAAAGCAGTCTTGATGAGGGGCTCGGGTAACCTCAGGGTCCTGAAACCGCCTGAAAATTTACTTAACGGATTTTGGACAAAAAATTTGCACAGATATCACACATATTAACGATCTATTTTTTTCTAATAAATTTCATTGTAAGCTTTGTCAGTTTCCGGTGGCTCAATGGAAAGAGATAGGGGCGAAAGAGTAATAATTAATCGGACGTCTACAGATATTGATAGTCGCAAAAATATTCCGATTACTCGTTCACCCCCTTATTGTATAAAAACGCCCAATTCTTCTTTAGTCTAAGGGGGCAGTCGAGAAGTCTTTATGACTAAAAATCTCAATTAATGAACAGCGCGACGGCGTCGCTTAAACATACCTGAAGTCCCTCGGCGTCACATCTGAGACGAACCAAGCGAACGATTTCACGTGGAATCTGACCTGAAAGTACATTAGAGATGTGGTAGAAGACAAAGATTTGCTGGTTTTTAGGGTTTCGCGCTTCGTAATAACAAACGAAGCCCTTAAAGGGCTTGTTGTCTATCTGTCAAAAATATTTTAAAAAAATCCGCTGACCTAGAACCGTGAAGTTTGACGACTAGTGACATTCATGCATTTTCCTTTATTTATTTTTAAGGGGGACAGACGTGAAATCGAGGAATGAGGATCCGACAGAAATCCGCAAAAGTTACACGCAGAAGCAATGCCTCCATTTTCTCCTCCCCTCCTATGGGCCCCCGGAAACTCACACTCTGCACGAAACGCGACAGCATGGCTATCATTTCACGGTGGTATGGTGCAAGCGAAAGTTACCCCTCCCTGTGGGTCCAATTCGGCTGCAATGCATGATGTCACTACTTCTCACTAAAATATATAGAGATTATATATAAGCTAAAATCCAAAAAATTATACTTGTATAACAAAAACACGTTGTTTCCTGTGTACAAAATGACTGGCATACGTGGAATTATGTGGATGTTCATGGGCGTCGGTAGTCGTAAAAAAGCTGCGATTGCTCGTTTGCCCTCCTATTCTATAAAAAAAATAAGTTTGTCAAGTCTTTAACACCATGAACCAGATCACTTCAAGTAAGAGGTAGCGCCATGCTGCATTGCTTCTGCTTCTGGATGGGCATTGTACAATTTCTTTAACACCCACTTTTTATTCTAGATTTCGTAAATACAGACCAATCCAAGAAACTAATTCGAACTTTTTTATTAATTATTCTAAATGCTCAATAGCGAGGCATATTTATTGAGGCATAAAGATGACTGTCAGCCTGTCAGCATTTGCCTATATTTTATCTTTTTTTTTAAACTGGTAGATGTCTTATATTATTCAGAAAGAGGTATGGGCATGCTGCATTGCAGCAGAATTGGGCCGGCACTACCTGGGAGTTCCTCTCGCTCACATAATACCGCCGTAAAGTGACGTCTTCAGTGTCACGTTTCCCATGGAGGGAAGGGGAAAGGAGAGCAACGCATCGGCGTTGTAATTATGTGGATGTTCGTGGGCGTCGGTAGTCGTAAAAAACCCCGATTGCTCGTTTACCCCCCTAGTCTATAAAATAAATATTTGTCTATATCTGCGAAACCTGGAATAAAAAGTAGGTGCTAAATTATGTACACTGTCCATTGGGCCACCACGACCTCTCGCGAGCATGGCACCACCCTATATTCACCGCTGTTGGGCTTCGTGACACCATGGGCCACCGCCACTGGAGGCTAGGATGGACGGAGGGCGAAGCTTGACAACAGCAATGCTACGGGCGTAGGCAATCGTCAAAAGGCACGAATTGCTCGTTTACTACATTATACTGTAAACAGTTGGTTCACTAACTTTTTTGACAATCTCCTGCGCTATGAGGTAGTGCGCCACGCACAGGTCCGTGAACAGCTCGTAGCCGGCGTTGTCGCAGATTATATCTGGAAACAAAAAACTACTTGTACCGGGCTGCATTGCAGGGGAATTGGCCGGCACGACCGGAGTGGCACATGTCGCGCACATGTGCCGCGCAAAGACAGCTACGTGATCTATAATAGACTATCGTCTTTTGGGCGGTCGGTGAGTTTCCGGTATCTCATATGAGGAGGGGATGAGCTAAGAAGAGCAAAGCACCCGCTTAACAAATGCGCTGATGTCCAATTCGTCGGTAATCTTCAAGACTATGTTTTCTCGTTTGTCTCCTTATACTATTATTCGGTATGACAAAGTAGAGGCACCACGTTTCCATAACAATGATGTGGATATCTATGGGTGTTGTAGGACAGAGAATGAAGGCGCAGATTGCGTTGCCATGGTTACTACCTGGCTGTCTATGTCAGAGCGTGAATATTCACTTACAATGGGGTCCTCTGAGCTCGTTTACTTACCAAAGATAACAGAGGGGGGCGTTGTCATTTTGGCCGGACAGGGCACCTCTGGAGGCGCCTCTGGGGGCGCCTCGGCCTCCGCAGCTTCCGTGGTATCTGTAGGTTTAGTAGCCTCCTGGAATTAACCAGGTACATTAGCAAGCAATACAATATTATACCATACAACATACGAGGGTAGATTGAAAAATAGTCGGCCTAACAAAGATTTATTCAATTCTTAAAATCAAAGCTACCCCCACATCATTTAGTTCAGTTCAGACTAGTTGATTGTGTGAAATTCGAAACGTGTACGATAATTAGTTGTGATTTTATAGTTTTTTTAACAAAGCATTCGGACATAGTTTCCGCAAATGGAGCAAATCGATCAGCGAGCGGTCATTAAGTACCTCCATAGGAAGGGGCTGTCACCGAAAGCCATCCGTCATGATATGGTCAGTACTTTAGGAGATGTTGCTCTGTCTTATTCATCCGTCAAAAAATGGATATCAGAATTCAAGCGTGGCAGGCCTTCGACGTCCACTACTGACGAAAATATATAAAAAATACTTGATTCAACTAACGGAGAACGCACATTAAAAATTAGAGAGATCGCTGAGATTATGGCCATCTCTTATGAACTAACTCAAAATATCATAGTCAATGTGGGTTTCCACAAGGTGTCTGCGAGGTGGGTTCCGCGACTGACTATTTCACGTGGCTGTTTGGAGTTATTTTAAACCGATGCAAATGATCTTTTGAATCGGTTTGTTGCAATGAACGAGACATGGACGAAACAACAATCGTAATACTGAGAAGACCTGATTCACCACCCCCTAAAAGCGATTTTGTCGGTAAATAAGATAATGGCAGTTCATTTATTTCATTTCTTATATATCAATTCAGTATTCTGGGACGCGAAGGGTGTGATTACGATTGGTTATCTTGAAAGGGTCAGACTATAAACTCTGATTACTACTGTGTCTTACTGCGTCGTTTACGAGAGGAAATGAAATAAAATCGTACAGAAATGCTACACGGGAGATGGTAAAAGTTCAATGATCTTGATGGTGATTATGTAGAAAAATAAAAATGTAACTGAATTAGTATGTGTCTATTTTCGAGGCTGGGCGGAATACTTTTTAATCCACACTCGTATATCAGACTAAATTACAATATTGACAGACTAAAATATAGATATGTAATTACTCTGTCTATTCGATTTGCAACTAAAAATATTATTTTCTTTAGAGCCTGTTAATACTAAAATATTAACACGCGTTTTACGAAAAAATGTGAGAAGTTTATTTCTTCGATTATTCGAAATATGTGAAACTGTAACGTAACGCCGCGTGGTCCCGTCGCTTACTTCTCTTACTACGCTTCAATTACATAATGATGTGCATCTAAAGACAGTTGCTTTGGTGGCGAGGGTATTTTTGGACAAAACAATAAATGGGTGACAAATATATATAGATATCCCAGTGTTAAATGTAAACATACCCCAGCTTCTAAGAATAAACTAGAGAAAGAAATATAAATATACCAGTAGCTCTTAGCAGGCTTAATTACAGACTAAACTGTCGATACGTCTGTAGCTTCCAGACTAGAATACAAACTAAAGTGTAGATATACCTGTAGCTCTCAAACTAAACTTCAGACTAAAATGTGAATATACCAATAGCTCTTACCAGGCTAAAGTGTCGATATATCTGTCGCTTCCAGACTAAACTACAATCTAAAGTAAAGCTACACCTGTAGCTTTCAAACTAAATTTAAGACTAAAGTCTAGATATAACAATACCTCTTACCAGACTAAAGTGTCGATATATCTGTAGTTTCCAGACTAAATTACAAACTAATGTGTAGATATACCTGTAGCTAGCCTGAAGTTTACTTCAGACTAAGATGTAAATATACCTGTAGCACTCAGAGTTAGCTTAAGACTAAAAAAAAATTTTTACAACGAATAGTCTATGTTATTTATCGGACTAATTTATAGACATTGAATGTACCGGCGGCGGCGCGCACAGGGGAATCCCCTTCGCTGTGGCCAGCCTGTTACAACTGCACTTTCCTTTGACAGTAGTCTGAGAAAATTTGTTACAATATAATTACAGAGAAGTATATAAAAATATAAACGCGTGGAGTACTATCAACGCCCATAAACATCCGCATACACGTCTCAACACAAACCGCATAAAATGCGACAGTATAAAGAGTTCCGTTCGTATATTTTTCCATATTATAGATAGACAAACGAGCAGTCGGAACCCTTAGATGACTACCGATTAATCAAAAATACTACAATTGACGTGTGATGTCGTTGTCCTCCTTTCCACCGCCCCAATAGGCCACCGGCTATTCACAAACCGCACGAAACGCGACACTGAAGTAGAAGTCACCACGGTATCATGCGCTCGAGAGGTACCACTCGGTCGTACCGTGCCGCCGCCCTGAAATGTAGCATAGCACTGCCTCATACAAATATTACTTTTAAAAAGTGTGCTCACTTAAGGTGCGATGCAGCAATAGTACCTAAAATGGGCACTTTTTACGCCTACTAAGTACCAGGAGATAAGGAACAGGAAGATGTTACAAATGCATCTCGTATACACACCCCATCTATCGTCTTCGCGAGAGCCTCCGCTTTGGCTGTCAGCTGGTCACAGAATTTCGAGCTGTCGTCGACTAGCACCTGGGAAAACGTTGCGTTGCGATGAGTTATTTGGAAATCGTGAAACGAAAAACCGTCACGACAGAGTCTGATATAGCCTTTTCCATTCCTTTCAGACTTTACGACGTAGTAACTACTCTTGCACCAAGAAGTATGACGTCACGGTCACGTTACGCGTCATAGTAAAGTTCGGAATGGGTGGAGCCTGCGAGTGAAATAGCGTAAGTTGTCTCTTTCACTCCATACACAGCGAACCGTCATCATGTAAAATTATATATATACCGACTTATAGACAAACAGTAGCATTATGAGGGGGTAAACGAGTAATAGCAGTCTTCTGATGACTGCCGACACCCATAGACATCAGCATAAATGTTATGCAGGCACGACGTGCTTCTCCCCAATGGGCCACTTGAAAGTCACAAACCGAGTCATGCCGATTCGGCGGCTGAGGATTATGGCACTACCTCCCCTATGCTTCAACACCCTTACCTTGTCCTTGAGTTGCTGCACCAGCTCGAAGGGTCCCACAGCGCCGTCCGCGCACACTTGCTCGCCCGCGCTCAGGGACAGGTCACACTTGTTGGCCCACAGGCACAGCTGGGGACAACAACATGTAAAGATACCTAGCAGCGCCCCGTGGCTTCTCCTGCGCTCCTGGTGGTCGTAGATTAATAGCTTATAGCCTATCGCCTTTCTTAATAAATGTACAATACAACGTAAAGTATAACGCAGCAAACCTGCTTTACGTTGTATTGTATAATTTCAAGGACGATGAGGCATTATTTTAAGTGTCTATTTTTGAGCGCTGAATACGCTCTGTGTTTTTATAGTGTATTATAAAACTCCTTTACAACAGTGAAAGATTTTTCAAATCGATATTTTAAACATTTGGAAAAAATGGCTTTGACATGTGAAGGTATTTGAAAAAATAAAATGTAACAAGGATAGGGTTTCGTCTGTGCCAAAATAATTGATTCAAACGGTACCGACTCACGGTTCTAATTTTAAATATATTTTAATAGCGTGTATTAGTCTTTTTTAATGACAGAAAGAAGTGTTTTTATTTGATATTCGAAATATTATAAATTTCAAAATGATTTTAAATTAAACTCATTAAAATGCCTGCAGTTGGGTGTAATGCGCTTCTTTGTAATCTTCGTCGTATTGTTATAAAATATAAAGTATACTTGACTTACTTTGAGCAACAGGATCAAGTCCGCTTTCCGTTTATCTTTGTCGCTCGGCGACAGCATCGGCACTAACTTCTCCGCGACGACGCACATCGCCTCCATGGCCACTGCGAAAGACTTGTCTTTCTGTTCGTCAAAGGGATCAAACTTCTTCAGGCTTTTGCTGAAATTATAAAAAATAAACCAGCATCATTGCAGAACACCTACAACGGGATGGGTAGATCGATATTTTGATGATAATTCAGGCCACAGTTCAATGCAATTTTAGATGCAATCAAACCAGCATGAGGTGTTGGGTGCCTCTCGTTGATATGATACTGAGTGAAGTGTGGAATGAGGACACGTTTCGTATTTTCAACGGGCGCAGCCCACCACTCATTCCTACCACTCTATTCCTGTGGCGCCAGGATCGACAGCGGCATCTACCATATAACCATTGATATGATCGCAGGGCGCCCGAGGCTAAAACTGTCTTAGGACACGCAACGAATGTACCCAGAAGAAAATAAGAGAAGTAGGAAGTAATTCCGATTTCCCTCCCTAATCGAAGTGGAGACAGTACAAGATTACATTGAAGTTATATAAGCCCAGAAAAGGAGGGTAGCCAGGTGAGACCCAGCCGCTATGCACCACGGAGATATTAAAAAAACTTATTGAATATAATAGTAAATTAAATGTGGTGTGTGGGGGCGGCCTAAGAATACCCTCACCCTCAATCCTGGTCTAGGGTGACGTAAGAGTCGTCAAAGGGCACTAGTCTCTTAACAACAGAGAGGCTTCAGCGTCGTCTAGTGTTTCAGAGTGACAGTGAAATAGAAGGGAGCACCGGACGGCGCTCGCGCCGAGTGATTGCGGTACCATCAATAGAATCGGCGACAGGCTGCAGTGGCGCCGGTCCGAAACCCAATCTGCGATTGCCAGTCCGCCTGCTCAGCGTGGCAATTATGACTGTTAACCTCAAATGGATGACAGCAGTAGAATTCGGCCCCTAGTTCCCGCCATTTCCACTAGTCCTGGCCACAGTAACAAGAAGACAAGGCGTGGACATATATAACTCTGACATCGGTCCACTTCAGGGAAGGCGACACTCCGTCACAGGCGGCGTGGGATTACACGTGATTAAGTCCCTCCGTAGGCAACATCGTCGAAATCTCTAGTGTATCGGGTAGGGTGGCGTATCTCATACTTAAACTCAGAAAGAGGTACTGCCTCAAAATGATACAAGTATCACACCAACCTCGACACATTCAGATGACGACGTGGAGGCAACTTATGAGGATGTCTCAAAGGTCTTACACAACACCTGTAAGGCCCACTTTAATGTTGTTATGGGGGACTTTAATGTCTAGGTGGGAGTACGAAATGGAGTACGAAACATGAAGTCGGAAGTCGAAATCGCAGTGGCAAATGCTAGTAAAATTCCTCGAGAAGGAGGGCCTCTTCTTAATGAACTCTTATTTTAAGAAGAGGCCCCATAGGAAGTGCCGATACTGTGACAAGGAACGAGATTGACTTTATTCTGACGGACTGAAAGCACATATTTAGGGACGTCTGCGTGATCAACAGGTTTATAACCGGAAGTAATCACCGGTTGGTTAGAGGCTCTCTGAATAAAGGCTAGGAATAAAAGCGTGTCCGATTAGTACAGTAGTAGTAGCGCAGCTTAATGGGGTAAAAGCGCCGGGGAAGGACGGAATTACAGTCGAGTACTCCTTAGAGAAGGAGGCGAACTTGAATAAGGACAGCTAAAAAAGATTTTTAATTTTGTCCTCCAGCGGGGCGCACCTCACAAGGCTTGAGAGTGAGCTTGACGCTGTTTCGTTTTTAAGAAGGGTGACAAATCACTTCTTCAAAATTACGGAACAATTTCACTTCTCGGCTATATTTACAAGTTGTTCTCAAGAATCTTGACGAATCGTCTCACCACAGAGCTTGACGAATTCCAGCCATCGGAGCAGGCTGGGTTTCGCAGATGATTTAGCATCACAGACTACATTTTCACCATAAGGCAAGCTGTACAAAGGACACATGTGTACAATCAGCCGCCTTTTTGGACTATGAGAAAGCTTTTGACTCTGTCGAAACCTGGGCTGTTCTGGAAGCTCTACAGCGATGTCAGGTCGATTCGTTGCTTTTATGTCCGTTCTGATTCCGGGAGGTCAAACAAGGCCAATCCAATTGCATCGACGAGTGCGACAGTGTTATTACCCCGAGACTGTTCACTAATGGTTTGGAGAACGTCGTTAAGACTATAAACTGGGCAGAATGCGGCATAAACGTTAACGTCGAGTACCTCTCACATCTTCGTTTCACCGACGATATTGTTGAGTTGGTCGAATCGTTGGTGAGGTTGCAGGAAATGTTGCACAGCCTAAATGAATCCTCCCGACGTTATTGGCCTTAGAATGAACTTGGACAACACACAGGGGTTGTTCAACGAACATGTTCTTCCTAGGCCGGTCAACATCGATGGTGATATTCTCGAAGTCGTAGACGAATACGTCTACCTCGGGTAACTACTGCAATTAGGTAGACATAACTTCGAGAAGGAAGCCGATAGAAGGACTCAGTTTGGTTGGGCAGCACTCCGGAAGCTTCGTCACATTCTTGGGGCTTGGAGACAAAAGTCTTCAACCGATGCGTTCTCCCCGTGATGACCCGGGGCCGAAACAAGGCCTCTTAATTTAGGACTGGTGCACAAGTTTGCGCTAGCTCAACGAGCTAAGTTGGGTGTTTCTCTGTCCGACAGAATTCGTAACGAAGTCATAAGCCAAATAACTAAAGTATCCGATATCAAGCGACGAATAGGCTCGCTGAAGTGGCAATGGGCTGGTCACACACTCAGAAGAACAGATGGCAGATGGGCCAGTAAGGTTCTGGAGTTGAGGCCGCGTTTAGGAGAACGAAGTGTTGGTAAACGGTCTTACGATATGGGAAGACGACCTCCGTGTAGTTGCTGGTCCGGGATGGATGCGAGTAGCAGGAGAACGGTCGTCTTGGCGTTCATTGAAAGAGGCCTGTGACCAGCAGTGGCATGATAAGGGCTGATAATGATGATGGACGGACTGTACATTTAATTTGTTATTCAAGCTGATGTTATATCTGAGGTAAAACCGTATGTTGCCAATGATAGTGATGATGGAAGTTGCCCACGCTGTCCAACCTCGCCAACACAATGGATATGTTCTAACGTTATGGTTCTCTCATCACGTCAAACACTGTACTCCCAAATAATGTGATGTGCAGTTTGTTCGTACTCATTAAATTCGGTCGAACAGTCACAAAAAAGGTGACAGCACTAATTTGAAGCTAAAAAGTTAACTTCTAGAGTTGCCGTGGCGTATAAGGTTAACTTCTAGAGTTGCCGTGGCGTATAAAGTTAACTTCTAGAGTTGCCGTGGCGTATAAAGTTTAACTTCTAGAGTTGCCGTGGCGTATAAAGTTAACTTCTAGAGTTGCCGTGGCGTATAAAGTTAACTTCTAGAGTTGCCGTGGCGTATAAAGTTAACTTCTAGAGTTGCCGTGGCGTATAAAGAATTGTGCAACGCAATGATCAATCTGCTGCCAATCTTTCGCTAATCGGTCGCGCACAACGGGAAGGAAATTGTGTAAATGTCGCCTTTTCACTGGGCTATTCCATCGTGTCTGCCATTCATTAATTATGTTTTGGGTGGTAATTTCTAGTGGGCTAAATAACTTTTCGATCTTATTTTGGTCTTAAAAAAACAAGGACTACAGATGTTCTATGACTGATAATACATGAAGGCACGACGTTGGATTTCTAAGTCTACTGGTAAGACTCCGGCTAGACGGCTTACTTTTCGTGTTATCAAATGCTTGATGACTCTAAAGAAAAGAACTGCTAATAAAACCAGCCAATTGTGTGCTTGACCGACGTATGATGATTTCCGTAACATTAAATAAAAAAAAAATTGATAACCGTAATTTAAAATTCTAAAAACAACTTGCTTTGCACCGTTTGTTGGTGCCAGTAGACACTAATATCCTTTAATTGCCCCTTATGGGCAAAGTCGATGGTAACATTGATTTGGCACGCAGAAAAATGCGCCTTATAGTATCAAGTTGAGGCTGATAAACAATAATCCAATTTATGGAAACAAAAAATAGCCACAGTCGACCTGACCTCGCTACAAAGACCATTGACCTCACAACTAGTGTGGCACGAAGGACTATATTCTCTGTGATCTCTCTCTCCTCTAAGCTGCCTATCGGAGACCCAACGTCTAGTCTCAGGAGTCCAATTTCTTGGATATTGTGCGGATTTATGCGCATCAGACGATGGCACCATTAGGATAAGCACAAGGTATCAAAAAGCCCGGCTTAAGGAACCCAAATCCAGGTCAAAGGATCAAAATCCGGCTTAAAGTACAAGAATCCGACTCGAAGGTCCTAGTTCTCTTACCTGAGCTCGCACCCTTCCCTCAGCCGCCTATACACGTAGCACTCCGAGAACAGCCAGGTGTTGGTGAAGTAGTTCTGATTCGCGCACGCCAGCACCCAGGAGTTCCAGCGCTTGGCATCAGGAGTGTCCACTGTGAGCAGGTCATACTGCTTGTTGGTTATAAGGTCCGATTTGAGTTTCGTGATGTAATGGATAAAATCGGTGACCTCTGCGTCCGACTGGAAGGAAGGTTAAGCGGTGCAAAAGTTGAAGATATCTGGATGGGTATACGTATTTTGGTGTTGTTCGTATAGATAGTGGTTGGTCCTGGTTAAAACTGCCCGTGTACGTAGTTACGCCGTCCATTTTGTGTGGTTTGAGATGGGCGATATTGAAGTTAATCCTACTAATGTAAATCCTACTAATGTAAATCCTACTAATGTTATAAAAATTATAAATTTTCATCATCATCATCATTATCAGCCCTTATCGGCCCACTGCTGGACACGGGACTCTCTCAATGAACGCCAAGATGAGTGATCTCCCGATTACGGACTATTATAAAAAAAAAATTATAGCCCGACTACTTTGCTTCTTGTCCGTATTTTGTATATTTTGAGTAAGAACGACACTTTTTGTTCAACAAGATATTAATCCTTATAGACACAAGACGGCTATTTCAACTAAAAAGCGAGTTTGTAAACCTATTAACGATTTTAAAATACCTATTCATCTCCACATTGCGTTGTTCGTCCATTTTTTTTTTACAATATGTCCAATGGGTGCCATTTTGAATATGGAACATTGTCTTGTCCTCATTGACACTTTTTTTCCGGACCTGAGCTTATACTGTGGAAGCAGAGGGTAGCCCAGTACAGCTTCATCAGAGTTCCACGAGTGCTCGTCCGGCGATGAGATTGGGTTTGGAGTCGAAAAGGCTTTGTACCTTCATTCTTCCGTAGATAGGAGGGATGCATCCCAATATGAGATTGTTTACAATAGCATTATTTTTCATAGAATAAGGGGGGCAAACGAGCCATCGGAGCGTTTTTACGACTACCCACGCCCATAAACATCCACATAATTACTATGCCGATGTGTTGCCTTCCTTTCCCCCGCCACGATGGGCCAACGGCAACTCACAAACACGACAATAAAGATGTCACTTTACGGCGGTATTATGTGAGCGAGAGGCGCCTCCCCGGTCGTGCCGGTCCAATTCCGTTACATATGAGGATGTGGTGTCATGCACCATGGCACTACCTCTTCCTCAACTAATTTAACTATTGTTAACATGATATGGCATCATCAAAATCGTCTTACGGGATTCTTCAATATCGTACCTCAAAGGAACAAACAAACATACAATATACATACATTCTTAGACAGCTCGACACCAAACCCTATTTGCGTAGCGCAGTCTGTTTAAAATACATTTTAATGCGCCCAGTGTCAATCGCGTTATTAATACAAAAATAAGTATACCGTCATTTTTACGGAGTCGGGTAAAAAGCCATTAACACTTTAACCGAGTGTCCTAGAACGACGCGGCCGGAACATACATACATACATATTACTAAGCACAATAGCCGATCCACAACTTGTCGCATAAAATTATAAATATATTTATATAAACGTTCGTCATATTTTCGCAAAGGCCGTGAGAATAAGAAAATGATTGTGCAAAAAATTGTGTTTATCGTTTACGTTACCCAATTTTAAAATAATGAAGTTTTGTTTAACATGTAGTCGAGACCGAGATTGCAATTTGCCGCATTGCAGCCAGATTGGGCCAGCACGGACTGCAATGGCATTTCTTGTTGCAAGTGTAATGGTTCGCACGATTTGTGACCTTTTCAGAGGCCCGCTGGAGTGAAACGCACGGTTGCATAAGAATGATGCGGGCGTCTATGTGCGTCGGTAAACATCGAAAAGGTAAGACTGCTCGTTTGCCCTATATACGACTCAAATAGGTGCGGAGTATGCGGGTAACGCGTGTGAAATGTGTTCACTACGAGATTTGTCACTCCCATATCGGAATGCATCTCTCCCATCTGCGGGGTCTGTACTTCTTTTGACCCCAAACCTAGTCTCCTCGCCAGACGAGCACTCATTGCAATCAGATGACGCCGTATTGGACTGCTCTTCGCTTCCACAGCAGAAGTACAGGTCCGAAATAAAAGAAATAAAAAATATGAGATTAGTTTGAAGTAATTAGAACACCGACTGTTTATTCAGAATACATTTTAGATAGTTTAACGTGTGACCTTAAAACTATATACGAGTTTAATTCAAAAGTGATATTCATGCTAGAAGTAAAAGTGATATTCATGCTAGAAGTACTCGGAATAGACACTGTCTGAAAGTACCAGTGATTAGACTAAGCAAAGTGAGTAATTCGTTTCAGGGGCAATGTGTACGACCCCAGAAAACGTTTGAAATCTTTCGATTCGTAAGCTTAAAAACATCGTAAAAGAATGTTTGTGTGGTAAATAATACTATGAAGTAAAATATTTTTTTAGAGAGACCACACCTTGGGAATATAACTCTCCCTCGAGACAGTTTTGGTGCTGTTATAATGAAATGTAATAGAAGGAAATACAATTATAATTTAGCTTGTGTATATTGTCCCAAATCAGTCCCGCTGAGTTTGTTTCGCCGATTCAAGAGATTAGTAAAATTTTGATTTTGAAACCGCACAAGATTGCTAGTTACACTATCTGAGCTGATATACTCACAGCCTGATGTGCCGATTTAATTTTGGATCCCTCCCTCGACAGGTAGTCTATCACTTTGGTCAGGATAACGGGCAGTCTCTCCTTCAGTGTATCATATGCGAAGCTCCTGAAATAAACATATTATTTGAGAAATGTTACCCATTTTAATCGATTTAAAAATAATAAAAAAATGTACCTTCACGCCTGTAATCCCCGAAGAGGCAGACGGAGGTGTGCTAGAATATCCACAACTCGTAAGTCCAGTGGATACACTAGAATACCCACGATTAGCCAAGGTACTGACGACCATGATGTCATAAGTGGCAAGCCTATGGCCACTTCGGGCACATTCCAATCCCGGACAACGTAATGCGTGCTCAGAATGATCTGAGAAACATTTAATAACAGTTGCCTGACCTGGGGATCGAACCCAGGACCCCACGCGGCTAACGGTCTTAACGGGCGACACCCGCACCGTTACACCACAGAGGCGGTAAAACATAATAGTAATTTTTAACAAGTTAAACCTACTTCAAAAATTATGCCGCTCCGGAGTTAGCTATCTACTGCACACATATTCCTGTCGGTGAGCTCTTTCGAGAACGTGAGCTTATGGCTAAAAATTATGAAATAATTATATTTCTAAGGTTGGTTCTTGGGGATTTTTTTAATACCTTGAAGTGCCCTTACGTACTGACAGGGGCGGGGAACGAGGCGTGCGCGGGGCGATGGAAGGGGAATGAGGATGGGCATCACATTCCACACATGATAATTTCGCGAGGTTATGTTGTCGTGTGCGTTTTGTGTGTAGCCGGTGGCCCATTTAAGGGGCGGAGGGAAGTCGGGCAACCAACTTATGCTTAACAATTATATGGATATCTATGGTCGTTGGTTAAAAAATAACATAAAAATCATCATTTAACGGTAAAAAGAAACAAAAATAAAATAATTCATTATAATATAGATTCATCAACAGCAATTCGTATCAAAGAACAAAAAATGTTTTTACTGTAAAAGATTGTGATCAGAAAATTGAAAAAAAAAATTGGTTTTTTTTCAGAAAAAATCTATAATTGGATAATATTCTCAAATAAATTAAGTGATAAGCAAACAATACATTTAAGTGAAACTTTTCTTCAAAGTAATATTCAAACAAACACGTTAACATTTGTTAGTGAGAAGCTAATTAAAAAATCAATGTAACAAAATAAAATTAATTTAATATATAATTATGTAAATTTATTTATTGGATTAGTTAAATTTATAACAGAAAAAAAAATAAAAAACATTAGCCGCCCGAACAGGGACTTGAACCCTGGACCCTTGGATTAAAAGTCCAATGCTCTACCGACTGAGCTATCCGGGCCACATGTAGTTTGTTGAAATTATTAGTCAATTTGTATGTCCTACAATCTACTGTGTTGTACTATTTCTTAAGTAAATAGGCAGTGTATTTCATTTCATACAATAGGATAAAATATTGACAAACTAAAAATTAAGGAAAATCCTTAGTGCCTTAATTTAAAATTTATAATTATAATACATCAAGTTTTATCCTAAGAAAAAGGTAATTTCTACATGAAATCCAAATTAGTGGCCCCATGTACTTTTTTTGAACATAATTATAATAACTAGTTGATTTTTTATTGTACTATTTGTAAAAATAGCATTTTCTTGTAACATGGATGTAAACACCGGCATCTCACATTAGATTCATTTAATTTGTGTGGGTCTTGGGCCTCACCAACCACATAAAGGCGGAATTCCATTTCAGAAATAGTACAAAGTCTCATAAAGTTTTTACACCTAAACAAAATATGTAAATATTGATATAACTTGATAACATACTGTCTGATAGAAAGTAAAATAAAATAGTACAAACATTGAATAGCAAACTTTTTGGTTTACTTAGAAAAATAATTTTATATTGAAGGAAACATTTATTTTCCTTTATTTAAGTAAATTAAGAAAAGAAGTCATTTTTTAACACTATCTGTAATCTGATATTTAGCCAGATTCAGGGAGGTGGTAGAATCATGTTTGGTGCAATCCTAATTGAATTGTACCAACCCTTCATTACCTAACTGTAATGAGTAGTTGGTTTTTCTTTAATCTATAATTATATAACATTAATTCTGGACACAGGACTAGTGTATGTATGTACAAGATTTTTAGCCTCTTAAAAGTGGTAACTGGATAGATAAATAGATAGAAACTTATAATGACAAGAGGCATGATTATAAAACAACAGAATCAGAAAAATAAAAATGTAAAACCAAATACACAAAAACAACATGTAACACCCTTCCAACAATGCGTGTAGTTGCATGCACATGTAGTGGCAACACATGCACAGCTTCTTTAACATTAATCATGCTAGATGGACAGCCTACCGATATGGCATGATTAGTTAAATAAGTTTTAGATATGCTTTTGGTAGATTCCTTACTGTTTTATTTTTCAATCGAAAATAAGCAAGGTAAACAAGTAGAAAGTAAATAATTGAATATGTCAGGATGTTATAATTCTTAGAGAATACCATTAAATGGAGTAGTTACTGTGTGTGTGTGTGTGTGTGTGTGTGTGTGTGTGTTGTGTGTGTGGGTGTGTGTGTGTTTGTGTGTGTGTCTCTGGTTATGGATTTTGTTTACACTGCTAGTTATTCTTGTTGTTGAAATTCACCCAAATCCTTGTTGTCAGAAGTTCTGTATTCAAACTCGCAAATGTTTCTATTTATAATATGCCAACAAGTGGTTGAAGT
>JAFELO010001021.1:468774-500528 GCA_017140195.1 Eumaeus atala | reverse complement strand
AAAAGTACGTACTGTTTGAAAGTGCCTTGTAAGGGTAAGTTTACGGGAGTAGCCATATTCAATATGGGACTTATTTTTTCGTGCTTGATAAAAGGTCCACCATAAATAAAATCTGGTGCCGTCGATTTATCTACGTCTTCTCTAGGCTCAGGTACACTTTCAACATCACTTTTTGAAGACATTTTTGTTATAAAAAAGAAAATAGTTCATTCACTTTTCTTCCGAGACGACCCGTTACATTGAATTTTCATCAATGTATATTTTCCCTGTACTTACGTAGTGTTTTACATATTTTTAATTTTTATTATCATTTTTCTGAAAAAAAAGAATGTTTTTGACAGAATACGGGCGACAGTTGAGTGACATTGACAAGACACATTTATACCATTCTATTCATGGCAATAGCAAAAGAGGCGGTACTTTATACATATTTTAATTTACCGACAATTACATACGTTTAACGTTTATTCTACGATATTGCAATATAGGTTAAATTATTTGATGATTTCTGTATCTATACTTATTATTAAAACAAAGTTCTAAAAGCTGTCTCTATATGACTGACTTTCTCACCATGTACTGAAAGGATTTTCATGCCGTTTTTACCCATGGATAGAGTGATTCCCCAGGAAAATTTGAGTGTGTAATTCGCTCATCGGCATAATTATGCGGATGTCCACGCGTCGGTAGTTGCAGATAGGCTCTGATTGCTTGTTTGCCCATTTGTACTATATATACACCATGCTATTAATAATAAAAAGAGAAGTTATTAATTTCTCACTGCCCAATGCGCATGCGAGATTAGATAGACGAATATAGTATTGCTTGCGCATATTCCTTCTCTATTCACTAACACGGCTACGCGCCGTCGCACAATACATTTGGCATCCCTTCTTTTTTCCTTTAATTATTCCCAGACTTATTTCCCTCAAAAGGACGCAACTCTGGTTGCAACAGATCAGTTCTGGTATTAATTAAAAGAGGGCTTTCAAGTGGCAGACCCATGAATGCCGACAGATGAGTGAAGAATGAAAAATTACATAGGTACATATTTTTAAAGCCATCTGGAAAGGCAAGAACTATGAAATAAAATGCACTTTATTTGAATACCTAGTAAACGTTAGAGCGAGTTGGACTCGCCACTGAATGTTTCCGTAGCAGCGAAAAAAATAAGACCATACCTTACCACGAAATTATTTTTTGTTCAAAACAATTCTCGTTTGAATATTTTATTATTTTTATATTATAGTTTGAAAATCCCACTTTTTAGTCTATAAAAAATTTAGGGGAATACACTTTTTACCACTCAACATCCAGATATCTATCATACTACGAAGTGTTAGCTTTATAATAGTTGTTAGAGACGGCGTTATACAAATGTTATAGTCCTTGTTCCTTTAAATAAATAATTATTTAAAAAGCTTTCTTAGAAACTTATTCAATGACCCCCCATAATTGCCAGAATAACACATGCGTTATGTTCTCTCGAAAAAACTGTTTCGTCCCTCGTCGTGTTTGAAGTTCGTCATCGGATTGTTTATAAGTGCTCGCTGTTTTTTTGCAACATCAGGGCGTTGCACTCCCATTTCAACGCTGGCCACCATCAGCTTGAGACAGGAAAACCAGCTTTACTCTTTCTGACGAAACGCATATAACTTCTCCGGTTGACTCATCTTACCTTACCTACGCAGGGTATAAATTAGAACATTATCTATACCATGGGCTTCGTTCACGTACGAACTACCAGTCATGCGGGAAGATCTTTTCGCGACTTTGTTTTCACACAAGATTTGGCAAGACGGGCAGAAATTCCCTAAGCTATAAGTTTTTTTTTTATAGGATAGGGGGGCGAACGAGAAATCCAGAGCCTTTTTAAAGATTACTGACGCCGTTAAATATCCAGTTACTTATGACTTTGCCTACCCTTACTACAAACCGCACGAAACGCGACACTGAAGAAGTCAGTTTACGGTGATATTATGTGAGCGAGAGGTAACTCCCCGGTCGTGGCGGCCCAATTCCATTGCATTGGAGGATGTAGTGTCCTGCAACATGCATGGCCTATACAGCATGGCACTACCTTTTCCTAAAACGTACGTATACGTAACAAAGTCCGTGATTTTAAATCTGGTAAGGATAAGGGAAAAAAAACCATCCAAATATTTTTGAAAAATCATATATTGAGTATTCAAAGCAATGAAGAATATCATTAATAAATGAATTATAAAACATTGTACAAGTTGTACTAACTAAAAGTTTGAACTTAAAACACTTTCTCCAACATATTAACCCCACTTTGAATAAAGTGTCATTTCATGAATTAAATTTCATTAACAATTAACTGCTAACATATCCGAATACAATGAAATAGCCGATATATTTTTAATATTTCGAATAATTTTACAATTACTCAAAATATTTTAAATTCTTTTATGAATAGAACTTATGGTTTTTGAGCAAAAAATAAACATTATGAATAATACAAAATTCGTTAGAATTTTTTTAAAACTTAACTTCAGAAATCATTTTTAAAGCATTAGGTACGAATTACGAAACATTTTACTGGTCAAGTAAAATATATCGTACGTATATAAATTCTAGACATATTTTATGGGTGTGAAATTACATAACGTAAGTTTACAAATATTGAAAAAATACCATTAATTATTATTTGAAAATAAAAAGTCACACAATTAAAAACAGGCAATGTTACAAGTTCGCTAATAAAATAAAACATATGCATGAAAACATCAAATAAAGTATAAAATCTACAAACCATAAAAAGCATAAAATCTATAAAAAAAAAACCATTTCCAATGTTAAACTTAAACAAAATTTTTGTGTAGGTATTCAGTGACAATAAGACTTTCTTAAGTGATGTACGTTCAAAACTTAAACCATTAAAATTCTCGGATTTTGAACAGTGAAATATAACATTATTGCAAAGCCAATGCATGTAATGAAAAGTGTAAAATATCGAAGTGTTAATGATGAAAGTCAAATATTTACAAAATTTGACACACAAATAAAAAATAATTAAAAGCATCCGTTAGGACGAAAATATTTTACAGAAAAAAATTGAGTGTTTCTTACCTACCTAAACTTACCTAAATGATTAAAAAAAAAATAAAACATCTCAATTGTAAAATATTCATTAAAAATATTTTTTAATGAATAATATTTTTCATAACTCAAAGGTATTTAAAAATATAAAAAAATTTAAAAGATTATATTCACGCAAACAACACAATTTTGTCAAAGATATAAGAAACTATGATTTATGTATTCGTCAAGAAGTCATGATTATTATTGTCGTCATTTGTAAAATTAAAAATATAAAACGTTATAAAAACGAAAAATCATAATATCTTTCAAAAATGTATGTACCTTATTAGGGCATGTTCCTCACATTTTAATGTTAAAGGCATAATATTTTCTGTTCACTTTTCTAACACATTAGAAAAAGCTTCAAAAGCATGTGTTTTCGGTAACTCCATGTAATGCCAGCAAAATTATATAACATAATTAGGCAGAAAGATATAATACATAAGTCTAGTAATTACATATTATATTCAGCCTAACAATAGCACATGTAAAATTGTATCCAAATTTGCAGGTCACATTCACGTAGTCAGCGAGACAAGCATGTTTGGAATGATATAATTATTAACATGCATGCATATGTAATTATTAAAATGAAATTTATTAAAAAGATTTCGTTAAAACATTTACACAGGTTTCAGTCATGATAAGTTATTATATAAGAAAAAAGATGTAATTATAACTTTTTTTCTTATGACTATAATTAGACTTCAATTTTTTATAGCATAAGGGGGCAAACGAGTAGTTTTGATTACGCATGATTGTTATGCAGATGTGTTGCCCTCCTACCTCACAAACTCCACGAAACGCGACAGCGACGCTGTCACTTTACGCCGGTACGAAGTGAGCGAGAAGTACTTCACCGGTCGTGCCGGCCTCAATGCAGTTGCACAGGAGGATGTAGTGTCATGCACCACGCATGGCTCTACCACTTCCGGAAAAACAGTCAACAATAAAAAAAAATCATACTCGTACATGAAGTGAACTTCACTGGAGTAACATTCTTTAGCCTATAGCCCAGTGAGGCACCTAGTGAGCGTCTCGGTAACTATAAGATAGAGCCCTGCTTGGTGTGATCAAAGCTAGTAGCCAGGTTATAAGACATTGTCTTACCAATATATCTTTGTAAAGAGAAACTTGTCAATATCATGGCCCTTCAGTTTGTGGCACAATTTTAAAAGCCATTATATAAAAAAATTTAAAGTTCTCACAACATACACATCTAAGAGCAGACTTTGCCAATATATCCTCTTTTATCAATAATGTGACTACATGGCAAACAATTTTTAGAATGTTTTTTTTCTCATCATAAAATTAAAATATATATATATATATATATAATATATAGCTCTTATCATCTACATTTAAACTCCACTAACCAATACATCTTTGTAGATGGTTATAATTTCAATAGCGTGGCTTGCCGTTGCTCTTCAGTTTTGTGTTCTTCAACTTTATGGTGGTGGACATCAGGGGTCTTCCATTGTTGTTGCTCCGTAGTACCGGACAGTAGGTTCTGGAAATAGGTAATTATTTACTTATGTATTAAATACTAGCACTGACAATTAGCAGGTTCCTTTAAAAGGTTCCATTGCTGCATTGCAAACAATGAAGAAACTGACACTACTGAAGCTTAAGGACAGTTTCCCAGCAATTTTGTGCAATTATAAAGTAATGAACATTCGCACGGTGCGAGGATATGCAGGCGTTAGTTACCTATTAGGTAATTTAATGTTTTTAACAGCAAGCAGTGAAGAGTTCTAAATTTCTTTGGCATCATTTATGCAGATTTAGTAGCACACCACACAACCTCACACTAGCGGATAGCTCTAATATACCCAACGGAGATAATATTCCTATCTCAGTTGCAAGTAGCATTCACACAAAGCGTTATTGTGTGTGATTGTTAACGTAGTATATGTCTGTAATCATTTCACACAAAAAAATCCTACAGATTTGTCACAGATTAGACATTCTGGAGTAGCAATATCTTTAATCCCAAAAAAAAAAAAAAACAACAGGTTCCCCTGGACTTTTGTACCTATAAAAAGGAAACATCACTTACATTGTATGAGCATCATCACCAGAAAGGCCACAGGTTTGACATCTATGAGACCTCAATATTGGGCATGTTACTATGAATCTTCCATCCACCTTTTCCTTAACTCTGTGGTTGCTGTACACCATAGGGGTTTCACCATTTTTACGGCAGAATGTGCAAATTTTTCCTTCTCCAACCTGATTATCCATGTGTGGATTTCTAAAATTGCTATATTTTGTATTGTATGATCTTGTATTTGTATAATTTGATATAGTCGAACTAGGTCTGCTACTGTACGTATTGGGCATGCTTGGTGACCGTACGGGTGTTCTGAAAGGTTCGAAATCCTCTGTTCTCGGAAACAACTCATAACTCTTCGGATGGCTGTTCGGTGGTGTTATATTATCTTGCCAGAAGTCCAGAGTAGTAGAGTCAATCCTTTCTCTTGCTCTAACTTGTGACGTACCACCTAATATCTTTCTACCAATGATAGGTCTTGGTTGTACTGAATCTATATTTACAAGATCATAGCAAGATCTGGAATCAGATGCTTGAGGTAATCTATGTGATCTGGGCGATTCATATATATGTGGAGATCTTAAATCATATGTCTGTTGAACTGGCGATTCACCAGTTGGTGAAAATTCGAAAAAAACATCATGGTATGGGTGTAATTTACTTGGAGATGGAGACAGTACTGATCTGGTTCGACCAGTATCTTGGTGGAATTGAAATGGTACACTGAAGTAGCTCTCTGGTGATACAGATTCTGCAGAGCTGGATGATCTATTTGCTACAGGTGACTGGAACAATGAGTAACGAGGGACAGCATCTGAAACATGCAATATATATCATAACACTTTATGTAAACTTGACCCCCTAAGCAATTGCTAACATGCAAAAACATTTTGTCCCAGGAGTAGCCTCTGGGCGCAGTAGAACACTCTTTGGATGTTATGACAACTTCCGCTTTTTATATGATACAAGCTCTGATTAGATCATGTGCTCTCAGGTCAGGTCTCTGTGGCCCAAATTCCGTCTAAAATGCCCAATTGTTGTTGGTTGACACAATAATGAATCCAATTTTAGTAGGTATGGTTAAATTATAGTCACTTTTGTGTGACCACAATTAAAACTGTACTTTAAATTTGATATTTTCCGATTAGACCAGATTGAATGTGTAGGATGAAACCACATTTCCATTCCATCATTGAATTAAGCATATTTAGAACCTACAGAATTTTCATATGAAATGTTTGAACAAACAGAATGATTAGTTAAAATAATGAATGTCTATTTCTATAAATTATTTAGTTATGTATTAACGTAATATAAATAAAGCAATACGTGTATAGGGATATTATATTAATATTTGATTACCTATGTTTGCTTTATTAAAATAATTAATAGTAAGTGTAGATATCTAAAGGATTAAATAAATTATAGCTATTATTGTTTATTAGGGACATCCAAAGGGATAGTAAGATGGTAAGAAATAGATAATGATAGATTTATTTCAAGAACGTTAAATAATAATACCAAAACGTAACTCAATTTACTTCTTACAAGACCAAATAAAATAATTTATACTCACCATTTTCATTTGATTTTGATAAAATACGGTTGATTTCACTCGTCTCAAACATTTTCGATGGGAACATCAACCTAAAATAACATCACAACTTAATAAAAATCATTTTGTTGTAAAATCGTTATTTACTTTGTTTTTTACTATACATACTCGCATAGTAGAAGTACCGAGAATTATCAATTGGCTTCATTGTTCATTTCATGATTCAACCTACAATCGGAAACACGAATGAAATTAAACAATTCGCAATTTAACAAATGACCATCTGTTTAATATTATTAAATTAATATTATGATTAGCAAATTCATGACGTTATTATGAAAAATATATTTTTTTAAATATTTAAAACAGTTACCGGTAAATTCCTTTAGTTATTAGAAACTAATTGATTTATGTAGCAAATTAAAAGTTTGCTTTTGTTTAATTTTCATCGTGATTATTTCGCCAACATTTTTCAATGAATTCCTCGTATTTCGTATTACAAATAAATACCTAAGTTAATAGCGGGGTAATACCCTCCTACATGGTCCTACAGTATTAATAGGACTATTTATATCATATTGACCAAAGAAACAAACCTTACAAATTGTACATCCACATTTTTTTTTACATTTCGATCTCTTTTCATACCTGTGGCGGGGATGTGGATAATGGCTCACCCCGCGGAGGACGGACAAGAGTGCAGCGTAGGCAACCCGCAACTTATGCCGCCTCCCTAACTTGGGCCAGGGTTCCGAATGGGAACCTGAACCTGCTGCACGAACTTGACAACGGATTGGGCTGATCTAGGTTGTCAGGACGTCCCCACCATAGTTTTGTCGTGGCGGTGGGGCTTAGTAGCCTGGGGTGAACCTAGGCGAAGCTAATTGAACCGAGGGGGATCTTTGCACCCCTCTTATAAGAGCTGCCTTAAAGATCAGGAGGAGGAATCGCTCTCGGTACCCCTCTTTTAAAGAAGAGGGGTCCTAAGGGCAACAGGAGCAGGCGCTTCTGCGCACGGGGCGAGAATGGTAACCACACCCCATTGCACTCTCCCAAAGTCGGTAGGGTTGTCATGTATGCGGGGCAGCCCCATCTGTGGAGGTGCAGTTGATCCCTTAGGGGGCTGACTAGCAGTCGAGGTGCCCTGATGATTTGTTGTTCTCGGGCACCCCACCAAGGGCGGCGGTTAATAGATAGGCGCTTATCAACATTACTAATATTAGAATTTACCATTATAAATCTAAATACTACATAGTTAATTTAAAATCACTTACACGATTAGAGTTTCTGAAGCACAACTATTACTACATTCACTTCTGAAGTTTTGAAACCAACTGAATGTATTGAAAAAAATTGTCCGTTTATTTATTTATTATTTTGATGTTTCTGATTGGTCGGTATCAGCTTTCGGCGAGCTCAAAGGGGCCGACAACACCCCTAAGATTATTAGTACAAGTGCCTTAAGTCAAAGGTTCGATTTTGATCAAATTAGTTTTGTACAAATTATATTGTTTGCTTGTTTTTCTGAATGACATTTTATTCACTATATACTCTATATATACACGTTATATTTTAGGGCTATTTTTTGTTAATACCCTTTATATATGTTTTTGATAATTATTATGCTTTTGATTTACAAAAATGAATATTAGTAACGAACAAAAATAATTATATTTTATATCACAATATTACACAATACTTGTGTTTTTTTTTGTTTATAAAAAAAAGATCGTTTAACAGTATTTTAAAATATGAAAGTAAAGCTATTTCTAGTGAATAGTGCCGTTCTTTTGATGATGCCGCTTTTGTTTTTTCTATGTACCGACAGGTGTCGTATGCACGGTAGTCAAATCAATTTAAATTTCGAATGAGAATATCTCAATTTTTTAGATATTATTTATGATCATGAAATATTTTTGTACATTTCAGAAAAGTAACCAATAATTGGAAAAGATTTAGAGTTATCCTTTGTTAGGAAATGTACATTCAAATTATGATGAAATTTAGTAACTGTACGATACTAATGTAAACCGCCATCTGTGGACAAATAGCTGCCTCAATATTACTATTGAATAGTCAACAATATATCTTTTTAAAATTACGCTGCATGAATGCAAACGATTTCAATAACCTTGTATAAACATGTTGAATTCGATTTTGAAATTGAGAATACAAAGCGATGACATGCGTTCAGTTATTAATTTAATCGATATTAAGTAGTTGTCGTAATATTATGTCTGGGATTATCCGTTTGTAGCGCCCTCTAGTGAAACATGATTATTACAATAGAAGTAATGGGTATTTATAACATTTCTGTACATAGATGGCAGTGTTCATAATAATGTGAGTTAAAAGTAAGAAAGAGGTATTGCCGTGATTGGTGCATGACACTACATCCTCCTTTGCAACGGTATAATTGGGCCGGCACGACCGGGGAAGTACCTCTGGCTCACAACAGCACAAAACAGGGTTATTTCTTTATTTATTCACTTCAAACGCATCAGGCAATAAAACACCCACCTTGTTGGTAACACACTTAAAGACTAGTAAAATGGTAATGTTAAGAAGTGTACAAGTAATGCAATTAAGACCTGACTGTTCTCACGTGAACCCTGTGAATCAACCTACAGTGCCAGCGGCCAACATAGCGGGGTGGGGGCTGAACCGCACTCTGCAGGTGCATGCAGCCTGAAGAGTTAGTGCTCATTAGGTGAGGACTCTTGGACGTTACATTCCACCACAAAGGGGAGTGAAAGGGGTGGAAATCTTTTAAATGAAAGTTCTACTTGAACATAGAAGAGAAACCGCGGGTACTGCTAACTCTTAAATGAGTTGGCTTACGGCCGATATAGGTACTTTACATGATAACGGTTCTCAGTGTGAACGCATTCCCCGATGGAGTGAAAGAGACGACCTGTTAGGCTCTCTCGCAGGATTCGCCCATTCGGAACATTACATTGACTCCGAATGTTACTATGCCGTCATATATTTTCGTGCACGCAACTATGTTATGTTATCATGTTATCGATTTGCTTCGAATCGTCAAAAAGTTAAAGACTCGACATTTTTTATAGTACAGTTGAACAAACAAGAAATCGGTGCCTTTCAACCACCACCGACACCCATGAACATCAGCACAATTGTGCCGATGCGTTAATCATGTTGGCCTAGTAATTGAATTATTACATTAGACTGCAGAAATGTATATTTTGTAAGAGGTAGTGCCTTGCTGATGAGGAGAAGGTAGAGCCATGCATAGTGTTTGACACTACATCCTCCCATGCAACGGACTTTAGCCGCCACGACCGGGGTGGGAGGGGAGGGGGTACATCCCGCTCACATAATACCGCCGTAAAGTAAAGTTTCGTAGTCGCGGTTCGTGCGATTTGTGAATAGCCGGTGGACTATTGAGGGTGAGGATGAAAGGAGGGCAGCGCATCGGCAAAGCAATTATGTTCATGCCCATGGGCGTCGGTAGTCGTAAAAAGACACAGATTACTAGTTTGCCCCCCCCCCCCCTGTACAGTATAAAAAAAGTAAAGTGTATAGTAAAGTGTAGGCAATGGACACAAAGCATAACACATTCGAGGTTACAAAACGAAGAGTTCTCATGAGATGGCGATGAGATTTACATGTGAACTATTACATTGGCCATTTCGCGGAAGCGCGGCCATCTTGATAGAGTGAATGGAGAACGAATGACGAAATATATGAAAGGGATGGACGATTTCGGGACTAAATAATATGATAGAGATAACATAGATAGGGAAGCAAGCCGACAACATGGTCGTCTAAATCGACAGAGACACAAAATTGGGTTCACTCTCCGTCACTCCTTTTTTCTTTCAAAGATACTAATGCGTTCTCATCTTCCGTCTCTGTTCACCTAGACGGCCACTCGCCGTCATATTGTTTGCACATAGCGTACCTTTATCTAAATTAACTCTTTTTTTAAGTGTTAACGTCTTGTAAAGTCGCTTTGTTGTCACGTATTATTGTATCGTCCGTAAACCGACGTACAAACAGACAGTTGAAAGTTTCCCTTTCTAAAAAATCGTTTGTTATCAAAAATATTTGTAATAATAATAATATAACTTATTTGCCCTTAAACATGATAAAATATACAAAAGATGTTACAAGTAATAAAGTACATATATTTCGCTAAACTTAACAACAGCATGCAGAATTTAGTTCTTAAATTAGTTACAATTAAAATATCACAAAAAAATTAATTAATTTAAACATTTTATATAAATACACTTAAGACATACCACGATGAATAATAACACATAAGACCTACGACCTAATGCATAAGAAGGACAGGCAAAAATTGAAAATTATCTTATAGTATGAAAAAAGGTACGCACTAAAATATTTATTCCAAAAAATCGATATACAAACCAAATAGCGCGCGCGCATTCTAAGGCGCGCTTCCCCGGCATTTGTTACACATTTTCACAAAATCAATCTCATAATAACATTCAACAACCGAGGTCTCAAGGCCTAAAATAAATTTTAGTCTAAAGCGACCTACGAGGTGATAGGAACGAAAACAGCAAACAAAAATTGTTATAAAATTATAAAATTGAAACTTATTAGGAAAGAACACAGGCTCGCAAGGGAATCTCAGTTGCTTTATCTAAGCGCTTTATCGAAGGCTGCGGTACAGACCAGCTCTGAGAATTGGAAAGCACAGATAGCTGCGTGAAATATCACAATCTTGGCATTAACAATTACGTAGTATTATGGAATTTGCCCAGCAGTGGGACACGTTAGTCTACTTATAATAATAATAATATGGATATTGGTTAGTTCATGTCAAATGAGACATTGTATATAATATCTTTGCATACTATCCTCTTTTCTTAACATATAAAACGAATATGTGATCGATTTTCTGAAAATCTATATAACGGATGTTTATGCGTTTTTTTTAACCCTATACAGGGTTGAGAATCGCATATAAAACGACTACTATTTGCTCTCTTTATTCACGGGCGAAGCTGGGCAGATCGCAAGTCTTGCTAATAACCATCAAAAGGAAAAATGTTCTCGTATAGTGCATATTTCAGTCACTAGTTGGCGTGGTAGTCTAGAAGTACGATTCATTCTGCTCTCGAGATGCTCTTCATGCTGCAACATTTCGCAATATCTGAATGTGTAACATATGCACGGAGGATTTAATGATCGCTCTAATAACGAAACCTCCATGGTGGTTTAAGTAACGTATTTAATTGAGATCAAGGTCGCGTAGACAATTGAGATCAGCCATGTTGTTTTTGAATGACAAGAGAGAGCGGCAAATGGGTGTTGGAAATACGCGTTACTTTTTTGGATCCCCAAAAGGTTAAACAGGACGGTTTTATTAAGACTCGTCTGTCTGATGCATCTCACGGACCAGCTAAAGTCGAAATTTTCTCAGATGATGTAGCTTATGTTGCCGCTATAAAAACAGATACAAAAAAATGGTATATTATAATTATATCAACTAAAAAAGAAACGTTTTCTAACTTAGATGTTTAATTAATTCAACTTAATTTCATACAAATATAAATTTGTAAATTTTCATGTTTGCATGCTATTAATTTCGGCACCCTCTGTGTTTGATTTCGAATCGTAAATAGCCGGATTTTTATTTATCGTCATAAAAAAGATCTTTAATTGTATTAAAATAAAACTGTTTGCGTTAATCGGAACAACTAAAATTATAACTCTTCGGGTATTTTTAATAACTTGTGACACCAGGACACCTCTCGTCTCTGTCCACCCGTGACCATTAAATAATTAAATAAACCGCGATAAAATTCTTGAAAATAGTTTTATTCCTTTGAGTAAGGAACATTAGAATAAACTCAAGACACCATGATAAAACATTTTTATACATGTGGGCTTAGAATTTTGTTACTATTCTAAGTGTTATTCTAAGTAAGTAGTTAACATATACTAAAATGTATATTTAAAATGAATGTTTTTAACGTCGCCCCGCTCTGCGCTTGTGGCTTATAGCGCGGGTGGTGTGTTTGTACTGTTGTTCTATACCTCATTAACGAGTATTATCTGATACATATCACAACTTCATAAGCAGCAGTAAGACGTAGTGCCGTGATGCATTGCAGCGGAACTGGGCCGGCACGACCGAAGAGGTACCTCTCGCGAGCTTTGTACCGCCGCGCCGTAAAGTGGTGTCTTCGGTGTCATTCATGCGGTTTGTAAGTATCCCATTTGAGGGGAGGAGGAAAAGTAGGCAACGCATCGGTTAGTGATGCATAAGTTCATGGGCGTCGGTAGTCGTAAAAAAGGTTCCGATGGCTCGTTTACCTCATAGTATAAAATAAAGAAGCAGATCAGACGCCGTGGTGTTTATTCTAATGTAGCAGTGGACTATTTTATAGCGTAAGGGGACAAAGGAGCAGTTGCGCCCTTTGTGTATCTGCCGACGCCACATTTTTCTATAGCATAGGGGACAAACGAGAAATCAGAACCGCTTGGTGACTACCGACGCCCATTGACATTCGCACGGTAATAGTTATGGCGATGCTTAGAGGAGGGCACCTTTACCGCATCCCCTGAATGGTGCGGCCGGAAAACAAATTACACAAACCTTGACAGCGCGGCTGTTTACGATGGCGTGATATGAGCGAGAGGTACCTCCCCGATCGTGTCGACCTCCCTAGTCTTGGCGGACTAATACGGGTACAATGCAGCACGGCACACTATCTCCTACTTAAATGACGCATTAAGGTTGAAAATAAGATTTGTGAAACCAATTTGTACTAAAATGATTTAATTTTTGTCCTATTGGGGTAGGAGGAAAGGAGGGCAACGCACCTGCATGACAATAATGTGGATATCTATGGATGTCGGTAGGCATCGGACGGTTCCAATTCATCGTTTGTGACCCTGTACTATAAAAAAAATTTGATTGATCAGCAGTCAGATTGATGGTGACCATTAAAATATATATCTCGTTTGCCTACGCAGAAATGGCGGGACCAACCCACAGATACGACGAAATAGGTCTGCTTTGTCTGTGGTTTTTCGTTTTCGTTTGAAAACGCCGCGGTTATCTGTGGCCCAAATCTACCGCCTTTATTCACCATATATAGGACGCCATCTTGTATGTGTCATTATGAAATAACAGGTGAATAAGTTGAATAAATGTTTGGAATATGAAATAGGGAGTGTAATTGTATCTGTGCAAAACTTGTGCATTGTAGAGATATAAATATTGGAGTATGAGCTAAGAGCATAGAGATAATACAGATGAGCTAAGAGCATAGAGATAATACAGATGAGCTAAGAGCATAGAGATAATGCAGATGGAGAAGGGAAGTCATAGTCATGCGACAGAGGCTAGTGATGACAGTTAACAGAGAAGGGGGATGAGAAGGCGTTAGTGTCTTTGTCTATCTAAACTCGCATGCGGATTACGTAGAGAGAAATGGATGATAAAAGAAATAGAGAGTGTACTTCATTTGCTTTCTCTTTCGACTCAAACGGACGCGTTTATTGAGGCTGGCGTCCCTTCTCTGTCTATGTTATCTCTATGTCTAAGTCGTGCGGTATACGGTTCCAGCACGTAACAGTAGCGCCTAGTGATAAATGGAGGGATAAGCTGCGCACGTGTACGACTGGAGCACCAATTACAACTCTCGGCCGACACGCGTGACACCCCCCATCCCCCGCGTGCCGCCCTCGCCCCTCCAATACCATATTTCGCACTTCTGCAGAATAACGGTAAGAGGTAGTGTCATGCTGAACGGGACCGGCACGACAGGGGAGATACCTCTCGCTAAGACGCCGCCGTAAATTGGCAGCTTTGCTTTGGAGCGGAGGAGGAAAGGAGGGCAACGCATCTGCATGACAATGATGATGTGGATGATTATTATAGGGGTCTAGAAAGCAGTCGGAGAAATTTGATAACTACTGACGCCCAGAAACATCCGCAAAATAGCTATGCAAACTAGTTGTCCTCCTTTCATCAGCCCCGCCAATGGGTCACCGGCTGCCTACAAATCGCACGTAAAACCGGTCTCAAGGCCCCGATTGCTCGTTTGTCCCTCATCGTTATACGAAGCCGGGGGTAGCAGCTAGCATTTCGCAGGCGAAGTCGCGGGCGCGTGCTCTATTCCCGCCTCGGTATGGTCATTGGTTATTATTTCGAAATTCCATTTGGTCGTGCGGTGCGCGTCCTTGTGAATTTCTTTGTTCCAAAATGGTAATACAATCAGATACTTGTGTTTGTATGAGTCGACGGGGTAAGGGCTGCATTGCAGCCGCACTGGGCCGGCACGAGTGGGCGGTGACAGATATGTGTCATGTTTGTGAAGTTCCGGTGACAAATTGAGTGAGAACTGGTGACGAAGCAACACGTCTATTGTTTGTTATGCGGATGTATAGCTGGTCCGTGATGGACGCGAGTATCAGGAGATCGGCCGTCTTGAAAGAAAGAAAAGAAGAAATTTTATTTGCTCGAATATGGGTAGTTACAAAATAAATGGCCTATGTCCGGCAGTGAACCGACAAGGGCTGATAATGATGGGAACTAAATGAACACTACATACTCCTATGCAACCGAATTGGGCCGGCACGACCGGGGAGGTACCTCTCGCTCACTTGATACCGCCGTAGTGATACCTACAGTGTGCCGGTTTGTGAGTAGCCGGTGGCCCATTTGGGGGGGGGGGTGAGAAGGTAGGCAACGCATCGGCATAATTATGCTGATGTTCATGGGCGTCGGTAGTCGTTGAAGGCTCCCATTTCTCGTTTGTTCCCCAAAACTGTAAAAAATAAAAAAGTTAGAATAGGTGTACCCGCATTGCACCGGTTTCGAGTGATGCTGGCGCGTTTCGTGCGGTTTGTGAATTTTCCGTGGCCCATTGGAAGTAAGGGAAGGAGGGGACATGTCTGCGCAGTAAACGACACAGTCATTCATAAAGATTTGCCACTTGTACGTACAGTAGATGTTGCCATTTGAGGTACCTCTTGGTCGCATAATTATTGCACGTCAAAGCGGGGTGGGAGGAGAAAGGTATCAATGCTCATTACAATACAACTGACCACAGGTGACCATGGTTGCTGTAAAGCATCTGAAACGTCGGGCTAGTCGTTTAGTCGCTAGTCGGGTAGTAAAGAATTAAATGAACCGCGATAAAATCCGTAAAAGTAGCTTTATTGTAATAAGCAACATTCGCGTAAAATTAAGACATCAATAGGTAATAATGTTGCTAAGCCTGTAGTGATGGACACCTTGGGTGAGGACAATTGTTGTCATAGAGGTAGATAAAGTGTTAGGAGGTGCTTCCACACACGTGACAGGGGACGAGGATGGGGACCTCCTCTCATTGCACAGTCCTGACTCTTCTGTTCTAGTGGAGGGAGCATTCACAAATAACAAAATTTACTTCTTTATAATAATATTGTCCTCTTTGTTTAATTACCGTCTCCGGGCCCGCCGTCTCTATAGGGATTTGCACAGGCCAATTTTCCTGATATTAGAAATTGAAAAACCTCATCATATTATCGTCCGACATAATACTCTTAACTTTAACACACTTTAAATTAAATTCCATGCTTTTCAGTAGATTTTTGTACTCATAAATAAAAAAATAATCAAATCATTCATTCTATGACACGCCAGTCACCAAATCATTTACGGATATTCAAGATAAGTACAAAAATAAATATATTCTTTAATTATAATCTGTATGAAGGTCTGCGTAATCGTTCCTTTTTCAAGTTTCCCGCTAAATAGATAGTACTATAACAATAGTTAAGATAATTCCCATTAAAATGCACTAATGGACTGTAGATGTGATATAAAAACAACATTTCGCGAAACTGTATCAGTCTGTTGTTGAAAGTGCGTTGGTCGTTACGTATTGTTTGTAGAACAAAAAAAACAAAACGCGCGGGAAACTGAAGCACGTGCTAACAAACTGGAAAGGTTAGATAGTTCTTTCTTGTGTCCATGAATAAAAAAGTAATTTTATTTGTAAATATAAGAAATGAAAATAAATTAATTCCTGAAATTATGATTCTACCGAAAAGTATTTTCTTCGGAAGAGTATTTTATTATAATTCAATTAGTTATTTGTTAGTGATGTACCAGGAAATAATATCGATATTAATTAGTAGTATGAACGTTTAAATAGATTGTTACAAAACATTTCTTTATTACAATTAAATGCATGATTATTTACAATTTTAGCTGTTTATCTGCGCACACAAACCTCACACAGTTTAACTTAAACACTAAAATATTTAAGCAAGTATGTATGTTTTAGTGAAACTCAATGATAAATAGAAAAATATATCGCTATCGCAATTGATCCAACGGGGCATAGCTAGTTTAATTTGAAAATCCTATAATTTTAGCCAAAAAATAAATCGAGGCTAGGCTGTCGATTGAAGGAATTCTATTTAGCAGGACGAAAGGATCTTCCTTTGTGGATATCTGTTCCTTTCAACACTGCTGTAAAGTAAGCAGTGCCCACTATTCAGTCAATAAATAGGAGAGACATTGTCAGTTCCGACACGCGGCTGGTGTCTACCCCTTAAACGTGAACATGATTCTCAAGAAAAAAAGCGTGGTGTAGCGCCTCGCTGGTGTTACACTGGACTACTTAATTGCTGTTTCACAATCTCAGTCAACTGTGCGGCATGTTAAACTACACAAATCTATTCCTCCATTTCCTTATTTGTCTAGATATTAGCCAAAGTACTAACGTGCCGTTCAACACTGTTAAATGTCTGTCTCAGGACCGTTTTTATACATTGCCAAATCCTAAAATCTGGTCTAACTAGCCACTTCCCAGGCTTCACGGTTTGCGGTTTAACAGGTTTGCCACTAGAAATGAAAGTATAGAACTTAGTGTTCTTCACTCTATTTGGAATGTCACCAATGTAGCTTACATTCGATCTGAGCTCCTAATGAAGAGGACCTGAAATGGAAACACGCAGTTGCGTCATCGGAGCCCAAACAATGATCAGTTCCCACGTAGAAAGCGCGATAGCCATCTGCAATTATGTAAAATTATGCTACATTATACGCTGCCATCATCATAATTATCATCATCAGCAGCTCCAACAGCATAATTTTTATCATCAGGTTAATCACAGTCACCATCAGCATGTTTTGTAGTGAAATCTATGTTCATTGTATTTAATACCTGGATGGAATGAAACTGCGTCACGGCAAAGAGATAGATATGTATTTTCATGGGACCCATTGCAGTACATATTCAGGTGCGGACGTCAAAGGGCGTCGGCAGTCACTAAATGGCTCGTATTAGCCCTTTGTCCCTCTACGCTTTAAAAACATGTATATTTTCCTCGATGTTTCATTTACATAATTATTCTGAAATTTTCTTCTTATATTTTTAGTAAACGTCTTTAAAATATGTGTGGTTTTAACCTCAATGTGATGAAAATTCTTCGCGACAACGAGATTGAAATATTCTTATTGTAAGCGGTAGTGCCATATTGCATTGCAGCCGAGTTGATCCGGCAAGACCAAGGAGAAACCACTCGTTCACCTGATACCTCCACAAAGTGACAGCTGGGATGTTCGGGCTTCGGGTTGCATACGATTTGAGTTTCCATCGGCCTATTGCCAGGGAGGAATGAGACGGAATAATAAATATGTGGATGTTTATGGACGTAGAGAGTCATTAAAAGGTTGATTGTTTTCCTCTTATCTATACTAATGTTATAAAGGGAAAACATTCGATTGTTTATTACTTTGTTTGCATTGAGAAGGCCCGAAACAACTGGAATGATTCGAAAAGCTAGTGTATCATTAGAATTCTACATTATTTATGATTAACATAGGCTATACAACATTTTTTAAAACGTTTTGATCGTTATAAAACTTCGATTTGGTTAGAAAACCAAAGTTGTGAAAAGATATCAAAGTAAATACTTATGTCCCTGCCTAATTTATTGACATCTGTCTCAAAAGTCGTTTTCCTGTAGCACACAAAATTTGTTGTCATTACCATGGCATTGAATCGACGTTTCCATTTATTTATAATTTTTATATTTTCGTAAATCACTAACGTGTTGCCATATTTCTAGAAATATCCATGCGAGGCCGGCGCAGACTGCTGGTACTATATTAAAATACATATCAAAGAGATATGTATTCTGCCATAGGTCATTTCTCTGAAGTTTTACTTCTAATGTAATGAGTGCTTTTTTATACTGTGATTGATTTTGATGTTTGAGACTATTTGATACTGAGATTTGAGATTAGTTAAATATGCGTCACAACTCATATGTGATCATACTCTTTAACTAGTCTATAATTTGGTGACATCATGCCAGACATATGACGTCATCGACTCTAACACCTGTGGCTGTCTAACTCGGGCTAATAATATATAATTAAGACCTGGATTACGATACGCCGCAGGTGTGACAAATATAGAGCAGCATACAAGTATGACGGTATGTTACGAAATCAGTATCATCATGCCAACATGTTAATAATTGTGCAAAGTCAATAATGGAAATAGCGTTTTTATTCCTAGACCCTTGGTTCGTAGAATGTGTTTAGAACTTTATATGAATTGACCACTATATAATAGTACAGAAGTAGAGAATGATTGAAGATTGGCCTTTACAAAAAGTACATAATTTCATTCCATGATAATCGGAGAATATTATTTTAGCCAAAATAGAATCTGCAAACAATAATGTTATTTGCATACGTATTTTTAGTCATATTACCAATTAATTGAGGGACAATAAAAGCGAATAAAGTAAAGGAAAAAAACTAAATAAATTATAGTAGAAATAAGTACCTTGAAACGTATTAGCCTATTTTAAATACTGCAAATAATTTTGCGTGAGGTAATATATACAATAATCATTATTGCTTGTTTCAGATGAAAACCATGGCTTCCGTTCAGGTGAGAATTTCTGCCGTTTTATGAGTGCCTATGCTGCAAATATAGCCAATAAGTGAAGCTCAAAATGTCGCTCAATTCAGAATATGCCGAAACTCTTGCGATAAAAAACAATAAACAAATTAGAACACAAAGCGTGCCACATAAGAGTATAGTACCTAGATACTTTCTGGTGCAATCGAATTTTGTATGCTTTCTTTTATAGTGCAATATAAATAATCATCTCTATGTCGTCATAACAACAAAATAGTATAATTAGTAACGTATATTAATCAAAATAGTACACGTATACATATGATGGTTAAGTGTGTTAGAGTTGTACCTATAACTCTAACACACTTAACCATCATATGTATAACTGGAAATAAGCGACCTTGCAGTAGCTCTATACTCCAACTTTTCACTAGCCCTCTGAAATACCAAGTACTCGAATTCCTTCAAATTAAACGGATATAATTTACAATGCCATAAAAATATTGTATAAATAACCAAGTTTTGGTGTCACATGTTATATTTTTTAATATCAATAAAAACAACAACTAATTTTTAATTCATCCGTAGTCAAGAACTGTGAAACCCTTCTACATATCAACCATCGATAACGGTTTTTTAAATATCAATATTTTAGCCAACCTATCGATAAAATTATCGACACATCACTTGAAATTTGACACTTCGAGCACTGTTATTATGGTACGGAGTCGACTTCGGAACATGGTATCAGCCCATGGCGGCCGACCTTGCACTACATTAACCAGAGTTAGCTCGGGTTACGCTGCTATAAAATAATATACGTTTGCATTTTGTGCGGTGGCCTATTGGAGAAGGGGGAAAGTAGCTCTATGCTCTAATACGCACAAGTTGGAGCCTTTGGCGATTATGAGATATGTTTATATATCAATTCCTTTCGCATGCCCTGCAGCCCAGACGGCTAGACATTTGTCGATAGATAAATGATAAATAAGAATAAAATGTCTTTTTGTTTTCCAAATAATATTACAGTTTCACATTATCTGTGCAAGTCTGTCTCCACACTAAGCGCGGTCAGTGCTGTCATCAGTTTGTGTGACGTTTGATGTCATAACGCGAGTGACACGGGGCACATTCTAATGTAAGTCACCGACCACGTGCGCGTTTGCTCCCTTACATCTTTTAATACATGATCTAAGTTTGCTCCTCATTATGTAAAAAAAAAAAAAAGCATTTAAAACCTGTGCGTTAGGTTTTTTTTAGTTTAAGCGTGTATTTAATCCTGCTAATGTTATAAACGCGAAAGTTTGTATGGATGTATGTTTGTTACTCTGTCACGTAAAAAACTACTGAACGGATTATGATGAAACTTTACAATGTTGTAGCTTGTGTATCGGTATAAAACATAAGCTATAAAAATATACTAAGTTTTACTCGGGGTTTTGTCTGTAGACCACACAGTCGAAGTTGCAGGAAACAGCTAGTTTACTATAAGATGTAATTTTAAAAAACTGGACACTTTTTGTGTATATTTTTGGCCGTTGGTAACCGGCACATGGGCAACGCTTCGGCATAGCAATTATGTGGATGTTCATGGGCGTCGACAGTCGTGAAAAAAGGCTCAGATTGCTCGTTTTGTATGAAGAAATTACCAATTGTATGAAGAAAAGAGGGTTCGGCGAGGGCCTATCGTTTCCTCACCATCAGCCGAACGACTTTTTATCGTTTATTAAGAATAAAAAACTGCCTAAATTTGAATAAATTATCTCTGAGAATGGTGTGGGGCTATGGGAGACAGAGACGGGTAATAACGAACGGCATAACCATGGGAACTCGTGGTATTACCACCATATCCCACCATTGTATGTGTATAATTTACAATCGTCGTAATGACTGTATAATATCTGTGTAAATTATAAAGTTGTTGCTGCGTTGCGGCGGAATCGGGCGGGCACGATCGGGGAGGTACAACAAGATGATGGCGAAAAGTGGGCCCGACACATCGATTTAAAAAATAAAAGATACATGATTGCGCACTGAACGGTGACCCTAAAGCATCCGTTATTGTACACAAAAATAGCATTTTTGCAAAATCAACCTTACGCACATGACTTAGAGTAGTGTTTACAAAGCATGCTCTATTTGAATTAAGTGCACAATTTGAACATATTTTTTTGAAAAGTCGACCTTACGTGTAGAACAATAAGTTGGTCTTACAAAGTCCATAATTTGACGTGACATTTATTATGCATACGGTTTTGAGAGATTGTGTATCTTGGTATTTTCAAGTATACTCTCTCTCTCTCACTCTCACCCTTACCTTTAATTCGAGCCCATTCTTCGTCAGTAACGACGCTTCAGAATGATCAAACCATAAGGTTTGAGTTTTTTTTGGGATATGACATTATGCTGTGGATGCCTAGAGATTTGTTTTGTGGTCGAATGAAGGAAGGACAGATGGCAGAGATGCATCACGATATGAGTGTTTGTAGTAGCTATGCTAGCGATGGCTTCCTTTCCTCCTCCCCTCCTATGGGCCACCGGCTACACAGAAAAACTAATCATGACAGTATAGATGTTACTTTCCGGCAGTGTCATGAGAGGTACCTCCTTAGTAGCGCCGCCCCAATTTCTCTGGAATGCAGCATGGCACCACCACTTACTAAAACTTACTTCATGCTTTGTGCTAACGATTGGTCTGTTGAACTCAGACTCTGGAAGTTTTGTGTCCATGGTATAGGGGGACAAACGAGAAATCGAAACGGCTCTATGACTACCGACGCCCATGAATATCATGATAATTACTATGCCGATGCGTTGCTCTCTTTTGACCCCCTCCTTAATGGGCCACCGGCTACTCACAAACCGTACGAAACGCGACAACTCAGGTGTCAATTTGCGCTGGTATCATGTGAGCGAGAGGTACCTCCCCAATCGTGCCGGCCCAATTCCGCAGCATGGCACTACCTCTTACTAACAAGGTTTCGGTAGTTTCATAATCTCTCTGGTTCAAATTCGAAAGCTCACTGGGGGATCTGGCCATAGAGGCAGAGGAACCGAGAGGAGAGGTTAATGTGTAATAGTGTATGTTGATCCTCTGAATGAATCCTCTCAATAAACGTCTTCTATTCTATTCTAGAAGAAACTTCGTCAACGTAGGGTTACTTGATGACTTCATTTTCATAGACACTTTTATCATTGTAATTTTGCGGGCTGAATTTAAAAAAAAAATGCAGACTTTGGACTCTAGTCTTGAAATAAATGAATATCAAATTTCATCGAAATTGGTTCAACGGTTTGGTGACGTCACGGAGTTGCTTTCGCATTTAATAATAATAATATCTGAGGACTTATCACACCACGTTAGCCTAGCCCTGTGCTAAGTACCACAAGGACTTGTTTGGCAGGTACTAGACAAAGGAAATATACATAATATTTTTATAAATTTAAGAAATTTTATATATTTATGATTTTCTATTTTAGAAATACATATGATAAATATCCATGACCTACACGAGTTTAAACCCGCGGCCTCTGGCGTACCACGCGGACTAGGCGCCACGTTACCCACTGAGCTAGCCGATCGTCAGTTTATAATATTAGCACAGCCCAAGTTATACTGTGATGTTAGTATGGATTAAAAAAGTCACCGCCCGAACAGGGACTTGAACCCTGGACCCTTGGATTAAAAGTCCAATGCTCTACCGACTGAGCTATCCGGGCATGTAAATAAGATGCAAATATAGACATATAGTAGTGGACATATATATATTACAGTTCGCATGTACATGTCTTTAGTCACAATAATGAGATTGAAAAATAACGAGTGGAAAAAATACTTATGTATTATTTGTGGGATTTCTCTTATATAAATATAATTTATTTCTTCCGAAGAAGAAATGCAATACTGTAATGTTGCTAATATTTGTGGGTTTTATACAAACGAATATAATCTTTCTTTTTTTTCATTATAATTGCCGTTGCAATATGCGCATTTTAATCCGACAGCTCTACGCAAAGGATTATGTGTATAGCCGTACATGTATGAATGTAAGTATGTATGTTTGTAGCTTTGAGGCAGTATAATTGCCAAACGCTCGGGTCGAATTTGTATGATCAAGGGAACGCAAAATAATTATAATTAAAAATGGCGTCGATTAAACGCCATGTTGAAAAAAAAATTGACGAACAATGTGGCATTTCGTATTATTATTTTTTTATTATGGCATGTTTTAGGTTATATCGCCGTCTAGTATATAGGACGATTAAAACTTTGATTTTCGTTTTTTTTAACATTTGATAACCCCACCAGGTAGGTATACTGTTGGCCATGGCGCCTTTTCTTTCGTCGAGGTTTCAATATCTTACCAGCAACTATGTAAAATGAGAAGATTGTAAAATATCGTTTAAGGATTTTACGAAATGTTAAAAAATAAATAAAAAATGTCGACTGCTTAAAATGTCACAAAACTTAGTAGAAAATAAGACTATTATAGTTAGTAGCTAAATCCAGAGACCCTTAAAAGTCTGGGTGAAAAGCAGAATAATGGCGTCCGCCGACTGACTGTGGACGTAAATTGTAAGTTTTGCTTTTTTTTTCTAATATTGTCATTTTGAGCAGTTGACTCGATATGTTTTTTTATTAATTAATCTTTTTTTTTATTGTCATATGTCCAATAATATATTTATATATTTGCATTACAATTATATGCCCGGATAGCTCAGTCGGTAGAGCATTGGACTTTCAATCCAAGGGTTTAGGGTTCAAGTCCCTGTTCGGGCGGCGAGACTTTTTAATATAAAATACCTCTAACTTGAAATTACGATATAACCTGAAGCCAAAAAAAATATAGAGGATATTTAAAACTGAAGGCATTTTAGATATAGGTAATATGCATTTCGGGTATAGATAATTCCCGTTCAATAGATTTTGCTTGAAAAAATGACAATTATACATACAAATCTATTCGTCTATATAAAGACATTTTGCCCGAATAACAACCAACAACGAAAAAATTTCGAAATTTTGATTGATTTCAATACTCTATTTTATACTTCAAAACTTGAAATTTAGCAGATAGAGTCCAGACATCCGCCGAGAACAAATTTTATGTAGCTCCACCTATAAGGGTCTGTCTTTGGGGTGGTTTACACGGGATAAACCGCGAGGGGCTGCTAGTTTATAATATAAGTAGATTTCTTTTGTAAGAGGCAGTGCCATTATGCATTGCATCGGAACGGCACTGCAGCGGAGGTTCCTCTCGCTCACATGACGCAGGCGTAAAGAGACATCTTCGGTGTCGTGTTTCGTGTGGTTTGTGAGTAACCGGTCGCCCTTTGGGAGGGGGGAGAAAAGGAGGGCAACGCGTCAGCATAGCAATTATTCGAACGTTCTCTGGCGTCGGTGGACGTAAAAAAGCTCCGATTTCTCGTAAGCCAAAAAAAAAAAACATTATCAAACCGTATTCAATAGTTGAGAAGTGTCGGTCGGCGTCATAGAGATAGGAAAATGCCAAGATACACAAACAGTGAGCACTGAACTGAATGAATGAATGAATGAAAGTTGACATTTCAAGGAAATATGTCAAAATTTTACACATCTCTTATATATAACCTTCATTATAAAAGCGACTTAAAATCATACGCGTTAGGTTGACATTAAAAAGGAAATTGTTTATGCACAATTACGGATGCTTTACAATGATAGTGGGATATCGAATCGTGTATCTTGTAGTTTTGTAAATCAACGGTCGGCAGTCAAGCCGTGGAAATGACGTTCTTCGTGCGGTGATCCCATCCTTGGCTTCCATTCAAATTCGCTTTTGTTCACCATCGTGGAGCTTTTCTGTACTTCGCTTTAGGGATGTGAGTGATTTGTTAAAAGACATTGGTTAGACTAAAAAGTTGAAAACAAATAGGTCGAAAATTTTTCCGTGAAAAGCTTTTGAAAACTTTTCTTGATGGACAAAATACGTGAGAAAAGTTTTATTTTTACTCAAAAAAATTATAGAAAAGCTCGAGGGCGCAAAAATTTAAGAATGCTCTTAATTTGGGTAGGTATAGGTTATAATATAAGGTTTTATAATTTTCTAAATAAAAAAAGCTTAAGCCCGTTTTGAAAATAACTGGAAATATGATTTTTGTTTCACTATATTTATGAAAGTTTACTCCTTGAAATGCAAGAATGTATAAAACCGGCCGAAAGCGTGCCGAACCCGCCTATAGAGGGTTCCGTAGCAGCAAACAAACACCGATATTTTGCACGAATACCAACAACGAAAAAATTTCGAAATTTTGATTGATTTCAATACTCTATTTTTTTTTTCAAACTTTCCCTTCGGCAGTTCAAAAGTTAGACGGACACTTTAAAAGCAAATATCTCGCGATGTCAATCAAAATTTTTTTTCTCTCAATAACATTTAGCAATCCAAAAAAAATCTCGCCCGGCTATAACCCTCGATTTTTTTTATTTTTCAGAATCAATCTATACCATTTTCTAGCAGTTCATAAAATAAAAGTTTTGTAGGACATACGGACATTACGAAATTGTGAAGGTTCCGTTTTTTGTCATTCGGCTACGAAACCCTACAAAGCTAATACATAATAAAAAAGGCGAATTCAATTAAAAAAAAAAAATGATTGATAAATCTTTATAACCAGGGCCATCTAGCGGAAATGTTGTAAATACCCTCGATCAACTTTTGATCGAAATTGATTGATTCATTGGATACTGAAAATGACGTAATACATTTATTTAAATAAACATTTCCTTTTGGTAGTTACATGCCTACAACGTGTTGCGTATGCTACTTTAACACATGATCCCTACAGCCCGGATAGCTCAGTCGGTAGAGCATTGGACTTTTAATCCAAGGGTCCAGGGTTCAAGTCCCTGTTCGGGCGGACTTTTTTAAATTATAACACCTCGAGTATTTAATAGTGCTAACAGCTTGGAGCAATATCATACTACACATTTTCACGCCAGCTCTTTAGGGGTAGGCGGAGGGAAAAGATTGACAGTATACTAATAGCAGTATCATCATTTGTATTTATCTGCCTTCTGTTTAAAGAGCTCTGGACCCCTTTCAATAAAGGCCAGGACATCCCCTTCGGAACGGCCCACCTTTTTATGGTAGGATGGGAAAAGTCAGAGTCATGGCCGACGCCCATAAACATCCGTACAACTAATATGCCGACGTGGCCTTCCTTCCATTACTTTGTGGTTGCATCGTGTGCGGAATGTTCTTCCACGGTCGTGGCGGCGGATTTCGGTTGCAATGCAACATGGAGTATTATCTGACTGTAGAACCACCCCGCGGCTTCACCCGTGTAACTCCGATTCTGTTAGTCGTATCATAGGGGCCTATAAGTCTTTCGCGACACAAAAATATTTGTCCAATTCAGGCCAGTGGTTCCTGAGATAAGCGCGTACAAACAAACTCTTGAGCTTTATATTACTACTAATTGTTACCCGCGCGACCTAAGTTATTATTTATATGTCCTATGTGTTAGTATATATAGCCTTAGTGGCTGAAGTGGCTATCACCCCCCCCCCCCAATGGGCCAATTTTAAAATTGCGAGGGGCGGAGTGTGAAATTTGGCACACTCATAGTTTGTGTTTACGAGAAGTGTAGAACGCTAACATTTTTATAAAACATGCACTGGACCAAGCATAGCATGAAAAGAGCTATGGTTGGTATTTCTCTGCGAGATATGGTCGGAAATTCGGAAATCCGCAAGAGAACCAGGGCTCAGAGAATCAGCAAGCTGAAGTGGCAATGGGCAGGCCACATTGCTCGCAGAACGGATAACGGCTGGAGAAGAAAGGTTCCCGAGCGGCGGCCCCGCACCGGAAGACGGAGTGTGGGACGGCCTCCTACCCGAAGGACTGACGACTTGGTTGATGTGGCGGGGAGCCGCTGGATGGGACTGACTCGTGCCCGTGACCTGTGACGCCCTGTGGGGGAGACCTATTATGTCCAGCAGTAGACGTCGTCCGGTTAATGATGATGCTGCTGCTGCTGCTGATGATGATGCTGCTGTTGCTGCTGATGATGATGCTGCTGCTGCTGATGATGATGCTGCTGTTGCTGCTGATGATGATGCTGTTGCTGCTGATGATGATGATGCTGCTGCTGCTGATGATGATGCTGCTGCTGCTGATGATGATGATGATGCTGCTGCTGCTGCTGATGATGATGCTGCTGTTGCTGCTGACGATGATGCTGCTGCTGCTGCTGATGATGCTGCTGATGATGATGCTGCTGCTACTGCTGATGATGCTGCTGTTGCTGCTGATGATGATGCTGCTGATGATGATGCTGTTGCTGCTGATGATGATGATGCTGCTGCTGCTGATGATGATGATGCTGCTGCTGCTGCTGCTGATGATGATGATGATGCTGCTGATGATGATGATGCTGCTGCTGCTGATGATGCTGCTGCTGCTGCTGCTGCTGCTGATGATGATGATGCTGTTGCTGCTGATGATGATGATGCTGCTGCTGATGATGATGATGCTGCTGATGATGCTGCTGCTGCTGCTGATGATGATGCTGCTGCTGCTGCTGATGATGATGATGCTGCTGATGATGATGCTGCTGATGATGCTGCTGCTGATGATGATGCTGTTGCTGCTGATGATGATGATGCTGCTGCTGCTGATGATGATGCTGCTGATGATGCTGCTGCTGCTGATGATGATGATGCTGCTGCTGATGATGCTGCTGATGATGCTGCTGCTGCTGATGATGCTGCTGCTGATGATGATGATGATGCTGCTGTTGCTGCTGATGATGATGCTGCTGCTGCTGATGATGATACTGTTGTTGCTGATGATGATGATGCTGCTGCTGCTGATGATGATGCTGCTGCTGCTGATGATGATACTGTTGTTGCTGATGATGATGATGCTGCTGCTGCTGCTGATGATGATGCTGCTGCTGATGATGATGATGGTGATAATAAATAAAACTTTATTGCACCAAAAATGATGATGATAGCTTACAATTTTCTTTCAGTTATTAGTGGTGCTGTCTCTCCTCTCGCAGAGCAAGTGCGAGCCGCCGTACAGAGGTCATCATCCCAGCCAGCGCATCTCAGCTCCCTCTACCAGCTATCTACCACCTAGATCAGGTAAAACCAATGGCTAGAGTATAACGGGGGAAATGAGCACACGGAGCAGTTTTGGTAGATGCCGACGTCGATAGACATCCGCATATTTTTACGCGGATTATATACTTCCTCCATACGCTCCACCGGGCCACCGGAAACTTTTACCGCACGTAACGCGATAGCATAGATGAGTGGGACGTGGCGACCGGTCCCACACCGGGTTCCCACGTTCCGACCGGTACGACATGGCTTGGACGGCAGACGTTGTCCTGTCCGGTATGTGTGCTGATACACCTACAGCTGCACCACTTTAAATTATACACCAAAGCCTACCTTAGGAATAGCTAATCCGTGCTAGATTTTGATCTCATCGCGAACAGAGAGACACACATACACACTTTCTCGTACAATCGATTACATCCAGTCACTAGAACTCATTATTGAAAAAAATATCAAGAGCAACTGATGCATTTGTACCTAGAATATATTGACTATGAAAAAACTAAAAAGCTTTCGATGCAATATCACATAACAGTATATGGGAAACCCTTACAAAACACGGAGTAGAGACAGAATACATGAAGATAATTCAAAGCATCTACATCAAAAATAGAAGTGGAGTACAAGTGGAAACTGCTGATCCTTGATTTTCTGTCATGGAGACGCCATATCGCTCCTCAAATGGCCAGATAATTGTGGACACACCTCAAAAATTTAATTAATGAAGTACATAAAGAAATAATGTGTTGAAAATATAAATTTAACAAGAAATATGATTTATAGATTTCGGTTCAGCGTCTGGTTATGCCCCTACGAACTCGCGCCCAGCACCTGACCATGGAGACAACTATGGTCATCATCTTCTCCAACACGAAAATGAAGTGGTAAGTACAAAGTTTCTCAAGTTTACACGAATGTTACACGTCACAATAACGCTGCTTTACTTGGCTTGCTGATATATGTTATAGTACATGCATGTTATTTTAGCAAAAACAGTTATAAAAAACTACGCGACTTCGGATGCTATTTAAATGTAAAAAAAAACCTTTCTGTATGGAAACTAGGCGTAACATTTTTTTTATCATTGTCACTACGAAACTCAAGTATTACATGAGCATAAGCATATCCTGCAACCCGTCATATTTTATTTAATTTATTTGAGTTATTTATAAATGTATATAATAATAAAACATTTAGCCTTATCCGTGTAATTTGAACTGTATCAAATTACAACTATTCACCTCCATTCACAAAATTCTTTAAATTATATTGGATTTCCGCGTACGTTTCACATAAATGATAATTTTATGTTTATTCAAATCAAATTTCACTGAAAATTTAAAAATAGATACGAAGCTTCTTTCTTTGTAACACCAGCTTTTAAAGGAACACTTTTAGGGTTGTGGAAATAAAATATAAACAATGAAAATAAATAGACTATATTTTACATAATTAGGATTTCTTATGATAATCATAAACAGTGTACTTACGAACTGGCTTCAATCTGTATATCCTATCATCTACAGAGTAAAAAATATCACCATAGTCACCAAAAACAATACTTTTGGGGAAGAAGTCCAGATTCGCGACCTTTTTAGCGGTTCCGTTACAATTAATTTCATACAAACTATCATTGGTCACGCCAAAAGTTTTCATTTCATCACTAACAAAATGATAAACGTCCTTCAGATCCCTATTCTTCACAATCTCACCGTTGGTATAACAGAAGAGTCCGTCCATTGACACGTACTGTATGTTATTATGAAAATCAACTTCCAATTCCATCACAGTTGTCATGTCTCCAATTTTCACAGCTGTACTGCCTTGATTCCAGACTTTGTATATACTATGCTCTTCGGCATCCACTACATACATAGCATTCCTCCTTATAACCAGTTTAAATATATTGATATTGAATAAACCAATTGGCGTAGCTACGTTATCGAACGGGTTGTATATGTATAAACCGTTTTCGGATCCGAAATAAACTTCCCCGGACTCGGAATCGACCGCCGTAGCTTTGTTCCTCTTTATTCCCTCTATTTTCCTGGACCTCTTCGTCAAGACGTTAATGACAGCTCTGCCGGAATTCTGGATAACGTCGTCCATGTACATAAAGTACAAATTTCGCGTCGATGAATCGTACGCCAGTTCTTTGACATCCTGATATCGGTCGGTTAGTAATTCTTCGTTGTACAAGACGCTGCCTATCTGTCTGATTGGTGTGTCTGCTATGAAAATACGAATTTTCGCGCTTACGCACGTCAGCAGGAGGAAGAGCAGTAACATTTTATCCGTATACGCCGACGTTCCGCAGAATACTGAGTCAACTCGTAATCCAGATGTTTTATCTTGTTGAGGTTACATCGCTTGCGGTTAATTAAGCGAGCCGATATAGTAATTCATCTCTTATGACCCTGTATTAACGTTGTCAGTACTGTTTGTGAGTAATTTTGTCGGTTGAAGTTGAAAATCAAGGTAACAGGGTCATGTGGCATTAGATATGATGTTTTTGTTGCGAATAATAATAATAATAATCAGCTTGCATTGTAACATTAACATTATTCGCGTTTCCTCATCCATGACGTCAGGCGCGCAACGCCTCACTAGTCTGTAGAGGACGACCAAATCCCCCTGAGGACCCCAAAAGAATTACTATAGGGTACGCCCAAAATCAACCCGGTACCATCTTCTTTAGGGAGGATCAGGTCCGTGCATGGTGCATGACACTGCATCCTCCCATGTAACGGAATTGGGCCGGCACGACCGGGGAGATTCGAGATCGCGTTCCGTGTGGTTTGTGAGTAGCCGGTAGCCCAATGTTGGGGTAGGGAGGAAAGAGGCAAGGCATCGGCATAGTAATTATGTGGATGTTCATGCGCGTGGGTGGTCGTAAGTAAGGCTCCGATTGCACGTTTTTCCTATTCTATAAAGTTTGCCTCCCTATTCCATAAAGAAAGAACACATCCCTACGTTTTTCATCGTCACATCACTAATATTATAAATTGGGGGCTATATATATATATATATATATATATATAT
>JAFELO010001021.1:432784-468749 GCA_017140195.1 Eumaeus atala | reverse complement strand
GGGGGGGGGGACAATGAAACAGAAATTCTTATAATATGTACCGATCAATACACTATTGTGTAATATATATTGTATACTGTGGTTCCTCCACAATCACTCCACCGAGTGGTTTCTAATTACTAAATAAATGATTATTCTATTCTTAAGTGTGTGTAGGGAACACACACCTCTGCCTCTAACTTTTACACTACCAGAAGGAAATATGAGGGATTCGGATAATAGGGTTATTGAAAACCTTCACACGAACATTGGTTTCGACAAAATCGATTTGGTAGGTCACGAGATATGAGAGTTTCCTTAGTTTGCTGCTACGGAACCCTTCATAGGCGAATGCAACTCGCTCTTGGTCGGTTTTTACAAATCGGTACGAATTTCGTTCACTGGACGATCTCTACTTTTTATTATTTTCTGATTATGCCTTCTCACGGGAAAGGGATGCATTTTATTAAGAGGTCAAGATTCGAATAACAGATGTAATTATTTGTAGCAATATAAGTGCGAGGTGGTGCTATACTGCATTGCAGCGGAATTGGGACGACACAACCGGGAGTAGTATCTCTTTATCCCTTTTACCCTCGCTCACGTCACACCGCAAGTAATCATCAGACAAGACAAGGAGAGCGGTGCATCGGCATAGTAATTATGAGAGTGTTCGTAGGCGTGGGTAGTCGTAAAAAGGCTCCGATTGGTCGTCTGTCCCCTTATATATAAAAAGAAATATTATACGGTCTTTCCGATCTGATGCTGATGATTATCAGATTAATGGCCTCAACGTGCAAAGGCGGGTAGACAAGGATATCCTATTTTTACAGATTTTTTCTGGAATTTTATCGTCCACTTATCGCTCAACAAGCCTTTTCCTTATTAAGAAGTTACACATTAAATATTTTATTGTCATTATCTGTGATCAGATTATAGAAATGTGTCACATTCAAAAATTCTGACGTTTGATTCTTTATTCAAAAATACAAAACGTTGATGCCATCTTGTTATCAACGATAATAATTTAAAAAAAATTGATAAAGAATTATCGTTTAAATGCACATCTAGGGTTGTCATTTCGTATTTTTTAAATCGGGCATGGCCCACCACACTTGCCCACCGCTGCTACCCTAGCATCAGCGTGTCGTACTATTGTTGTCCATAACAGACATCTGTCTCTACTAAATGCTAAAACCTGCATTGGGATTCGCAACGAATTTAATCAGAAGGAAATAGCCAGCTGAAGCCCGGCTGCTATGTACCACGGAGATTCTTATAAATGCCTAACACATATTGACTGCACATTATATTTAATTATCAACTGGGGCTTATTGCGTTATATTGTCTACTACCAATGATGTTTATGTCATTGGTAATATTCCTATTGTTACATAATCCATACTTATATTATAAATATGTCTGTCTGTCTCTTACGCTTTCACGGCTCAACCGTTGCACCGATTTTGATGAAATTTAGTATCCATATAGCCAAAGACCTGAGTTAAGACATAGGCCACTTTCGGCCGACGAATTCGCGAGTAAACCGCAAACATTTTTATATTTGTCAAAGACCTTAGGTCGCTATAGATTAGAACCAAGATACGTCACTGTAAATTAATATTACTTCGAATCAAGAATATTCTTGTCATCGTCAATCCAGATTGTAGAGTTCGGTATTGTTGAAGACTTAAGGGCAAACATTTCGTTATTCTAAAAAATCCTGTACACCTAAATATTAGAATTTTCCAATCTATATTGTAACTAGTGATCAACCCAGGCTCCGTCCTGTATAATTGGCGCCAAACTGATCAAATACATACTGACAAATTAAATATTAAAAAAAAAATTACCGAAAACCTCATACGGCTTTTGCGGATTTGTTTTATATATAAGGCTAGCGATCCGCCGTGGCTTCATCCGTGAATAGCATATGCCAAATTATTCACTAAAATCTTCCTCGGGAATTGCTCCATTGAAAGGTGAAAACCCCATGAAAAATTATTCAGTACATTTTGAGAAAATCGATCACATACAGACAGACAGCTTTTGAGAAGGGGAAGCTTTTTGTAAAGAAGAAGGAAGCAGAAGATAAGAAGGTGGAAGGCGAAGCTTTATATTATTTCAAAGTCTTCGTTAACAAGTTTTATTCTTATTAAGACGGTATACATTAGATATGTCACTGTATATTATATTCTTCCCATTATCAATGGCCAGACCGTAGACATCCGTCCCATTGAAGAGTTTTTCTATGGTATTCGATTCTTTATTCAAAAAGTAGACGCCATCTTTGATACACAGATAAATGTCTCCATTATCATTGAATACGCACCTTGGATTATCATTTGTGAATGTTTTTATGGTTAAAGAATCATTATTTTCTTTCCTAATGAGACTTTGTGCATATGTATAATATATTACACCATCTTCCATAACGAATTGATCAACTTTCGTGTCTTCCAGATCTTTAAATTTCATAACCTCACCATCGTAAATGTAGAAGAATTGCGTAGGAAATGTGGAATAATGTAGCACTTTATTGAAATACACGAACCAAATATTAGTCCCTTCTTCGGCAATAAGCTCAGCAGTTTTGTCCCCTTCTTTAAATTTGTATAAGCCATTACTTCCTCCGATGTAAACTTGGTGAGTTTCGCCATCTACCGTTTGAGTGAAACCGTTTTCAACGCCAGGGATTGTGTTAAAGGAACCGGTTTGTAGATTTATGTATGCCGTGTTGAATTTGTCGTTTTCCACGTCGACGCCATAGCTAAAGTAGACTATATCATTACTTTTGTCTATGGCTAGGTTGTAGGGTTTGTCTATGTCCGATTTCAACGTTTCCCGCACGTAGTCGACGCCATTGATGGTGATTTGGTGGCATTTAGTCTCTTCTGATGACACAAAGGCGACGGTGGTCGTGAATATTAACAGGATGGTCTGGAAAAGTGAAATGTTACGTTTTAGTTTTTTTATACTCAGCATACGAGTCCTTCAACCGCTCAAGGGGCCACCGTTAGGTGAGTCACAAATCGCAGGAAAAGCGTACTGTCGCGCCATAATTTTGACTGCAATGGCATATGAGCGAGAGGTAACTAACTGCCCGTCGATGACGGCCCAATTCGGCTGCAATGCAGCATGACCATAGATCTGGTAAACTATTGCTGCTTTGCTATGGAGTTGGACACAATCGGGGAGGCGCCTCGCGCTCACGTAACGGCGGGGACAGGTGACAGCTCGTTTGTCGGGTTTCATGAAGTTTGTGGTACCGCTGGCCTATTTGGGGATGGAGATAAGGGTGGCTCAACTCATCTGCATAGTATCTGCTTGTGTAAATGTATATAGTATATGGCCTTCGACTCGTTTGCCTCTATTTGAAAGAAAAGTTTCATGATTCTTCGGCCCGTAAAGTGGGCTGTGTTCTCCTATTCCAAATGGACAGCAGCGGCCGGAGAGAAATCAGACGCAGGACCGACGGCTTAGCGCGCTCTCCGAGGCACGGGGGTGCAACACCGCAAACTGCCAGAATGACACTTTTTTATTGTATACGGGGATAAACGAGCAATCGGTGCCTTTCAACGACTACCCACGCCTACGAAAATCAGCATAATTATGTCAATGCGTCACCGGCTACGCACAAACCGCACGAAACGCGACACCGTGGGTGTCACTTTACGGCGGTAGCAAGTGAGTGAGAGGTACCTCCTCCGTCGTGCCGGCTCAAATCCGTTACATAGGACATAGTGTCATGCACTATTCATGACACTACATCCTCCCATGTAGCATGGCACTACCTCTTAAAGATTGAATTGAAAAATCACACAGTAGCACTCTTTGCGACCCGCGACGTTACGAGGCGATTAAATCCGCGGACCACAGTTATTTAACTGACATTTGTCAAGTCGGATGTGTGGGCCCGGGTTGGTCACTTGTCATCCAAGGATCCGAAAGTTCGTTGACTGCCAGAGAAAAGTCGAGCGTGAAGTCGGAAAAAAATAAAAAATATAACAACAATTTGCAGCATACTGATGTATTAAGTTTACACGAATGTTACTCATTACAATAAAACTACTTTTACGGATTCTATCGCGGTTTATTTCATTATCTTACTAGCCCCGACGTTTCAGAACTGTGTCCACCCGTGACCATGCTTGCTGTTCTATGGTTAAATAAACCACGATAAAATCCGTAATAGTCGTTTTATTGTAACAAGTTGCAGTTTTTTTTATAGGATAAAGGTCAAATGAGCAGGTGGTAGGTAACTACCGCCGCCCATAAACATCCGCATGACCCAAGGCAAGCGTGTCGCCGTCCTTTAAGATAGGAGTAAGCTCTTTTCTTGAAGAACCCCAAATCGTATCGGTTCGGACATACCGACGGTGGCAGCTGGTTCCACATCGAAGTCGTGTGTGAATCTTTTTAGACATTGGGAGATCAAGGTGACGCTTGCCCGCCGTGATGTCCGCGATTGGAATTCCGCTGCTGGTATTAATCCGAACAACTCCTCGGAACACTCCCCGTTGTAGATGTGGTAGAAGATGCAGAGCGAGCCAACATCTCTTCGTAACGCCAAAGGATCAAGCTGCACGGAAACAACCTGGCCACCAACGATTCGAGTCGCTCTACGTTGAATACGGTCAAATGGGGCGATGTGATAGTTGGATAATTTCTTAGTCCCGTAACGCAAAAATAAAAACGAAACCCCAATATGATCACCTTGTTGCCCGTCTGTCTCTACGTCTGTCACGCTCTGTATATCGCGCCTACCAATCAGGGATAATCCATAATTTGAGTGAGAGATAACTCCGGTCGTGCCGGCCCAATACGGCTGCAACGCACCGCCACCTCCTACTAAATACCTAACACATATTCAGCGTGTGTTATATAAATGCTAAATAAATAAATATCAACTCACAAGCGTCTCCATATCTGCGCGCCGCACAAGTATTGCTACTTCATTAATTATGCCTTTTTCGTGGACCGCACAGGGAAATTCATGGAGTGACCTGTGGGTATATTAATAAAATATATAAAAAGAAAAATAAAGAAAAAAACATTTATTAGACAACAAAACTAAAGACATCGACAATAGTTTAAGACGGAACAATAAATGAAGGTCAGAAAGCATAATGTGCCTTTTTAGCATAGTGCGCCAAATTGCTTAGCTTCGGTATAAGCTAGGTAGGCATGCAATGCGAGGTACTCACCAATTTCCGTCCTCTTTATGTAGCAGATTAGATCTTCCATCGATCTTCTTTTTGTAGACGAAACTGCAGGATCTAACTATTATATGTTACTTCTTATTTATATATATTTAGTAGAAACTGTCTGTCTGTCTGTATGTGAACGATTTTCTCAAAATCCAGTGACAGGATTTTTATGCGCTTTTCACCATTTTGCCAAAGAATGTTTTAGTGTATAATATGGTAACATTCCGGTCACTGTAATTCTCAAGTGAAGCCGGGGCAGATTGCTAGTAGTGGTATAAGTATCATTATTTGTTTGGCTTACCGCGATCGATTCGTTGTCTGTTGTAACAAGTCATGGAATAAACTTTGACAAGTTCACAAGACCATTAAACTTTTTATGTACTCAAGCATTATTAATGTTATAAGTTTTATAAAATTTAAAAAATAATTTCTAAAAAAAAAAAAAAAAAATTCGCACTTGTGTGATTTATTCACACTATTTGATCTGAGAGTGAGATACTGACCAAGGGCACATATCTAGCAGTGGTGTGTGAACGAATAGGTGCTGTTGATAATGACAAAAGTTAAAAGTAAAAACGGCTATACGCACGGTCCTGTTCGGCGGGCGCGTCAGAGGTTATCGGCTATTTGTTGGTCAGTGGTGTAGAACGAGTATTATACCGTTGCTCGTTAGCTGTAAGGTCAACAGTCAGCTATGCCGTCGCGTTTCGTGTGTGAACTTCGTATGGACATAAATTATATGCCATTGTTAGGAATCTAATTTTCATGTAAACTACTTTACGCACGCTTTAATAGGGATGTGAGCTAGTGAATGCGCGATGAGAGCGTTACGGAAACGGGCCCAACGGAAATTGGTAAATAAAAAAAGGTTATCTACCTCATAATATAGCTTTAGTCATCCAACTGAGTGGCTTCCATTTCAGGAGCTGCTTTACACTGTTGTGCATTTTGCTTCTGTGCGTCCATGTTCACATCGCACCTTAATCTTTACTATATCTCCTTGATATATAATCTAGTTATTCTTTAATTTAAATATATTAAACGTGACGTGTCTGTCTTGTTAAAGTGATTAAGGTTAAGTTTATATATAAAAGATGTATGTCAGTGTAATTTAATCGCCTGAATAAAGTTTTTCTATTTACTATGTATAAGTTTTTGAAGACAGCGGGAGGAAAAGCTACGAGCACACATTTTCTATCCTCTTTCTATCATAGACATAGTATAGCTATAGAACATTTACTTCGGTCGTGTCCTCTAAGTAAGCATGCTCTCTTGTGTGCAGCGGGGCACTTCATCCACTGTCATCCCTGCTCCAGCCCACCTCTCGGCATACGGAGCCGATTTCATTGTTATGTAAACGCTTACCGCGCACAACTGTACTGTGAAACCAGCTGTCTCCCTCAGTATTTCCCATCCGATACGGCTTAGAGGTCTCCAAGAATAGAGCATTAACCTATTCCTTAAAGGCCGGCAACGCGTCTGTAAAACGCCTAGTCTTGCAAATGTCTATGGGCAGCGGTAGTCACTTCCCACCTGCTCGTTTGCACCTATCTCATAAAAAATGTCTATGGCCACAGTGAGGTGCCTTCGCGAGACAGTTCGCTCATTCACACACCAACCCATAGAACAGTGTCGGTTCGATTTCATGACCTCAAGGACAGGGTAGCGTCCCAGATAACGCCATCCTGTAATGGTGTGTGTTTATAAGAGGCAGTAGCATGGTGTAATGCGGCAGAATGAGCCCGCACAACCTGAGAGGTACCACTCGCTTACCATACCGTTGTAAAGTGACAGCTTCGGCGTTTCGTGCAGTTCGTGAGTAGCCGGTGGCCCATGTGGGGGGAGGGGTAGAGCGACGCGTCTGCATAGTATTTAAGTGCTCATAGGCTCTCCAACTCCTCGTTTCCCCATATACTAAAAAAAAGCTAACAGGCAGTGAGACTGCCAAACACCTGCTACCTACTTTATGAATGTTTAATTGCCAATTATTTTTCCAGCCGAAGTCGTACGAATTTGGGTACTCCGTGAAGGACATCCGAAGTGGCAACGACTACGATCGGAGGGAGACATCCGACGGCAATGTGGTGCGGGGGGAGTACAGGGTCCAGCTGCCAGACGGACGGACGCAGATAGGTATGTCTTATACATCCTGATGTCTCATAATGTTGTACCTCTTTGTTGACGCGGGGAAACGCATTTACGCGCGTTCACCGGCCCTGGGTGGAGGTCCAGTCGTGTGTGGGGCTCGCGGTACATTATAGTGTCGAATATCTTCAAAAATCACCGCGCGAGCCATCAGTGCCGCCTTCGGTAGGGTGACCCGGAACAACAAATCACCTGAGCACCTCGACGCTAGTCAGCCCCCTAAGGGACCGACACCACCTCCACAGATGGGGTTGTCCGCACCACAGGACAACCCCACCAACATTGGGACAGTGCAATGGAGTGATGTTCCCATCCTCGAACCTTCCCTTCTTTTTCTCTTCTGTACCCTCTTTTTATAAGAGGGAGACAAAGAGTAGCAAACTCCTCGGTCCATTTGGTTTCGCCCAAGGTGTCTCATTTCACCCCAGGCTACTGAGCCCCACCGCCTCGACAATACTTGAATCATGGTGGGATCATAATGTCGTCCTAATATTGGCCACAGCGGCTATCTCTATTGAGTCAAGTCAGATACGCAGGACATAGTGCGCAGGCATAAATGTACTCTATATTCCCTCATTCTCCTATTCTGATGGGACGGCAGTCTGTCGTGGGTGGGGCGACATCGGGCACAGCCGGTGGGATCGGCTTAACGTGCTCTTGGAACCTCAGGTGTATTTAACCGACAACTTCCTTACTCCGTTCTGTTGTCAGAAATTGAAAAATCCTCTTGGTCTGACCAGCGAATCACGTCAGGGCTGTGGTCGGAGTGTTTACCACTAGATCACGAGTCACCCATCTTCTAAATACAGACAAACAGATGACACAAAGACAGACATGACAACGGAAATAAGGAACTTCTATTAAAAAAACTGCAACAAAACTGAACGATCTGTTTGAAAACTACGATCCTAAGAAAGACACACAGTCAGACAATCGATTTAAAAAAAAACACAAGTGAATCACTCCGATCAAGCGATCCGAACAGCAGTGCCACAGACAGACAAACACGGTTAAGTACTATATTTTATGTGTAGGCACACATAACCACTCGTTATGCGGACGTTGACCCATTGGGGTCAGGTGAAAAGGAATCCTCCTTTGCCTCGGGTACTATCCCGATTATTTATTATGCTAATGTTCTTGGGCCTCAGTAATCAATAGAAAGCCTCCGATTGCTTCTTTGTCCTAATATACTATAAAAAAGAAATGTTAATGCCTTGCAAAATGTCAGCAGATTTGTGTTGGCACTAATATAATGCTTGTGCGCATGTTTATGGCCCCGCTAATACATACTGTCTCTGCAGTTACCTACCACGCAGACTGGCTGACGGGCTACCATGCAGACGTCAGGTATGAGGGCGAGCCTAGGTACCCTGAACCTTCGCACAGTTCAGGTAAGAGTTCCTATTCATAGTCTTTACCACCACCATCACAATCACCATAGTGACCATCATCATTAAGAACTTCGCCATTACCACCACCACCACCAACCACGGTCACCATCATCAGCTGGAGGACGTATACTGCTGCGAGACCATTGTTGCGGTAAACTCGAAAGTTTCCTAAGATGTTAACGGTGACACCAATAAATGTATGTTTCAGGTTACAACTACGACGCGCCGGACTTCGGCGGGTCCCTCACCGGGTTCCAGTCTCCCCCACAACCGTCGTACGGCCCCCCTGGATATCACTGAGTCCACCTCGTATAGTATCACCATGAGCCACTTGAACTCGACGCCAAATATTCCTGCAGTATACGCCATTTTTACAGGAGTTACACCCATAGACATAATATAGATAGAAAAGCCAGATTAAATCGAGCCGTCCAAGTTGACAGAGAATGTAGCACACTCTCTTGTCTCTATTTCTTTTCATTCATTTGTCTCTGCGCACTGCGCATGCGATTTTAGGTAGACAAGGATAGTACTGTTTCCTCATCTTCCTTCTCTAATCTTGAAGACGGCCAGTCGCTGTTATATAACTGCCTATGGCCATCTCTATTTATATACACGACACCGCAACTAAAACGGCATCGTGCGCGCGCCGTCCCACTAGAGTGGAGAGGGGGACCGCTTCCCCTTTTCGGTCCCAAAAATAATCACTATACGGTACGCCCACAATCAACCCGGTTCATCTCTTCCCATCTGCGGAAAAGGAGAGGGGTCTGTCCCCTTATCGTCACCCGTAAACCTGAAGACAAAAAGTCTTCGTAATCAGTCGAACTGTTGAGGCTGGACTAGCGCCGCCAACCAGTATTAGGTCCCTCCGACAAAAAAAGTCTATTTATATTATCTCTATGGTTACACCCAAACAGAATCGGCGGGCGGTGTTACAAGGACGGTTTCAGTCACAATTTTAAACTCTATTTTCATTGCTACAAAATACACTATTGCTTGCCGATTTCGCAAGTCATAGTTATTATAGCAATGAACGTAAAGTTCAAAATGATATGACTCCTAGCTGCATTGACCTCTGTTTCTGTTTTTGTGTATTAAGCCATACAGCGTCAACTAACAAGTCGATACTTAACTCTTAACAACGTGATTAAAGCTTCGTATTACTTCTAATTGTGGCATGTAAAATCGATAATTGTCCTTTATACTCCACTTAAGGCGCAAGCCTTTAAAACAAATCTGGAAAATAGTCCTAAGCGTCTGAAATTTTGGGAGAATAATGCTCGGTGACCCAGGAAATCGGAACCGTCATAAAGTATTTACAATATAACACGGCTGGCTTTATGGAAGAAAGTATAATACCGAACAATTTCTAGCGGAATTTCTCTCATCCGCGTTCAATCCGGCTAATCGTCGGCCCGCCACAATACAAAACGGCCCTGCTTTTGAAAATGTCTAGCCATAATGTAATACGGCGATTCATACAATTCGGCTACGTCTGTTGCATAACTCAAATAGCGCGCTCCCCGAGACTGGATCCGTTTGGTTTACTGCTGTGTCGGTACCGCCTTGGTACTAAAACCAAGCCTTATATGTGTACTGGAACGTAATATCTGTATCATTACTAACATAATGCTGTTGAAGGGTTTGTTTGTTTCTTTGAATGCACTAATCTCTGGTGTTACATATAGACCTCCTATCTTATATAGATAATAGGCGTGAAGGTACTTTTCTTATTCTTTTTCTTTTTTTTTTTAATTGAAACTAAAATATCACGCCTTCATTCTCATTCAGACACCATCTAATACACTTTTCAAATATGTCTTCAATTTAGTGAGAGGCGTGCATGCATGGCAGCCGAACTGGGCTGGTACTTCGGTCGTGTACCACTCGCTCACTTGATGCAATCGCAGAGAGCTACATGGTCTGTCATATCGGAGTGGTGCACTAGGACAACATGTCAACATTCCTATTATACGGATGAGGTGATGGATTTGAAGAATTATTTTTGTACATGGTAGCTACACTTGTAATTCTTTTTGTACATGATAGCTACACTTGTAATTCTTTTTGTACATGGTAGCTAAACTTGTAATTCTTTTTGTACATTATAGCTACACTTGTAATTCTTTTTGTACATGATAGCTACACTTGTAATTCTTTTTGTACATGGTAGCTACACTTGTAATTCTTTTTGTACACGGTAGCTACACTTGTAATTCTTTTTGTACATGATAGCTACACTTGTAATTTTTTGTATATGATTATAGGCTATATACCATGACGTTACGCTCAGTATTGCCGGAGTTATGCGGGTGAAACCGCAGGGCTATATACTTTACTAGCAATATACTATATAGACTCACATTTGAATAAATAAATATATAAACTTATATACTCCTTCCACAAATAGTTTATTGTTCACCATCAGGTAAACAGGTACCTGGTGATCATAAGTCGAAACCGGTACTAAATGTAAAGTGAAAAATAAATTATTTGTCACAAAAGAATATAAAGTTAATTTATTTGTTCAAGTGTTAACATGAATTTCCATCAAGAAGTGAAAATACATTCAATGAACTATATAGGCTAGTAGGTATAGGTTTATATAGGTTTTGCATATGTTTAGTGTTTGGCTTTTGCGAATGCCACTCCCAGCGGTTGGCAATTTTACTCACAGTACATCCAAAATGAATGGATTTTGATTGTAGTTAACATGTGTGAGCATTGTCGATAACTGGTACATTTTGAATACCGTAGGGACCTAAAGATGCTAATATCTATGATAACTGATGCTCACTATCGTGTCTCTAGAAATATTATAAACGCGACAGTAATTAAATGTGTTATTCTTTAGCGCAAAATCTACTAAACCATAGAAAGTTTGGTACCGATATGCATAGAATCTATATTATAACAACATAATGGCGTCTTGGCCGCCGCCATTACATAACTGTCATCGCATTAATTTACGAAAATATCAAGATAAACGATTTCACACTGAACTGTCATTCTAAAGAAACATATTTTACTATTACGCGCATGATATTAAGTTGTTTTTAAAAAGTGCATAATTTCAAATTGTGCAAATATTTGAATCTATTTTTGTAAATCAATGTCTCTATGACTCAATGGCGAAAATCGCTGTGCGGGCTAAGTGACGTCTTTTCGACTGTTTTACATATTAACATATTATACCAAAATAGCATTATATAGTGTAAGTTTTGTACAATTGTAATAAAATAATATTAACATAACACCTACGCAAGTTTTATTTCTATACGATTTTCAGGTTTGATATAATCGCTAGGTAATCTTCGCTAGGCTTCGCCCGTGTACAAATTATACACTAAAACCTTCCCCGGGAATCTATTTATCTATAGCTGCAATGAAAATCAGTTTTAAGAAAATAAATAACACACAGACAGACGCCCTTGGGGTCTTTTGTAATGTGTACAGATGTTAAAAACGTCGCGCAAGTATCTACATGTGTTTACCTTGTCATCTCAATGCCTTTGGTCCGATTTGGATGAAATTTGGCAAATATAGAAAAATATTTCTTCGCAATAAAGCCAGTTTTACGGATCTTATCGTATTATTTAACTAGCCCGACGTTTCAGAGGGTTTACAGCAACCATGGTCACGGGTGACTAGTCAGCCGCGGTATATGCGAAATGAGTAACATTCGCGTAAACTTTTCATTAACATCAAAAATGTTTCTATTACGTAACAATGGTTTACAGGACAGGGAATCAAAACACTTCGATTAGTGTAACACTTTCATAAGTGTTACAGTTTAAATCTGTTACAGAATTGTTCCTACAACACTTGTAACGTTTCTTTTTGCATAAATACATATGATTAAATTCTCGTGTCACAATGTCACCTTACTCCCCCGGCGTTATCGATTTTCATCACATTTTATGTACCTACTGAGTAGGTTTAAGAATCGGTTACTATCTACTTTTCATACGCCTAAGTGATACTACCTAGAAATAATTTATATATCAAAACAATGTTTGCCGGATCAGCTAGTAAATATTATAAAATAGTCCCAAAAAACTGACAATCTGCATCGATTTTCTCAAAATCTACCAAACAGATCTTCATGCGGATTCCATCCATAGATTGAGCAATTCCCGAGAAAGGTTTTACTGTCACAATCAGATCACTGTTATTCAGGGGCGACGCCAGGGCTGATCGCTTGTTAAGAATAAATTAACACTCATATTAAATTTAAAAACAGAAAGCAATAATATTATTTATTCTTATTCATTCAAGAAAACCTTAAAATTAAAACTAGTCCGCTGAAGTGTATGACAGTTTATTTATTTTCATTGTCTCATAGACGCGTGTATGAATGTGTGTATGTTTTTAGAGTTATATTTCTATAGTGTTAGTTTGTTCAAATTTCCGACAGCGAAATTTTTTGCTAGCCATATTAGAACTCTGATTTTGAAGAGCTAGTGCTATGCTGCATAGGAGGAGGCAGTGCCGTGCATAGTGTTTGAGACTACATCCTCCTATGCAACCGAATTGGGCCGGCACGACGGACGGAGAGGTACCTCTCGCTCACATAATACCGCCATAAAGTGATGGTCCATTGGGGAGAGGGGGGGGGATATAGGATGGCAACGCATTAGCGTGCGTAACAATCATGCGCATGTTCATGGCGTCATAGTAATCAAAATGCTCCCATTGCTCGTTTGCCCCCTTATGCTATGAAAACACTTTTCCGTGATATTATACGTCCTACTCGCACGCTTCACGTGAGCGAGACGCCACAATGTGTTATAGTAGGAGGTAGTGCCATGCTGTATTTCAGCCGGATGATCACGGCACGACCGGGAGGTACCTCTCGCTCACATGACACCGCAGCTAGGCTGACACATTTCGTACGGTCTGAGTTTCCAGTGTCCCGTGGGGTGTAGGAGGGCCACGCATCTGCACCAGCTTGTGTACATGTTTATGGGTCGGTTGTGATTAAAAGGCTTCGACCACCCGTTTTCCCTTTGATAAACAAATGAAATCGACACTAATAATAGGTTAACATACCAAATTCTCACGTCATATTTGTATATATGTTTCTAATGGGGCGAACGAGGAATCGGAACCTTTTATTACCCCAATAAACATCCTCATAAAAATTTTGTAGTTGCACTGGCCTCCTTCGAGTCCTTAATTGGGGCACGAATGAAAATTCTCAATGGGTAACCGGAGACACACCGCAAAAACGCACCAAGAAGAACCTTTCCGTCGGTATTGGTGAGCGAGACCTCCCCGCCCGCACCCGCTGCCTCGTACTACTATGTCCGTCTGTGTTCACAGGTGTATGTAACTGAACACACTCCTGCAGTAGCAGTACTTGTTGAGGTGCGGGTGCGTGGCGCTCACGCAGGCCGGCTCGCTGCCGTATCTGAAATTACACGAGCAGCCGCTGTGTGACTGAAATGTCGACACGTGAGAAGTCACTGGCACGGACATGGCGAGTAAGCGACGCCAGCGGGTCTTTAAAAGGCAATGACAAGCTGCATTGGGCCGGCACGACCAGGGAGGTACCTCTCACTCACATGACACCGCCGTGAGGTGACAGCTATGTTGCCGGGTTTCGTGCGTTCTGTGGGCATCTGGTAGCTTATTAGAGGAGACGAGGAGGAAGTGCGGATGTCGGTAGTCGTAAAAAATCCTCGATACCTCGTTTACTTCCCTATACTAAAAAAATAAATAAATAAGGTACGGAAGGCCAGCCTAAAATGCGGCCATCTAAACCGAAAGAACCAGCAAATGTGGTTATCTGTCTCTCTTCTTTCTTTAATTTCTCTCGGCAGTGCGCATTTGAGATTAAATAGACAAAGAGAGCACAGCTTTCTCATCTTCCTTCTCTATGCACCAACATTGGCCACTCTCCGTCATACAACTGCCTATGACAGCCCTTCTCTATCTATATTATTATCTCTCGACCACATGGCACCGCCATGCCATTACATAACAGGCTAGGCTACTACGTTTCGTGCCGTTTGCGAGTAGCCGGTAGGTAGGAGGGGAGTATGAAAAGAAGTCGATGTATCTAAATGACAGCAATGCGAATGTCTATGGGCGCCGCCGTCAAAGGGCTTCGTTTGCTCATTATATATATATATATATATATATACAATTAACAAAAAAAATCCTGCCCAGTCTTATCGATTTACAAAATGTTATCACGTCAAAAATATGCAACTTACACTGATATCCTCGACACCTCCGCATCAGAAAGGCTGAACACCTTCGTGGCGGGGTCGTAGCTCATGGAGCCCTGGTACACGGCACGGCGGGGGCTCATCACGATCTGCAGAGTGGTAGGCCAATAGGCAACAGCACAGCATATCATAGAGGTGAAGCAAGATACATAAAACAATTGAGTAGAGGATAAAGTGGTATGCTAGACAATAAATATAGGACAAACTGTTAGACTAGTCACTAGATATAGGACAAACTGATAGACAAGACAGTACTATAGGACTAGGTGGTAGGCAAGATAATACATATAAACTGGTAAGCAATACAAAAGATATAGGACAAAGTGTTAAGCTAGACAATATATATTGGACAAACTGTTAGACTAGTCACTAGATGTAGGACAAACTGATAGGCAAGACAGTAGACATCGGACAATATATTACGCTAGACAATACATATAGGACAAATTGGTAGGCTTGACAATGCACATAGAACAATCTGGTCGGCTAGACAATAAAAGAGGACAAACTGGTAGGCAAAACAATAGATATAGGACAATCTGGTAGGAAAGACAAAAGACTCAGGAGAGTCTGGTAGGCTAGACAATACATACGGGACAAATTCATAAATTCATGTCAAACTTACCATGGCCTGAAAGTATACAATGCGTTGGCTCCCGTTGCTCGAAAAAGTGTCGTGTCGAATCACCCACTCGACGGCTATCAGCTTCCTCTCCTCGCAGACGCTCCTGCAATATATAGCACAAAGTAAGGGGTAGTGCCATGCGTCACTGCAGCTAGAGCATCTCTCTCACACTATACAAGGGTGAAAAAGAGGAGCTGTTCGGTGGCGTGTTTGGGATGGAATAAAGGAGAGCAATGCAGCATGCAGACTTTTGTCTGTACAGTTATTTGTGGGCGCCACTAAAAAGCTCCGCTAACGCCTAAAAGTTTAAAAGTACGAAAAACACAATGCTGTACCTTCTCGAGTGTCCGTGTCAACGAACTCCTGGCGGCTGTCAAAACCATCTGATCGATGTGTGCCATTACAGTCGACTGCATCACAAACGCGCAAGTGTTGAGCAAGTGCACAAAACTACACTTAACATCGCTTGTACGAAATCATACGTCCCTACCCGATCATTAACCTCCACTATTTGAAACCTGTTATAAAGATAACCTGCGACCCATAATACAGATGCCTCTGCAAACCCATCAAATCCCAGTTTTGCTAGTAGTAGATCAATATTAATGGCACCAAACGCACGAGGATAATACTTACATTTCCATAAATACAGAATATCATCTAGTACATTCGTCAGTGCATTAGTGATGCTGTGGTGTTGCCTGAAATCTGACTGCAATTTAGGTAGTATGTTGCAACTCTCTTGTCTTACTCCTGGGAGGTCACTGAAAATCGGTAGCGGTGAATGTAAATTCTCCATCGTTAGTAATCCGTCGCTCAGTAACATCCCATTCTTTGCTCCTCATACCGCATTGCTGTGCAGATAACATCTAAGTGCCTACTTTATTTTTTGGTTTTTCTTTTTTATTTTCCGTATGTCTCCTTTGTCCGTGGTGTTATGAAGCAGGAAATAAATATATTTCTATTCTAGTCTATTTTATTCTACATATTACGTCATTTGCTTACATAATTTTTTTCCAAATTTTTTTAGAGGCACGGTAATATGCTTCTCGGACGCAAATCTTTAAAAGGTATGAGGTATTTTAGGAATCGGTCGCACCACAGCTTCACGCCACGTTGCGGGGAAAATGGTAGAAGTGCTTTTGATAATTATGTTAATAATAACATCCGAGGCACAAAGAAAAGATAGCAAAATCATGTCTAAGGAACCACCGTCGACGCCAGTAGTATTTGCATTGTAACCTCATGCCGGTGCTACGTCACTCACAGGCATAGAGAATAGTTGGAATGTCTTGGAACTGTTTCGTGTAACGCGATTCCAAACCGCTGCTGACGGTGACGGTGTTGACATTTATCGCGAGCTCGTCTTCTGCTGGCAACAAGCTGCAGAAGCTCCGCTCGCGACAGAATGCCACTTGTGTTTCAGAGATTGTATTATTATTGTCCACCTAGCGCTTGTCGCATAGCTCGCCTCAGTTTGCCTCATGGTCTGTACATTAGCCACGTCCATTCTCTTGCATTCTCTCTTGGCATCTACATACGTGTTCTTCAGTGGAACGCGTTGACTTTACTTGGGAGCAAGTGTTCTGCTAGCTTGAAGCTGGAACGTTTCCCCGTTTATTATAATATTCCCGCCACCTTACGCATGTCGTATTACAAACGGCTATATCAATGCAAATTGTTAAATTGGCGTAGCACTTAACATAGCTCGCCTCAGCTTGCCTCATGGTCTGCACATTTGCCACGTCAAAGGATCCACGTACCTTTTCTCGAGTGTGAACGCGTTGACATAGCTCGCGAGCGCGTTGGCAGCAAGATTGTAGAAGGTGTCCTCGCTCGCGACTGCGTACCACTTGCGGTTGAGACACACGCACCAGTGCGGCAATATACACGCGTCCTCGCAGTTGCGCTCTTTGGGTATCTGTAGCAATTGTTTTCTTTTTTTTTCTAAAGGACATACTACTGATGGCGATGCTACTGCATTTGCCATGATAGTTCACCGGAGTAGTAAACCATCATTGAAAGGTTGTCAGGTACTCAGCAGCGACTTGAAAACTGTGACACTACATCCTCCTATGCAACGGAATTTGGCCGGCACGACCGGGGAGGTACCTCTCGCTCACATAATACCGCCGTAAAGTAAACTGAAGATTCAGTTTCATGTTTCGTGTGGTTTGTGAGTAGCCGGTGGCCCATTGGTGGGGGAGGATTAAGAGGGGCAACGCATCGGCATGGTAATAATGTGGATGTTAATGGACGTCGGTAGTCGTAAAGAGCCTCCGATTTCTCGTTTGTCCCCCTGTTCTATGAGAATAGTTAATTGTTACACGTTTGTTACGGAATTATTCCTGTAACACTTATGTTTCTGTTTGTACCCTTCTATCCCTGTTTTTACGCTGTTGTAGTCTCTTTGCCTAAATGGAAAGAGACGGCAAGGAGGCAAAGAGTATTTTTATACCAATCCAAAAGTTATTGTCCTATCAGGTACTTTTCAAAATAGTATCAAAGTGTCCCACTTCTGTTTCAATGAAAAAACATGACAGCACTGAATAAATATTATTATTTACATGTAAAACAGTGTTTAAAAACACTTTATCCGGTTTACACCGTGGTCCTGCGGTAGTGCCCATGCTACATTACTATTGATTCGGATTTTTTGGGGATAAATAGGAGGGATGGGTTAGGGGGGTAACGAATCTGCATATCTTAATCGACGTCAGTAGTGACCAAATGGCTCCGATCGCTCATTTGTATTCCATGCTATAGAAATAGGAAGGTGCATGAACTGGTCCGATGTTATGTCCAGTGTGGGGTGTGTAGGAGCGGGCTGCCACAACCTCTTGTGTGGATGTTTGTCAAATTAACCAAAAGACTCGACTGTTCTTTTGTACTTTCGACACAACAAAACTTGTGAAACGGGGTCCGACTCGCACGCGGAGAGTTCCGTACCAAAGATACAAATGTACAGGGTGTTTTGTGAGACGCTGTACAAAATCACAGGGTTTTTTCGGTACTTGATTTTGATAACAAATATGTAAAATCTGGTAGGTAGGTAAAAATTAGAAAGGCCATGATCCGTTGGTTGGGAAATATAGAAAAAATGCCTAGTAAAAGTCTAATAAAACAGGTATACAATGTAATTGATGGAGTGTCTTCTCACTTCTCGGTGGAAATTCGTGATATTCACTTGATGAATAAAAACTAAATAGTGAAAATTGTATAAAAACAGTTTTTATTAATCAAGGTATACAGTGCAAATGTGGAAGGATGTATGTACGGGGGAAGACCAAGACTGACATACCAAGATTGATTGGATACTGTGCGAAGGTGATGTCAAGAGTCTTCGCCGCCAGTGTGTCTATATAATGAATGTGGAGGAGGCAAGGCAGATATGTAAGGATCATGATATATGGCATTCCGTTCGCTCTGCCTCCCCATTAGTGAGCTAGCCTAAGATGAGTGTTGTCTATGAGCGTCGGCAGTCATCGGAAGGTTCCGTACAACGATATTCTATAAAAAAGAAACTTCTTGTCAAATGTCATGATTGTAGGTCATTGAAAAGTAACATTTAGATTTCCTCACCAGACGTAGGCACAGACAACCGAATCATCACCATCACCAGCCGGATGACGTCCACTGCTGGTCACTAGCCACACTTGCATCCAGCGGCTGTTGATCCCCCCTATAAATAGCAGTTTAATTTGCCTAAAGAATATTTCATACCTCTTTCAAAAGACTGAGCCCTCGCAAGCTTCTAGCATTCGACGCCTTAAAATCGCTGGCGTACTCCAGCAAGTCCACAGCATCCAGTATGGTTGTGTGTATGTCAAACGGTGTCGTCAACACCTTGGCGTTGGCCCTCAAATGATGGAGTGCATCCGGTCTCTTCTCCAGAAGACTTGATGGTAGAAGGACGGAGACGAAGGGCATACGCTCTTCTATTTTGCCCTGGTAATATTTTCTCATTGGACTGAATCTGGGAAATGGGAAATTTTACAAAGAGGGTGAGGCATGGTAAGGACCATACACGTCGTATATTCTGACTTGAGTTTTCCAGTGTCAAGTAGCCCATTGGGATGTGAAGAATGGCAACGCTTGCATTGCCTTTATGATGATGTTTGTGAGCGTAATGGAACGTACGGTTGGTACCCTATGCAAAATATAAAATGGTTTGGTTTGTCACGATACAAATGAAACTATTTAGTAGTGTCAATTTTACAGACTGTCCAGGTGAGATAAGCAATGTTAATTCAGAGAGTCATGCGTCATATAAACCAAAAAAGTTCGTGTTGTACTACAAAACTTACCGAGATCCATGGTCACCCATCACAAACAGTAGCGTATTGTCCAACCCCTGGAGACGGGATAAGAACTTCACCAGGTCCTCGTCAGCAGTGGAGATGAGGTTAAATTCGTCGTGAGATATGTCGCCTATAAACGAGAAGCAGAACCGAGGGGTTGGTAGACTCATGAACTGAAACCAGATAGTGTTTTTTTTTTTAAACTGTCTTCAATAACTACTATCTAACAGTTCCGCAGGCGTGCAGACGCAACTTTGTCTGGAATTACGCTGCGTTTCGCTGCCGCCTAAACCTTCGGTGTCACTTATTTGAGCGAGGAGTAACTTGTACATCAAACTGCCGCTTTCTAAACAGACAAGTTGAGAGCTGGCGCGACGGGTGTTAGGTTCTGACTTAACACGCTGGTCACACATGATCCTTCATCGCCAGAGCTGTCCTGTTGGTAATATTAGTAATTTGGTGTATAGAACCTTCCCAGTGAATCTCAGGTCTTCCAATAATAGTCTAATGTGTGTAAATTAGATTAAATAATATTTGGTAAGAGACGGAGATGTACCATAAGCAATGGTACAAATAATTGCTCTGGATTTGCGGCGCGGAGGTTTTTCTGTTAAAGGTTTCAAATTTGGGTGTTTGCATCAAAAGCGGTTGCCCACCAGGCCATACCTCTGCTGCCAACTGCCTTGCCAGGCCTGGTTGACAGCAAGATTGGTTTGCAATAATAATGAATCCCTAATGAATCCCGGGATGACATACTTGTAGAGTACCAGGAGAGCAGAAATTGTATACTAGTGTACCACCTCTCCTTCCTACCTTTCTCGTAAGGTCCAGCATATACAAGTACTGCGGTGTGTCTCCAAGGCAGTATCTATTCTGTCTACCGGCATGCCAAGTCATACCGTTGCCAGTGGCATCAATTAACATCGACCGGAGGGAATGATGCGCCGGCGCACTGCTGAACCCGTTGAAGCGGTATTGGAATGTGCCAATGATTGGCATATCCTCGTAATATGCGGTCTCGTATCTGAAGCAAGATCACACAATGTCAATCGGGAAGGCCGGACGGAATTCAACTGGTACCCGTGAATGGAGTCTTAAAATTATAAATTAGAATCTTTGTTTCTCCGCTAGCTATTCCTTTACGTAAAAGCTATCAAAAAAAATTGAATGAAACTTGATAACTCTGGAAATATATAAAAAATACTCCTCTGGAATAACATAAAAAGTGCTTTTTGTCCCGAATAAAATAAAAGTTTCCCTTACGCGGCTGAAAGTGCGGGGCATAGCTCATATTCATTCATAATTATTTATAAATACTCACCTGTATAAAATTTTCTAAAATTATATCAAATTTCATTCTGATTGATTCAGTATTTCCAAGTCCTAGGCAGTACGAACCAAACGCCAAGCCAAAGTTTCGTATCAAATCGGGACTCAAATCTCAAATAAAATGTCTAATTCGCATACAATTTTTTTTGTATTCAATTTGTATGTAGCAGATCCAAGATCCAGGGAATAAACATTGCATTTGTGTCTGAGAAAAGTCTTCTGTACTATGTGTTATGTGATACTAGCGATCTGCCTGGCTGCGCCCGTATATAAATTACACTGTCAAAGTTTCCTCGGGAATCCATGTGTGAAAAACGTAAAAAAATACGTTCAGGAGATTTTGAGAAAACCTTACCAAGGGCGGCACTGATGGCACTCGCGGTGTGGGTATTCGGCACAATCATGTGCCTCGAGTCCCACACACCACTGGACCCCACCCAGGGCCGGTGAAGGCGGGTAAATGCGTTTCCCCGAGGCAACAAAAAAAGTCCTATTAATCGTGGCGTCATGCTATATATATAATACATATATTGTATATATATATATATATATATATATATTATATATATAGCCTGTTTTTTCAATTCTTCAGCTTTATATTGTTAGTAGAAATTTAAAAAAAAAGAAATCCCACACATTTTCTTCTACTTAACATTTATAGTACATGTAAAATTTCCTTATTCATTTAGTTTTGATCCCAAAGAAGTTTTCTACTCTTTTTCTTTTTTTTTACGCAGACGTAACCTCGTCACATGTTTTTAGCTTACCCACTTTTGTCCACCACGTTGAAGAGAAACAGATCTGGATCAAGAAGAACTTGTTTAGAAATCCTTTGCCTGGCGGAAGAGTTGTGCTCCATCCAAGATTTGCCAGACAATATGGGGAATAGGGCTTCCGAGGTGCCGTCTCCGACAATATTGTACCTGGACCAAGTAATTGAGTTAATTATGCATTGCAGTCGAATTCGGGCCCATTGGAATTGGAATTCACTCATCATATGGGGCGATAGAGGGCCACGCTTGTGCATAAGCGGATGTTAATAATAATAATATTTTTATATGCCTTAAACTTAAAACATGGTAAACAGTGGATGTTACAATTTTATATAGATCACATGTTTTGCTGCACATAACAATAGCATGCAAAAATAAGTTTTAATGTTAACAAACAGTAAATACAATGTCACTAAAGTATTATCTACTAAACCTTATTTACGTAATTTAGAGTTTTATATTACATATGTCTTTCATATTGTAATGGTTATTGAACCCACTGATACAATTTATGTTTAAACATTGTCAATCTTAGCTTCTTTAGGTCACTAGGTACTTTATTGTATAATTTTACACACATATTTAAGCAAAATTGCTATTAAATTTAGTTAATTTAGGTTTATCGTTGACTACAAGCTTATGTGGGTCACGTCGGCTACGAGAATTCACTTCTTCCGCCGATGTGAACATGGGCTTCGCTAGTCACCCAATGGCTTTCTCATTTATGCATGTTTGGGGAGATATTTCTCCCTCAGAATGGCCCTGCAAGACATGGTATGCTGTCGCGATCTGTTCAGTTTGAGAACCGATCATCCATCCTCTTTCTTACTTGGGGGCTCGTCGAGCATGACCTAGAAATAAAACTTGATATAATACTTGAATTTGGTACCAGGATAACAGAAGTTATATGTAGTGTCACAGTATAAGCAACATAATTAAACTGTAAAATCAGTGTAGTGGAGTGTTATGAAGGTACGAAGAGCAGGAATATAGAGCAGGGAAAGTAATCCCTTCTCCCTCTCTCTCTTTTGAAATCGCTTCCTTATAATTAAAAAGATTTGGGTTTCACGCCTCAAGAACAAGCATCCGCAAACTTTTCAAAATCTTGCGTATGAAGGCACTTAAAGTTTTAGCGCCAAGATTAGGCAACTCTCGCGCACGGGGTGCAGTCTCTGCAGTGTAATTCACGCGAGTATTCTGTAACTGAGAGGTACCTCCTAGGTTAAGGCGGCCAAATTATTGTACAACGCAGATAGACCTCTTAATTGAATTCGTCAAGTTTTCATGACTAATAAACGTCAGCAAGAACTCCTTAAACTTGAATTCAGTACCAGGACAACAGAAAACTTCTGTGTTTTATATAATTTTAATATCATTAAATTGTGATAACATATAACATACCAGTATCAAGATGTGATCGCAAAAGGAGTGAGACGGAGAATGACCTCTTGTCCCTCTCTCTCTCTCTCTTGCGATTTTTTGTCAGATTTAAAGAGACTTGAGAACTCACCCCTCAAGAACAACCGCGCCCAATTCCTCCGTTATCATCTTATAACTCTTCGGCATCTTCCGTACGAAGCCGTGGTGGGATGTAGAGTCAAGTGCCAGGATAAGCACGTTTAGGCTACCCTCTCGCGCAGAGTTTAGTGGCACACGACGAATGCCCGACTTGTAACCGTACCACCGCTTCGCTATCCACGACCACCTGTGATGTTTGACAACTCTGAAGTGGATGAGGTAATAAATTGTACCTCTTGCTCATAAGGCACCGCCGCAAAGTGACAATTTTGCAACTACAAGTAAGTGGTTAATAGTTTGTACGAGATAATATTATCATTTTCATCTTCTCCTGGTACCTGTACTTTGAACTTACTTTTTAATCAACTTACAATTTTAATTAGAGCTAATCTCACTAGAACAATGGCATGTGGCTCCATTCCTGCAATGTAGTCAAAACGGGCACGATTGAAGTTCGCGTCTGTTATCAAACTTACCACACAACTCGTCATCAGTTGCCGCCAACTGCTTTAACAGATAGCTCATGATGCAGGATTGATCGTTAATGTAATACTAAAGTATCGGACTACGAGTACTACAGTTTGTACGAGACAATATTCTCATTTTCATGTTCTCCTGGTATCTATACTTCAATTCAACCATAAAAACAAACATTCCTGCATTGCAGTTGAATGTTGATGTTCTCGCCAGTTGAACCGATCAAGATCAAACTTACCCGTTCCTGTCGTAACCTTGGCAGGACACTCTGACGCTGTCACTGCTCATGAGCACGTACTTCTCATCGCCAGCCACCCTGACGGGCTCGTTTATTATGTAGTTGTGATCGTCAATGTAAATTATATCCTTGTACGTACAGACAACATTGTCCATTGTCTCCAAAATGTCTGGTTTCACGTAGCAATCTGTTATCTGAAATTGGGTTATTAAAATTAAACATTGTTAGCGAGAACCATAAGTTTACTCTTTTTCACTATTGAGAAAATATTTGAGGACAATAAATAAATATGAGAAAAATTATCCTCTCAAATGTGCTAGATTTTTTTTGAGTTGCCTATTGAGTTTCTGGCGGCACATTCGCGAGAATGTTCTCGAGGCACCGCCCCAGTCGTGTCGGCCCAATTCTGTTGAAATGCAGCATGTCACTACCCTTACTGACCTTTAAGAATACTCTTGTTATACGTCGCACAATACAGGGCCTCGTAGTCTAGTAGTTAAGTGGGCGTGAAGTCCAGGGTTCGAATTCCGGATCGGACCAAACAAAAAGTCCTATTGGGATTTATCAAACTCTAATAACAGTAGGTTTGGAAGCAGGCGGTGTTACGCCCCCGTGCCCCGGGAAGAACGCTAAGCCGGTCTTGCGCCTGATTTCCGTCCGGTCGTGTGGGACTGCCGTCCCATCGGAATAGGAGCACGAGAGAGATGTGTCTGCGCAAACGCTTGAACACTGTAATATGTCCCGCGTGGATGACTCTTCTGATAGACCGGCAGTAGCCGAAATTCGGCTAGGACGACACTACAACTACAGTAGCACTTACGTTACACGTGACCCAGTCTGCCCCGTCGCAGACCACTTTCGGGAAACTCTTGTCGAAGCGCATGGCGATTTCGGAAAATGGGCTGAGACTCGGGAAAACGCAGCCGTCCTGAGACTCGTTATACGCTTGTTGCCTTAAAGGAAAAACGGATTTTATCGCGGTTTATTGAGGTATATATATACTACAACCCCGACGTTTATCACGGTTTATTGAGGTATATATATACTACAACCCCGACGTTTATCACGGTTTATTGAGGTATATATATACTACAACCCCGACGTTTATCACGGTTGCTGTAGAGCTTCTGAAAAGTCGGTAAGTCGATCTTCAAAGTGGTTTAAATGTAATGTTTAACATTCTCGTAAACATAAGGAATAATTAAAACATCATTTGAAAAGCGGCGTCATTGATGCATTTTTAGGGACCCTTACGCAAAGGGGGAAAAAGGTTCCCCCAACAATAAGACGGAGCTGTCCGTCTGTCTGTCACCACGCTGTATCTCATGAACCGCGACAGCTAGACAGTTGAAATTTTGACAGATAATGTATTTCTGTTGGCGCTATAACAACAAATGTTATAGCGCAAAAAAATATAACAAATTCATCATTCAAGCGGACTCCCATACAAAAGAAGTGTAGCCGTTTTCTATCCGTAGCCAAATGGCTAAAAACGGAACCTCTATACTTTCATGTCCGTCTGTCCGTATGTCAGAGACGTTTTAATCGTATATAATCTGTGATAAACATAGGCTATAATAACAGCTTCCAAAACGTTTGGATGATTATAAAAACTTCGATAATGTACCCAAGGATGTGAAAAAAAAGCAAGTCCCGTTGTAGCTGCAGAAATTTTTGACATCAGCTGTCCCGCCCGATACACGTTGTACTGTCATAAATTGAATTTGTTGTGATTTTAAAGTGTAATGTTTACGAGGACGAAGTTAAAATTAACACTTTTTAATTTTTTTTTAAATCTGTTTCGTTTACGAATATTATTCCGTAATTCCCACGTAGGGAATTACGGAATAATATTCGTATAGGAAATACAGAGTATTTTTCTCTCTGTATTTCTCTGAGAACTCCATACATGTAAGTGAGGGATGACATTTTTTTTAACCTCGCGGCACATTACAGCACTGAATACTCACTAAAACCACCGCGAGAACCATCAGTGCCGCCTCCATCATAAGGGCACATCGGCGGCTAGGCAGTCCCTTAACGAACAAACATACAAACAAACATACAGACAAACATACTACATTATGAGGCAGAGCGTGAATTCCAGAGACAGGTTTTCATCAAACTTACCGGGTTGTCCCACATACTGTATTGTTGAAAGAAGAAACAATATTATTCTATTCCACATCTTGTACGTACGGTTCTGTGTATTTTTCCAGTCTACCCTCCGGCTGGAACGCGAAGTACACGCTGAAGAGGAGCAGCAAAATGACCAGCACATAATACTGGTTCCTCTTGTTTCTGCTGGTGAATCTCATGCATAACACGTACTGGATCTGAAAAGGTGAAGTTGGCCCATTGGGGAAACGACCGAAGGAGTAACAGTTTTTTAAGTATAAGAGGACCAACGGGAAAATTGACCTTTTGTAGGTGGGAGAGAGACCCCTCCTCCCCGGCACGATACTCACCATGATATTGTTGTCCTTCCCTCATACCTCGGGTGTTACTACTAACATAATTAACAGAAGTATTTCTACTATTTTCCCCGCTATGTGGCGTGAAACTGTGGTGCGACCGATTCCTAAAATACCGAATCCATGATGTAATATTATTTTTAAATTTTCCCTTTCATAAATTTAAAAATAATATTACATCATGGATGCGGTATCTTAGGAATCGGAATTCTTTAAATTTTTCAGGCAAACGGTTATATATGTGTACGGCCTGAAATTATGCATTATTTTTATATACATTTGAATTACACCACGGAAGGTAAAGTTTTAATTCATATCTTTCATTTCCATTCATCTGATTTCAATTTAAAATAATCACGATGCATTTTTACGAAAATTCAAATATGTTAAGACGTCATATTTTTTCGTTCACCTTGCTCTATCGATCTACAAGACGTTATCAATAAAGTACTTTGGGAAGACACCTACTTATTGTCAATAATTACTGAATATACCACATGCATCTAAAATAAAGACACTAAATTTTAAAATATAATTTACTTAAATACCTTACGAAAAGCCATATTTGTCCATGGTAAAATCATAATTTTCACAAAAATTACCAAAAACCTGACATCTAATAAGCTGTCAAATTTTGAGCCAATGAAAATTTTTTATCCGTAAAATGTTTCTTTTTTTACTGTCGTTTAATTTGTAGGTTAGAAAATTTTAATAAATTTATAATATCTGCATCTTGTGAGTTATAATTAAAAACCGCAATTAATTCAAAGATAAAAATAATAATAAGTTCTAATGAAATAATATTAAAAGATACAAGTGGGGGCGGCCTGGGAGTACCCCCGCCCTCAATCCAAGCCCAGGGTGACGTAAAAGTCGTCAAAGGGCAATAGCCTCTAGAAGGCTTCGGCGACCTGGCAGTTTGGTGTCCCGACTGCTTCATAGTGACAGTGAAGTGGACGGGAGCACCGGACAGCGGTCGCGCCGAGTGATGGAGGTACCATCAATCGGAACGGCAACAGGCCGCAGTGGCGCCGGTCCGAAAACTAATCTGCTTTTTCCAATCCGCCTGCTCAATATGACAATTACGAGCACTTGCATTTAATGGACGACAACAGCAAGAATTCGGACCCTATTTCTAGGTAGTCCTGGCCACGGTAGCGGCTACGGTAACGGTAGAACAAGGGGAGCTAAGAATCTCCGGGCTTCGGATCGCTACCACCGATTTGACCTGGCTACGAATAACGGACGAACGCTTCGACTAGATAACCACTTGGTAGAACTGGAGGTGGAATTGGGAAAATTCTGATGGCACATTCTGGGGTTGTGTGAGGTCCGAAAAGAAATTGAAGACACCATAACTCTGCCATCGGGTCACCTATTGCATATCAGGGAAGGCGACACTCCATCACAAGGCGGCGTGGGATTCCTAGTGAATAAGTCCCTCGTGGGCAACATCGTCGAAATCTCTAGTGTGAGGAGGGTGGCGTATCTCGTGCTTAAACTCACTAACAGGTACAGCCTCAAAGTGATATGAGTGTACGCATCAACCTCGACACATTCAGATGACGACGTGGAGGCAACTTATGAGGATATCTCAAAGACCTTACACAACACCTGTAAGGCCCACTTTAATGTTGATATGGGAGACTTTAATGCCAAAGTGGGAGTACGAAATGGTGTCGATCTGAGTCTGGGACCACATGGAGCCGGAAGTCGAAAACGCAGGGGGCAAATGCTGGTAAACTTCCTCGGGAAAGAGCGCCTCTTCTTAATGAACTCTTATTTTAAGAAGAAGCCCCATAGGAGGAGGACATGGCAAAGCCTCGGGGCTTTGCCATGTCCTCCTCCTATGGGGTATCACAGTATCGGTACTGTGACAAGGAACGAGATTGACTTTATTATGACGGACCGAAAGCCTATATTTAGGGATTTCCCCGTGATCAACAGGTTTATAACCGGAAGTAATCACCGTTTGGTTAGAGGCTCTCTCTCTGTTAGAGCGGTAGCTCAACGGGCTATTGAACGTGCTATGTTTTGTTTACCTGTCCGACAGAATTCGTAAGATGTCATAAGACAGAGAACTAAAGTATCCGATATCACGCGACGAATAGGCTCGCTGAAGTGGCAAGGGGTGGTCATACACTCAGAATTACAGATGGCAGATGGGCAAGTAAGGTTGAGGACGCATAAGGGCTGATAATGATGATGAGATGCAAGTTTTCCTTTAGCAGGGCTACTGGAAGAAATTTAATTATGGAATAAGTAGCTCCTATGTACAAGCTTTCTCGTAACTGTAAATTTCAAATGTGTTTTGTTTTCGTGTATAAAAATTATTAAAATAAAATAGATTAAAAATTAAATTTGTTTTCGAATTTAGAACCCTAAACTTACAGCCTTTGCTAGTTGCCTTTTATAAAAAAAAAATCCAAAGTAGACATTTAAATCCAGTTTGACTAAATTCAAATAGCTTAGATTTAGCTTAACTGTATCAATTCTTTTAATGTCAACTTTAATTTTCAGTCTAAATAAAATTGTGCCCTTATTCTACTGTATATTTTACGAATAATATTGATCATTGTAATTTAAAAATTGATTTTATTTGGATTGGATATGAATTATTATAAATAAATACACAAAATATATGAAATAAGGCTTTATTAAAATTAAAAATTAAAATATACATAAATTCAGATTATAAGATATTATATTAAAGTCACATATACCGTTGTCTGGGGGAGGTCTGAATAAAATAGGGGATGTCTTCGGCGCTGCCGATACTGCACTGATGATAATGATTATGAATTTATACCAAATGAACTACTATTTACTAGTGACAAAATGTTACATTTTGGTGCATTATTGTAAGTAGTTCGTTTTTTTTATTTATAATAGAAAAAAAAAACGACTGCGTCATACCTTTGAGTATGATGTTTAAATAATCAATTCTCGTCAGAGTAACTATATAGTAAGGAAAATTGCGGCCACGAGGTACAAATAACGCTGGCCTTCTCCTTACTAGTATTAAACATATTTTATTTAGTACTTTCAACGATAGCGAGAGGAGCTGGGTTCTGGTCCTATATTTTTGACTCCCAAACTTATCAGCTATTCATTTATATTGACCAGTGATGGGATTTTAATTAATTCTTTTACTACATTATTTCTCGATCGAATGTCCACTAATCGCCTAAGCAGCCAATTTCACTTAAAGACAATTTCACAAGCAAATCGGAGACCGCGTATATTGGCTCGTTCACTCTGTTAAACGTGATTGCCTTTAAATTTGGCAAATCTCCCTGCTTATCAAACACATACTTGTATTTATTGTATGCATACAAACCAGTTTTCGTACAAACGTACGGTTTTAAATACACATCAGTGGCTAAATCGTTGACTTTCAGACCTTCGTGAGTGTTGACAGCTCTCGTTGCTAACTTCACTCTGAACAAATCCATATTGTTTGTAAAGAATATGTTATTTTCATTGTCTATTACAAGTCTTTCGACCTCTTGGCCGTTCAGTTCTGGAACTATCGTCGCTTGGCCGTCTTCAAATTTAAACGCTTGTTTTCTATTATTCGTATAATATAATACGTCTTTAAAATGCATGTATCGAATGTTGTCCGGTACGGGCAGCCTTTCTGGAACTTTCTGTTCGTTAATTTTGAATAAACCATCAGCGCCACCTACGAAAACTTTTCCCGTTTTGGGATCGATGGCAATTGCTGTTGCGTTCCTTATGCCGTCAATGACGGTTGCGTTGTGGGAGTTCATATCGAAATATCCCAGCCGTCTGTTTATCTGTCCGTTGATTATGTCCTCGTATGTGAAATATAGAGTGTCGTCTCTGTTGTTGATCGCTAGATCATGTAAATGGTTGATGCCGTCTTTGAGTATGTCCAAGTTGTAATATCTGTTGTCTAAAGTTACACCGCGGCAATACTTGTCAGCGTGTGTGACAGCGAAAATGGCGCCTAATAACATGAATAGGGTCTTCATTTTCTGGAAAAAAAGAACAGACACAAGATTATGTTTGTGGAAAGCCTCTTATCTATAATTCATTACTTATATTATAATGTTGGAGAGTTTTGTTATAGCATAGGAGGCAAACGAGCCGTTGGGCCACTTGTAAGTAAGCGATCACCAACGCCCTTAGACATCAGCAACACCAGAAGACTCACAGATACGTTGCCGGCCTTCTAGAGATAAAAAGGTTCTTTTTTAAGATCATATAGTTGTTCTATCAATTCCGGGTATTATAGATTTGTGAATTCCAGTCCTATATTAAGGGGCCCTGTTTTGGCCCAGTAGGTCATCACGGGGAGAACGCTTTGATTGAAGACTTTTATCTTCAAGCTCTGCAGTAAAGGCGACGTGAGAATGTGACGAAGCTTCCGGGACGGGGAAGCTCGACCCAACTGAATCCTTCTATCGGTTTCCTTCTCGAAGTTATGTCTACCTAATTGTAATAGTTGCCCGAGGTAAACGTATTCGTCTACGACTCCGAGAATAGCACCACCGACGTTGACCGGCCTAGGGAGAACTAAATCCTCTGCGGAAGCCTGCTCCGGTGGCTGGAATTCGTCGTGCTCTGTGGTGAGACGATTCGTCAAGACTCTTGAGAATGACTTGTAAACATGGCCAAAGAGTGAAATTGGTGTGTAATTTTGAAGAAGCGATTTGTCACCCTTATTAAAAAACAAAACAAAGTTACTGCCAAGCCATGCCTTGGTAGGTATGCCCCGCTGAAGGACAAAATTAAGAATCTTTTTTAGCTCTCGTAACACAGGTTCGCCTCCTGCACTAAGAAGCTCGACTGTAATTTGGTCCTTCTCCGGAGCCTCTTCCCCTTTAAGCTCCGCAGGAGCTAGACTAATCTCACTCAAGCTGACGTCCGGAAGATCGCCTGACAAATGTCGTGTCAGGCTCGCACGTGGATCGTTGTTCAGGTTATTTGGATGAGGAGCGTGCGACGTATACAACTTGCTATAGAAAGCTTCGAACTCAGATAAGATCCCGGGCTTAGAAGAAACGGTAACCCCGGAATCAGTCATAACCTTCGTCAGATTACCTCTTCCAAGCTTCTCCTGTTATTATATGGAATGTTATTAGAAATGGACAAATCCTAATAACATTTTGGTCAGACCCGGGACTGGATCCCGGGATCTTACATCTGTGACATGCTTACAACTAGAGCATGTGGCAGTCCATACATATCCTGTGTAGATTGATATACATTTCGTTCACATGACACCGCCGAAAAGTGACTACGTAAGGTAAGGTCGGGTTTGTGATCCTGTGGCCCATTGAGTGTGAGGATGGAGGGCAACACATCTGCACAACCATTATGGATGTCTATGTTGGAGGTCCTCATAATTTTCCGACTGCTCGTTTGCTTCTATGAAATTTCAAAAACAAAACTTTTTGTACTTAATATTATCAATCAATTGCACATGTTATTATTGAATAAAAACAGTAAGACACAAGGCGATAATATGCCACTTTATTGATGATTTGTGATTCTATAAAAAAAGTTAATTGTAAACCAAATCTTGTCATCATACAGATTCTATAGAGCCCAAAAAGTGGAACGAATGACAAAATAAGATATGTTACGTTTCATTCACTCCGACCACTTTCGCTTTTTATATGTTAAATAGAATTTTCTAGGACTGGCGCACCTGCCGTAAAAATGGCGGGAACCGCTAATCGCCATTGTTAATAAACTGGTGCATACATTCTTAGGTTCCTAAATTGAATGTTATAAATAAAACAATATTACAATATTATGCTTAAAATGATAATATATACAATAATTTAAAGTTAATTATAAGTTAGAATTAAATAATTCACTTCTTTTTACGTGTATGAATTTTAATTTGGAACTACTAAGCTACTTTTTATTTCATAGACTTTTAATCTACGGTTCCAAGTAAACAAATAAACACTCACCATGATGTTAATACGTTATTACCGCCTATTGGTCGATCTCAAACTGACGGCTGACCGTGCTGGTCATACTTCATGAATACAGAATACACATTGTTACATAAAAGTATTAAAGTATACCTACCTACATTAAGGGCATACATGTCATGGTCATTTGATAAAGGAAAGAAAACAATCTTTATGCGACAAGTACGATTGTTTGGATATTCGATTTATAATTATAATTATTACCAAGATGTAGATAGCCTAAACAAATTTTCGGATAAGATTTCAGAAAAGGTTCCTAGACATAACGCTCACGGCGTGTTAATTTTTGCAATTAAAAAAACTGAGCAAGCGCGAGTCAGGCTATGAAGGGTTCCGTAGTAGCAAACAAGTAAAATGTAATAATATCTTTTAAATTGCCAAATTGATCTTATTGAAATACTCTTTAGCAGTTTTTATTGAATTAAATAATATACCTCGGCAATAGAAAATATAGAAGACGGGGATGTGACTCACTTTACCGCTTAAGAAACGAATACAAAGTAATAGCAAAATATAAAATCTTTTTAAGAAACTTCCATAGAATTTCCAAAGACTTATCCAATTTATTTTTCAAAATCATACTACATCATTTTAGAGCGGTTCATAAAATACATCATAACAGATGTATGAGCTTCTTTAACACACAAAGGGGACATTAAGAGTGATATGGTGATGGCAGCTAATCAGCTGTAGGTTAGGGACAAGGCCTTAGGGAGCAGCAGTTTGATTCTGATAATAATATCTGGCATTGACACGCCCAGATGGCGCTTCCGAGAGAATTCGAGTTCGAACACAGGCAAACAATGCCTTTAACGTTTCGTAGCCAAGGAGTGAAAACGGGAGCCCGTTACTAAGACTCCTATATCAGTCTGTCTATCACCAGGTTGTGCATGCATGGTGTAGTTTTTTGTTTACGCGGGGAAACGCATTTACGCGCCTTCACTGGCCCTGGGTGGGGTCTAGTGGTGTGTGGGACTCGCGGCACATGGTAGTGCCGAATACGCACGTAAGTCACGGCGAGTGCCATCAGTGCCGCCTGTGGTGAGGTGCTCCGGCACAACAAATCATCAGGGCACCTCGACGGCTCGTCAGCCCCTAAGGAACCAACGCCACCTTCTCAGATGGGGTTGTTCCGCACTACAGGACAACCCTACCGACTTTGGGACAGTGCAATGAGGCGAGGTTCCCATCCTTGCCCCTTGCCCCGGGCGCAAAAGCACCTCCTTCTGTTGCTCTTTGGTCCAGTCTTCTTATAAGAGGTGTACCGAGAGCGCCTCCTCCTCCTGCTTTTAAGCCCCCTCTTCTTATAATAGGGGTCCAAGGATCCCCCTCGGTTCAGTTGACTTCACCTGGTTTTAGCCCAGGCTACTAAGCACCACCGCCACGACAAGGCTTGAACCTTGGTGTGGATAGCGTTGCTGCTGCAGTACCTCTCGCTCATGGCAATATTTACTAATATTATAAAGAGGAAACATAATATTATTTATTCTTTTGCGTTTGTTCACTTGTTTCTTTGCATTGAGGCTCCGAAACTACAGGACGGAATTGCAAAATTCTTTAACCATTAGAATTCTACATTCATTGTGATGAACTTAAGCTATATTATACTTTCTAATACGATATTTATGATTGTGAAAACTTCGATGGCGTAATACATGTGTTAAAAAAAATAAAAGCAAATCTTTATATAGCTGTAGGAATTATTGACGACTAGCAACCCCGACAGACGTTCTTTCATAAGAAAATTGATTTTGTTGTGCAATGTTTACGAAGCCGAATATAAGGTGATATATTTTTTGTATATCATTGACTTTTTGCCATATTTTGTGTTTCCGAATAGTACTGAATAAAGATGTTCTATTCTGTTAGTCTATGATACGGACTTCAGATGACACACGGTTAATGAGTAGCTGGGGCCCATTAGTAGTGAGGAGGAAGGAAGGATATTTGCGTACAAGACATTTTTGTATTATACGGATGTTTGTGGGCGTCGTTGCTCAACAAAAAGGTCCAACTTCTCGTTTGTTCGCCTATAATATATGAGATAATTTTTTATAACATAATTTCTTATAAAATAAAGTGAATGTCTTAAGTTTACGCGAATGGTACTCATTACAATAAAACTACTTTGACGGATTTTACCCCGTTTTATTTAATTATTTAACTAGCCCGACGTTTCAGTGGCATCCCAACAACCCTGGTCACGGGTGGACTGAGATGACAGATGTCCTGATGATATCAGTTATTGTAAGTACCCAAAGAATTATAATTACTTAGTTGTTCCGTGTAACGCAAACAGTACTTATTACATGTTGCTGTCTTGAAGTGTTATGTTTTCCTTTTAAGTTTTAACCCAACCATATGTTATTTAACTCGAGTTTTTATAAATCTTTTAGTGTGCCCTATATAAGAGAGCCCACAGCCACAATCAGACTTATGGAAGACTATGCGGAGGCTGCTCTCCAAACTTCACCAATAACACCAAAGTTCTACAAGAGGTATATTGGGGATACTTTCACAACTTTACCTAAGGATAAAATAACCACATTCCTTACCCATCTACATAGTATAAACTCCAAAATTCAATTTACAATGGAGTTCGGAGGCAAATAATTCTTTAGCAGTAAAATGCCATATCCTACAAGAAGCCAGCTTGTAGGCTTGATTGTGACTGTGGACTCTTTTATATAGGGTAAACTGAAAAACTTATAAAAGCGCGCGTTAAAGAATATGTAGCTGATATGAAACACCGAAGTGTTACAAAATCTGCGGTCTGTGAACACGCTGAATTTGGCCCCTGCCATTGCATTAGATCACTAGGGAACACCGATTCCTTCCAAGGGTGATCCGTGAGGCTATTAGAAGAACAAAAAAAACCAAATTTCAATGGAGAAGATGGTTGGGTTCTTCCCACTACCAGGACCCAGTGGTAAACATAATCAAACTAAAAACTAAACATTACACCTTAATGCAATAAGATACAATAAGTACTATTTGCGTTAATCGGAACAACTATAAAATTATAATTCTTCGGGTAGTTTTAATAATTTATGACGTCAAGACATCAGTCATCTTAGTTCACCAGTGACCATGGTTGGTGTAGAGCTTCTGAAACGTCAGGCTAGTTAAACGATTAAATAAACCGCAATAAAATCCGTAAATGTAGATATTGTAGTACCATAAAGTGTTTTATTATTATTAATAATGTATTTAAGAAACCAGTTGAACTGTTTCACAGATGATGTATTTCTGAGACGACGTTATGTGACAGTGTCATCTGTCACCCAG
>JAFELO010001021.1:388708-399751 GCA_017140195.1 Eumaeus atala | reverse complement strand
TGTTCATGAGCGTTGGTAGTCGTATAGAGGCTCCGATTGCTCGTTTGCACCCCTACTCTATAAAAAAAAGCAATCGAACGCATTCAAAACTAGTGCTCCGTCCTTATTGCTGCTTTGCAGCTGAGAATGAACACGCGAAACGTCCATTGTATGTGAGCAAGTCGTCTCATGTCCTCGGATTGTGCAGATGGCTGCGGACAGAGCTGACTACTCGACACTAGCCACATCACTACTCGACACTAGCCACATCACTACTGAGTATTTAATTCTATTCATTTAAAATATACGAAACGGGCAAAAGGGGAATTAGTAGTGATAAAACGTATATATTTTCAAATAAAGCACTTTATTAAATATATTTACAAAGGATTAGAGGAATGTTAGAATAAAATATTTGGCAGAACTGGCCCTTTGTTATAATAGTTTTAGACACCCTAATCTTCATATAAAAACACGAATACAAAAATCTTTCATTCGCCATATGTATAGATATAGATATTGTAGAGTGACAATGAGTTCAATTAAACGGAAGGTTTATTTTTATACAAATAAATATCATACCTAGGTTCAAGGATAGATACAAAAAAAATAGTAACTCACTTTCATGAAACACTAAATAATACACCCATATTCTTTATCCATAAACAATACATAGGTCACAATTTGAAAAAATTTAAAGGTTAAATATAGATTATGCAAGAATAAATATGTAAATAACAAAATATAGTAAGGAATTACCTAAATACAGTATGTACATTAGTTTATATAAATAATTCACATAAATATATATATAAATATAACACAAAATATAATACAATCAGTAAATATCTATAAAAATTTAAGAGATCGCCTCGAATGCTAAAGCTAAACATTTCATTAGTGTGAAAAAAATACCGTCTGGGCAGTAATTCCCAAACTACTTATATGTTTTATAGTATCGACACATATTAAAAGTAAACATGATTGTAGTTTACTCTTTAAGACTGAGTGTGGTAGACGTAAGCGCGTTAAAGCATTACGCTGGTGTTAGGCTCGATCAGAAACTCTCTAACGCCATTATAACGCGCCTTCATTCATTTGTGCAGTAAACTACAATAAATTTCTGAAATATTCTAACTAAGTAGGGTGTCCGCTCGATATGTGAAAAGTGGGAACGTCCTGGACGAAAAATGAAAATTTTTGGCCCTGGCAATATAAACCTTTACTAACAGACATATCTTAAATATTTACTCGGAGTCCTGTTACATTGCCTAGGTCATAAATATTAGGTATTATTCTTATCATACTTATTTAGGATATTTCACTATTATTATATAAGTTCACATTATTCATTACAATAAAATTACTTTTTTATAGTGCAAGTAGGTAATTACTGACCAGATGTGTTGCCCTCCTTCCCTAATTTCAAATTGACCACCGGATACTTTCACTTGGCAATATAATTAAAGTAGTTTCACTAAACATTAATAACGTATGCTATACCAAATAAAGGCAATGTTTAAATTATTGCTAGAATAGAATAAAGACATTTTAGACGATGATTTTTACAACACGGTACAGGTTTTCCAATTCAACCTAGTAGGGTCCCGAGGGATAGTCGTACCCCCGGCTATCCCTGTTGTCTGTCCTTATCCCCGAGTCCTCGTAGGAGATCCTGGGTTTGTAACCATCCTGGTCCGCCTCGTATTCGACAGTCTGAAACAAAGGATAAGTTCAATGATTATTGCAATAAAAGAACAAACGCACAATAACCTTTTGGTGCAAAGTAATCAAATATTAATAGAAAATGAATAGTTACAGTAAAACTCACAATTGGACTTACATCAAATACTGTTTGGAAAAGTACTACTAAGAAGAGAACGTTGTAAACGGCGCAGGAGTGCGTTAAAACTCGAATGAGGCTTCTGGCAAATAAAGTTACTTATTGCTTACTTGATTACACATTTAAGTGACGGTGGGGCTTAGTAGCCTTGTATAAATAGGAAAAAAGGATTTGATCCCTCTGCAGTAAGTTAAATCAAAATATATTAGTAAGAATAGGCTTGTTACTTGGAGGAGCGGGAGCTTACTACGTAAATAATAAATGGGCCCTAAACCTGCCCAAAGTGTACCAAACCCACCTGTTTCCTGCCGTCAGGGAGCAGGACGTAGTACTGGCCCTCAGCCCTGTCACCCTGGCGCGTCTCGTGGTGCCCGAAGTCATTGCCGGACGCCTCGTCCTTCACCGTGTACTCGAAGCTGTAGTTGGCAGGTTCCTGAGAGTAAGTGTTATTAAACTTCTAAGTAAAAGGTTCACGATCAAATAACTTCACGTGATAATTTTTTCCTAGTTGATCTGTGAACGGATAAACCGATGGAGTGAAAGCGACGACTTGTTACCTTCCCTCGCTTGCAAGCTCCGCCCATACGGAACATTACTTGGCGGAACGTTAATATGACATCTTTTTTGGCGCATGCTATCACCGTTATTAAGGGACCGACGCCTCCAATATAGAAGGGTTGCCTCGCACCATAGGAGAACATCACAAACTTCGGGACAGTGCAATGCAATGGGGTTAAATAACGCCACGAGGGGTATATATAAAATTCCGACCGCGGGCCCGGACGTCCCATTCGCTTTTTGGTAGACGTCTGCTGTACATGATTTATATTGTAATATATCAAGCAGAGTTCTGTATCTGGAAATATATTTTTATAGTATAGGGCAAGCGAGTAACCGGAGCCTATTTACCGCTAGCGACGCCCACACTATTGCGTAGTGTTGCACTCCCTTTCCTCCACTGGAACTCGGGACTGCGGGGTCCCTCATTCTCATCGAAATGGCCTCGGCACAGACGCGAATGACCTAAGCCACGGGGCCACTTACAGGTCTTGTTTTAAATCGAATTTTAATGAGTCCTGAAAAAGGGAAAAATAATTTACCAATCTCGTCGGTCGGTTCGAAACGACGTTTCACTGTGAAGTCGAAATGGACATACAGCTTGAGATATCATTCTGGTTAGTCTCTCTCTTCTTCTGACACAATCAGGTATTCTTGTAGAGGTAGTTTAGAAAGAGAAGGGATGCCAATACCAAAGGGTGTCTCAGTGAATATAGAATGAAGGTGAGGGCGCATTACTTTGTCTACTATCTCGCGTGCGCATGAAAAAAGAGAAAGAGAGAGTTACAGTAAAACTATTTTCTACTGATTTTATCGCGGTTTATTTAATTATTTAAGTAGCAGGAGTATTTAAGTGTCATTCAATAAACCGCGATAAAATCCGTAAAAACCGTTTTATTGTAATGAGTAACATTCGCGTAAAATTAGGATATCAAATGAGAACCACTCTTGCTGTCTTCCCTTCTCTATCTTTATTACTTTTATGGCTAGAATAACTTACTCCATAGCTTCCATCATCATATCCTCCTCTGCCTGGTGGTAGGTACTGCCTGCTCTCGAAGTTGGCTGAAGTGATGTCTGCGCGGGATAAGGCGTTTTCTAAAACAAATAGCCTAAGTGTGAGTCGGGTCTCGCTTCGTAGGTCCAGTACCAACGTATGGAATAGACTTGATCTTCCTAGTTTACGTAACTTTACTAGGTTGCACATTTCCAGGTCTTTGTTTAGCGCAGATGCTTCAGTGTCAGCAATTCTTTAAATTCTGTCGACTTACCTCTTCCAAATCCGGGAACACCGTATCCCTGGGAAGGTACTGCCTGCCCATTGAATTGAGCATTTGGTGCACCATATTTAGTTGAAGGTTGGGCGTTCGGTGCGCCATATTGAGTTGAAGGTTGGACATTTGGTACGCCATATTGAGTTGAAGGTTGGGCGTTTGGTGCGGCATATTGATTTGAAAGTTGAGTGTTTGGTGCGCCATATTGAGTTGAAGGTAGGGAGTTTGGAGCGCCATATTGAGTGGACAGTTGGTATTGGGATTGGAACTGACTCCCACGGTTAGGTGGGAGATAAGTGTTCTGTACTCTTGGAGTGAAAGAATTGGAAAGGCGGGCTGATGGTGGGAGGTAGGTGCTCTTGGGGGATCTTGATGCGGTTTCGTAGCTATATGATGGTCCTCTGTAATAGAGGGATGAAAAACATTAAATACAAGAAAAAGCATAATGAAATTGATGAAAAATAAATAAAATCAGTATTTACATTTGCTGTAGGGTCATAAATAAATTGTAAAAATATTAAGTTTTCAGAGTTGAAGTACATTATAAAATGAATAATTTTTGCATAACAATTTAATTTTTAATTAAATTTATCACAATTTTAGTAAAGGTACACACAGCGATGGACCTGAGCACGAGAGCTTAGCATCAACAGTCGTGCCCGATAACGTCTTGTTACTGTCATTACAAATTCCTTTGTTCCAAAATAATTCTGCTAAATAAACAATACCTGTATCCATTGCCTTGTCGCACGCCACCGAAGCCCGGGGCGCCGTATTCCCGCGTTGGCGCGAAGCCTCCAGAGAAGCCTTGTTGAGGAGGCAGGTATCTGTACAGTGATATTTACCTAAGTAATCTCTAAAGTAAGGTAAAGGTCCATGTTGGAGTGTCAATTAAAACTTTATTCCGAAAGTAGCAGCGATCGAAGAGCAGTGTAACGGCAGTGTAACACTTGTTTTTTTCCGGACCTGAACTTTTGCTGTGGAAGCGAAGAGAAGCCCAATACAGCTTCACCGGATTGCTATGAGTCATCGGCTATGTTTGGGGTGGAACGAGGGAATGACCCCATGTCTCCCGCTGATGGGAGAGATGCATCCCGATATTAGAATGGTTGTAACAGCTAACTTAACTATTATTATCATGGCCAGAGGGTAGCGCTTGTACCGCGCTTACTTTGCTTGCGTAACTTTCCCTTTAAAATCTGTCCAGGAGGTAATCTCCAGTGATATAGCAGCTACTTGCGGTGGTGGGTATTGATAGAACATTGATTATCGACCCCATTAATATTCCCACATGTTGTTGTTGTTACCTGGAGTCCACAGGCGGTTCCGCCACCGCGTACGTCACCATCAGCAAACAAATTGTTATCTGGAAGTGGAGGTCATATTGATATTTGTTACTGATTTATGCTGCAGGTAGTCCAAAATACATCGTCTTCTAGTTTCATTGTACAATGAAACTGGAAGACGTGTCAGACGACTAGACTAATTTATATGAGGGGGGGGTCTCTCTCTCTCTCTCTCCGCAGATTGGGTAGATGCATCCCAATATGTTATGTAAACTGTCCAGTTAGGTAAATCCAACTAAAAAGAGAGAGCTCGATCGCCGGATCGGATTCGGATGGGCCCCCGCACCGGAACACGGAGTGTGCGACGGCCTCCTGCCCGGTGGAGTGAGTGGGAGAGTGGTTAGGGTGACGGAGTGCCACTAGGTGCTAGTGGCTTGCGACTGTGACCTGTGGCGCTCTATGGGGGAGGCTCATATCCAGCAGTGGACGTCGTCTGCCTGATGATGATTATCTTAGGTAAGCTATATTAGACCACCACTCGTACCGGGTCACTCTCCGCCCCCTTGACGAGGGCATCGACGACATCCTGGAGTCGAGTAGGCAATTGTAAGTGCAACTCTTGCATTGCGCTCTAATAAGCTCAATGGAGTTATTATTATAGAATTGGTGGACACACGACACACGAACAGCAGGAGCCTTTTGACTACTACCGACGACCATAGACATCGGCAATTCATAGGAGCACCGATGTTTTGTAGTTCCGGGGCACCTCACCAGAGGCGGCACTGACGGCACCCGCGATGGTGTTTGTGGGCATTGGACAGTGTAATGTGCCACGAGCCCCACACCCCATTGGACCCCTTGCGGGGCCGGAGAAGGCGCGTATGTATAAGGCACCTATGACTATGTGAACTGATCGTTCATTCTACAATAAATACCTTCATGTTGTGCTGGATCTCTTGTCGATAAGCCTGTAACAACATTTTTGATATCAGTTCGTTTGAAGTGCAAAAGTAGGCTTTCTGGCTTGAATTCTAAAAGAGTCTTGTTAATGGTTGAATGTGTAGTTTTGACTGCCTCGTGGTCTATTGGTAGGGATGTTCCACGGTCGTGAGCTCCTGGGTTCGAATCCCTGGTCGGACAAATTTTTTATTTGGGATTTTTCAATTTGAAATAGCTGCCTGGAGTCAGGAAGTTGGCTATGTTAAGCCGAAGGTTAAGCGCATGATTGCTCTCCGGCCGTGTCGGAGCCATCCCATCGAACTGGAGAATAAGGGCACTGGAAGTGCACTTCGGCCTGCCCACGCTTGTGCACTAAAATATGTCCTGCGTAGTTGTCTAGTCTCTATGAGGATGGCCGCCGAGACCGAAAGTCAGATGGGACGACATTCGTATATTCCTAAAATAGTTTTAATATAAACTTTAAACTTTTACCCAATAAAGGGGATTTGACACGGGCGTCAGTTTTTACACAGAAGGATTGTTATCTGGCCCCCGTAACCCACAAAGGAGAAGAGGCCAAATCCTAGATGTTGTAATGTAGGATTTGGCCTCTTCTCCTTTCTGGAATAAACGATTAAACGAATCCGACGTGTTCTCTCTCAGAAAGTTCTTCTCTCTAAGTACGTTAGGATTCCTTGGTACAGGACGGTGTTCGAAGCCGGACCAGCGGAATGGTAGCATGAAGCGCTAACCGCTGGAACACCGAGGCTCTTTTGGTTGTTATATAAATTAGATCAAATTTGATGTAATGTTGCGTGATATCTGCGAAATGTATATGTCCCAGTCGGATTGTATAAATCGCCGTATTTCATTGCAGCTAGCCGTTTTCAAAAACCGGGCTGTTTCGTTTTGTGGCGGGACAACAATTAGCGGGATTGAATACGGCTGAGTAAAATTCCCTTTCTGTACGGTGTTGTACGTTATTCAGAAAGGCTAGCCTTATTGCATTAAATTGGATCCTCATTCGTCCTTTTGACACATTTTAGATCATAATTTTTAAAAATAACACTCGTGGCATTGCTTGACATGATAATAACAATGGCGTCGATAATCAAATACAGAGAAATAAAAAACTATGATGAAGGTTTAGGTTATTTCATACTTGTATCGATCACTAACTGGCCAAAATAAAAAGTTTTAATGACGCTAAACGTCAGCCACCATTTGAAGAACGTCTCGCGATGACATTCCGGCTAATCGTTGGCCGGATACAAAACGAAACAATCCCCAGTATTTAAAAATCTAGCCGTAATGTTATATGGCGATTAGTACAGTACCACTACGACATATCGATTTATTTATAGCCGTAACAACTTTGAAGACACAAAACTCTTCGCTAGTCCGATGGACTGTAGGGGCGGGAGTAATAGCGCCGCCAACCAGGGGCAAGTCCCTCCGAAAACAGAAAACAAATAATTGTAACTAGCGATTCGCCACGGTTTTGCCCGTGAAAACACTAATACCTTCCACGGGAATCGCTCTATGCATGGGTGAAAACCGCACGAAAATCCGTTCAGTAGTTTTGAGGTAATTGATCATATTCAAACAGATTTTTTGGGATTTTATAATAATGTCAGAACCGACGGCTTAACGTGCTTTCAGAAGCACCCGCACTTTGTTTTACAACATGTATAGATATTACCTTCACAGCGCGTGAGAGGATGGAGATGCCAGTTGCGACTGATGCTGCGTGGTTCATCTCGCCGCTTATATACCGCTGATACATTCTCGCGCCCGTGCTGTGTCCATCTTCACTTGGAATGCGCGAGATTCTCTGCTATAGTTTAATAAAATGTGTGTGATGAAACAAGAAACTTTTTCGATAAAATGACACCAACAATAGACAAAATTTAATGCATGGAAATTTATTATTAGTTTTTTTTTTTTTGAAAAATTAAAATATTGACTATAGATAAGTTCGGGGGGTATCGGTTATTCGTGAGGGTGTGCACGAGCAGCGCAAAAAGATACTCTCATCATTTCTAACGCGCCAATAGAAGTATGATAGCATTACTTACAGATAATGTGTTAAGCATCTTAACAAGGGTTCAGCGTGTCTTAGTATTTTCCTTGACCTAGCGAAGGCTTTTGATACCGTTTCGATCTCTGTTCTTCTTGAAAAGACTTGAACTTGCTGGTGTCAGTAGAGTAGGTCTCGATTGCAACGTAGCTACCCTACGGATAGAAAATTATGCACAAGGGTGAATGAATAAACAAGCAATTGTTATGAGGTAGCTTTCGGTATTCCTCAGGGAAGTATTTTGGCGCCCACACTATTTATATTATATATGAATGATTTTTCTACTTTGCAGCTTAACTGCGCTGACACAATAAATTACGCAGACGACACAGTCGCTATTTTTCATTAACGTACATGGCGAGACTTGCCATGTACGTTGCGGAACTAGCATGTTTCAGACTGGTTAACTAACAACCTTTTGTCTCTAAATATTGGCAAAACGAATTATGTATGCTTTCACAAAACAGTGGCTGCAGGACCACTGTCTTATTTTTCAATATAATAATATATACTTGCAGCCTTCCTTCCGCAGTCTGCTGTTGTGAGCACAATAAAAAGGTTAAATATATCAAACATTTGGAAGTATTGATTGATGAAAACCGGAATTTTGCTTCTCATGAAGAGACCATATCAGCAAGGATCAGAAAGTTAATTTATACAATGAGACTTCTTCGCAATGTTACTCCATTTTAGTTACCTAAAATTGTTTACTCTGTTCTGTGCCAGTCAATTCTGTCTTACTGTATTACTGCTTGAGGCGGCACGTCCCGCTTCGTATTTAATTAAATTAGAAAGGTATTCTACCGCCCTTTTATTCGCTGATACAAGAAATCTGAGTGTGCGTAGGCTGTACATACAAAACCTTCTTACATTAGCTTATAAAGAAGTAGTAACTTCAGAGGACTATTACCCTCAAATTCCAAAACGCCTCAGTGGTGTAACGGTGCGGGTGCCGCCCGTTAAAACCGTTAGCCACGTGGGGTCCTGGGTTTCCATCCCCAGGTCGGACAAGTATTATTAAATGTTTCTCAGATTATTCTGAGCCTGCATTACATTGTCCGGGATTGGAATGTGCCCGAAGTGGCCATAGGCTTGCCACCTATGACACCATGGGCCTCAGTACCTTGGCTAATCGTGGGTGTTCTAGTATACCTACTTACGAGTTGTGTATATACTGGCAAGTCTCAGCCTACGTCTTCGGGGATAACAGGCGTGAAGATACTTTTTCTTTTTTTTTTCAAGAACGCGTAGCCACTTTCCCCTGCCTGTTACAAAAACAATGTTTGCAAAACGATTCGTAATGTACATGAAACCTTACATTTATAACAAAATATCAAAAATTTTAAAACTAATTCACTTGTCTGTGCAAGAGGCAAAGTTGTAAATATTCGAAGAAGTACTAACGAAAAAACTGAGTTGTTTTTAAACTTCTTAACTATATATTCTTAAACTGATGTGCCTCACACTTTCAGTACCTTAACAAAGTGTGAACTGTAGAAAGTCGTAAGCTCTGAATTGTTACTAAACTTGTAGCATCTGTAACGTTTACCTAAATTTATGACAAATGATAATTAGTACGAAAATTTATAATAACTACTAATCGTATATGTGTCTCACTATAAATGGTAATCCTTTATTGTAATTAATACAGAAATTTCCGCGATACAGGTGTGTCCTAGTGCAGTGATATTTTGCCAGTAAGTAACTATTTCTGTTGGTCTAATAAAATTCTATTCTATTCTATTCAATATTAGTCAAGGCGTCACGCAAACCCATTTTTAACAAATCGAGCAAATAGAGCACACAGCTCACCGTGCGCTAGTAAGTCGCTCTACTTGCGATGCGGCCGAAATTATCAATTCACGCCGCTCCGCCTAACGTGTTATTAGGACATTAGATAGACATTTTAGTGCTAATACTATACGGACGAATAGGGTTTTAGGAGGCATTACACTACATGTTAGTGCTTGACACTACATCCTCCTATGCAACGGAATTGGGCCGGCACGACCGGGTAAGTACCTCTCACTCACTTGATACCTTGACAAGACGTGTAAGTGTTGTTTCATGCGGTTTGTGTGTAGCCGGTGGCCCATTAGGGGGGGGGGAAAGGGGTGCAACGCATCGGCATAGTAATTGTATGGATGTTCATGGGTGTCGGTAGTAGTAAAAAGGATCCGATTGCTTGTTTTCCCCCCTATTGTAGTGTTACATACATTTGAGTTCATGTTTATATGCGGACGTGTTATGTAGAAGTAAGTGCCTAAGTGCTGAGTGATATGTTATTACTGTTAAAAGTAGGAAGAGACACGTTTTAGTGCCAATACTTCGAACGTACAGACGAATACATTATCTAGACGGATATTGTTGAAGGATCCCATGTTTGGAGTGTGTTAGAGTTAAATTTTAGTGCTGCGACCCCAGATGTACGGACGAAATAGGGTTTCGCTAGATATTGTGATGCATCCACGTCTATACGGATATGTCGTGAAAAACAAATTACCGAATGAGAAATAAAGTATATTGCCTATATTTCTGATAAGGCTACATAAATGTGAAATTGTATTGAAATCGCTCCAGTGGTTGGAGATTAGGCTGTAGGATGATATTTCGATATATCACTGGAGTAGAGATACAATGAAGAGCTAACACTAGAGGGCGCTTTATGGTAACAATGTGCTAAAAGCGTAATTTCGGCAACAGTGGAGTTTTTTTATAGTATAGTGGGACAAAAGAGCAATCGAAGCCTTGTTACGGCTACCGACGCCTATGAACATCAGCAAAATTAAAATGTCGAAACGTTACCCTACCTCGTGTGTGTGTGTGTGTGTGTGTGTGTGTGTGTGTGTGTGTGTGTGTGTGTGTGTGTGTGTGTGTGTGTGTGTGTGTGTGTGTGTGTGTGTCTACGTGCAAAGAGATCCGCGTTACTGTCATGCACGTGCGTGGCTCTCTTCCTTCTGGAGGGGCCAATGTGCCACGCAAGAAACGCGACAGCGTAGCTGTCACTTGACGGCGGTATCTTATGAGCGAGAGGTACCTCCCCGGTCGTGCGGGCCTCTCCATAAAACGAATTAGAAACTC
>JAFELO010001021.1:356147-380638 GCA_017140195.1 Eumaeus atala | reverse complement strand
CCCCCCAATGGGCCACCAGCTACTCACAAACCGCCCGAAGCGCGACACTGAAGTTGTCCTCCCCGGTCGTGCCGACCCGATTCCGTTGCATAGGAGGTCCATGCATGGAACTACCTCCTACTATGCAGTATGGCTCCACCTCTTCCTGTAACGCATTGGAACGACTTGGGTCGGTACTGCCTCTAAGTAATAATATAGCCACTTCACGCCTATGTTATGTACGATTGGTACTTTCCGGATCCTACATACGTGTGTAATACAACAAAATACTGCTATTTGTAAGCCCCCTTGTCAGTAATTGTCATGTTCCTTCGGTAGGTTCCAAGAGTATCCGTTACCGGTAAAACTGTGACCGCACCGAGGGGGAGAGGGGGGGAGGTTATTACAAATGTTTTAACTTAGCTTAGCTTTTTAGCCAAGTTTGAATATAAATTAGAGGTCAAATGTAATCATTAGAGGGTCTTAATATTTTATTTGTATTTTTTTTATAGATCACTTAGGTTAATAGAACGGCACACTGCAATATGTTGATGTCTTAAGTTTACGCGAGTATTACTCATTACAATAAAAGTACTTTTCGGATTTTATAGACCGCGATGTTTATTTAATTACTTACGACATTTTATCTCAGTCCACACGTGACCATAGTTGCTGTTAAGTCAACTGAAACTTCGTGCTAGTTAAATAATTAAATAAACCGTGATAGAATCCATAAAAGTACTTTTATGTTATAAAAAGGAGTAAAAGGGGACCGCTTAGGGGGAATAAGAATTGCTAGTTTTCCCTTTTATACCCATATTATATATATAATATACATTTATTGTATACAAAAAGTTATTATTGTATTTAATTACTAATTTTATTCGTAGTGCTTCTCCTGTCCCTCACTCCCCGCGAGCATCATTCGAACGCCAGCTAATGACACCTTGAGACGTTCCACTACACTCTCCCATTTACATCTGCTGCACAATTAATTGCGCAATGTATAATTTGTGCTCTCTGTATGCGCTAAGTCTACAGCTACGCCATTGTAGAAAAATTTGTGCGATTGAGGCTTTGTAACCATATCCCGGAGGTGGCTCTGGGTCACATGATATACCGCATTAGAAGTGATATCTATGTTCTCGTGATTTCGCGTGATTTGTGAGCGGCCCAATGGGAGAGAGGAAGAAATGCGGGAAACACCTATGCGCAAGATTACGCGGATGTCTATGGGCATCGGAAGTCACCTAAACACTGTCTGTTTATATATATGTCCAGCAAAGTTTTGTGGATCTTCAAAGGTGCATTGGATGGATTTTGCCAAAATTCAGCCCGAAATTATATACTCCATTTGAATTTATACTTCCCTAATGTTTTTGTTTTTAAGGAGCATTACTAAAGGCTGAAAAGACCCTACACCAATGATCTATATCTGGAAGCAGAAGTTCTGCGCGTGAGGCAATTATTTGTTATTCAAGCATATCTTTTCACTCTTAAATCAATCATTAACCGCTTCCTACAAAGTTCTTCAATTGACACTTTTAAAGTTCCCTTGCCATCCGTTAAAGCCTCGCTTGCTAGATACAGCCACTCACTGGCATACAACAACGTTACCTCAAAATGTTCTCTTAAACAATGCTTCATGTGCACAGTTAAAATTAAACTTACCAATTTTCTCTTAGGTCTGACTACATTGAGGCAATGTTTAATCGCTCCCCACTGTGGTTCAATCCTTGTCGTGGCTGTGGGGCTCAGTAGCCTGGGGTAAACCCAGGTGAAGCCAATTGAGCCGAGGGGGATCTTTGCACCCCTCTTATAAGAAGCGGGAGCTTAAAGATCAAGAGGAGGAATCGCTCTCGGTACCCCTCTTATAAGAAGAGGGAACCTAAGAGCAACAGGAGGTGGGCAAACCGCATTTGCGCACGGGGCAAGGGGCAAGGATGGGAACCTCACCCCATTGCACTGTCCCAAGGTCGGTGGGGTTGTCCTGTAGTGTTGGGCAACTCCGTCTGTGGAGGCGGACTGACTAGCCGTCGAGGTGCCCTGATGATTGTTGTTCCGGGGCACCTCACAACGGGCGGCACTGATGGCACTCGCGGTGGTGTTTGTGGGTATCCGACGCTATCATGTGCCGCCAGTCCCTCACACCACTAGACCCCAATCAGAGCCGGTGAAGGGGCGTAAATGCGTTTACCCGCGTCAACAAAAAAAAGTGTATAATCGTTGGATATGGAACCATAGTATTTGTGTAAAACGCTTAGTCAAACATATCCTTTTCTAACTTATTAGTTTTAAAATAATACAGTTCACAAGTACATTACATTATATATAATAAAATTAAATAATAAATATATACCTTTATTTATTTTTTGTTAATTTTACATTTTCACCAGGAGCAAAAGTTTGTAATAAGAAATAATATATACTGCACGCTGAATTTTAAATGTACATTATGCCGGCCCAAGATACAAGCTTAGCTTAGTTTGGGACTCATTAGTAAATTTTGTACATTTCTACATGTCCTCCCGCCGGCAGATAGCGCTTTATTATGTAACTTAATAAATCATTTCCTTATTTCCATACTTACGAAAGAGAACCAGAGCATTATTAAATAACAATGACAATAACAAATACTTAAAAACTACAATCAATAAGAATGAGATTATCCTGAATAAAATGTGAAATGCCTCACGCGCAGATGAAATAAATATTTTTCATCGCCATCTATACTTACATTGAATGCTTACGAGGAAACAATATCATTGAAGTACACACAAATTATAATAGATAGCGATGGACGTGAGGTCGGTAAGGGTCATCTGTCTTGTGAGTTTCACTGCCTTTCTTTCCATATAAAAATGTCCCGAGAAATTTTCACTTAAAAGGAGAAGGAAAGGGTCCGAGACAGACAAAGTAAGAGTTTCAATGTTTTTATTTCCATCACAGTCTACACGTAAGTAACATCACAATAATAATTAGAACACGTCACTACTAGCCTCTTTACCCGTTGATCCCTCCTTTATCTCGTCATATTTACGAACCCCCCCAGACAATATAATCATGTTCAGCTATATTTTGGCAATTAATGGCGCGTTTTTAAGTCTGCTCGTTAATACATGTTTAAAAGTGTCCCATGAAAAACTGGAGTGAAATCATATGAAACAGCGCTGGAGCGTAACACCAGCGTAACGCTCCAGCGCACCCGTAACTTCTAAACGGCTTTGTGTCAGTACGATCTCGTTGTTGATTATTTTTAATATAATATTTATAATTATTAACATTCGATAGTCTGTATATAAACCAGCAAAATTATATAGTTAGATTCGGTCTAGTAAGAGCGCATTCACACGGAGAGCGTTCAAGTTTATAAATGAATATTGATTACTTTTATGATGCATCATATTTATAGATGTAATTACAATTCGCACACTTGTTATACTGATACAAGTGGATGTAAAAAATATATTTTTTATAAATATATCTATGGTTAAATAATGAAATGCTAATAGACAAATGCACTTTTTTCTTATTTTAATTTGAAATTCTTAGAATTGAGTATAAGTACTATATTTTTGACAAGCAGCTGTTGTCATAATGCATAATATTTGCAATAATTACTATCTTTTTAATACAAATCAAATCAAAAAGCGTTGTTGTTATAAAGACTTTTTAAATCAGACAACTTGCTAGCTACTTACTATTCATTGCGTTACGAAAATAAATAATATTATTTAGCAAAAATATATTTAGTCAATATATAAATAATAAAAGAAAACTAAATGTAATGTAGAAACTAATTAAGTACAGATGTACTTCCCCTTCTTTAGTGTTGGGTAATGCTCTAAGACTACACTAATACAATGAAAGGTAAGATTCGTTTATGATAATACTTTTGGACACCCAATGCTATTTGGAATCGCAGCGACAATCGCATTACGTGTGAAGCGCTTAATTTTAACTAGCAGGAACATTCATGTTTAGTGTTTGTGTTGTTGTCTATCCGTCGCTCTCGTTCGGCTGTAACAAAAGGGATGAAACGTTGAAAAAAATTTAAATAAGAACTTCTTTACGCACGCTAGAATGCGTTATGCTGGTGAATGATTCATAAGAGCGGTACGAAAACGCCAACGGAAGTTGAGTATATTACTGTAGGACAGAGAGAGAGAGAGAGAGAGCGAGAGAGAGAGAGAGAGAGAGAGAGATATTTTTTTTCTCTTCCTTAACTGCTACTCTTAGCCAGGACAAGTATAAAGTTGAGTTACTATTAAGTTTTACTTCACCCGTGTCATCCAAAACCCCACTTGTATTTTATAAACATAATTAGTAAGAGGCGGCATAAATGTGGCCCATTATAGGGGGGAAGGTGTAAAGAGGGCAACGCATCGGCATAATTATGCGTCCGTTGTTGTTGAAAGGCTCTGATTGCTCGTTTGGGGGACAAACGAGCAATCGGATATATATTGTATAAAAACCTGAGAAGTGTGTCTTTTTCCTAGGATACCACCTCCAAAGAACTGCTACCGCTATCATGTTTCGTGCTATTTCTAAGTCTCTGGGGAAGGATGGGATGAAGTAGAGAAACGTATTGACAGTGCGGATGCATCATTTGCAATCAATTGCTCGTTTGTCCGACTTTGCTATAGAAGCGTGGAGCCATAACTTTACTACTCACCCGCGCCGGATACAGGAAGCTGGTGATCTGCACGCTGCCGAACATGTTCGACGCCGTGCACGTGAATTCGCCCATGTCGTCCCACTGGAGCGGGGATATCACCAGCTCGCCCGAGCGCATCACCTGGGGGCGGAGGGAGATTAGTGAAATTGTGGGGTCCTTTTATATATCGGGGGCCCTCTGTACAGGGGCCCCGTATATAAAGAGCACTTTGGTCTCAACTCTTAGACTTTCGTTCTGGGGCCCGTGTACCAGGGGGCCTTTGGTTCGGGGCCGAATAAGTGGCTTCTTAGTCAGAGGGCCCGGAAGTTCGCGAGCCCTTACAGATTTGTGAGCGATTTAAAAATTCTTGAAGTACATAACTAGCATGTCAAGTAAAGGAAGTAAAGGAAATCACGGTGGTAAGGAAGTTCGATTGCAATTTTTTTTAAAGTCTCTTGAATAATTGTGATTTGAAACTCAATGAAACGTTAATGCGTGACGATTCTCTGTGTTAGTCTTCGCTGTGTATTTGTGAACCTTTGTGTATGTCTGTTAAGTTGTATCTGCAGATTCTTTAAATCTACCTTCATTCTAGGGTTGTCAGTGACGGGGTGCCCCCGCGCGTCGGTCCAGCGCACGGTGGGGCGCGGGTGCCCCCGGGCGGCGCAGGGCAGGCGCGTGGAGGCCCCCATGCTGTCCGCTAGCATGCGCGTGTAGCGGAGCACGCGAGGCGCCAGCGGGACGAGGCGGGAGCGCTCTGAAGTATCCGTGGTGCCGGCTGTAGGAATCATAGTGCCATAAGTACAAGATTTTGGGTTAATTTGGTCCCCCTATGATGACCGGACGGCGCAGTACATACTCTGATAATCCGCGCAAGTCGCGCCAGAGATCACAGGTTTGAGTCCCGCCCAGGTCATCGATGTTTTATTTCTTTTCTTTTTCATAGTATAGGGTGACAGACGTGAAATCGATGCCTTTCAACGATTACCGACGCCCATGAACATCAGCACAATTAAGCCGATGCGTTGCCCTCCTTTACACCTCTCCCCCAATATGTCATATATCTATGTATATATACTCAAAACATAATAAGGGCCACTAGTTTATATATATTTAAGTGCTACTTAGTAAACTGAAAGTATTTGACAAGTAGCATTATGTTCACATTACGAACTCTTTGGTGTTGTGATCTCATTTATGCCTTTTTTTTGTGTTCGTGTTTCTAATAATCTGAAAGTATTGGCCATAATTTTAAGAAAAAAATAATTGGACGTTATTATTTGATTACCTTCTTAACTTGTTTCGGTTATTTTAGGAAAAAAGTATTACTTTTTCAATTTTAGTTGATTCATAGATCATCTCGCGTTAATCTTGCCACCAGTACGAAGGTACATGGATTACAGCAACCGGAGCCATAACTATGATTCAAGGAGGACGTTCTCAGCGTTACGTGGGTTTGCAGTTGGGTTTTCCTCGAACAGCTGTTCAAAATGTATGGAATCGCTGGTTCAGGTAGAGTTCACATAACAACGACTCATGAGGATTGCTACATCCAACTAAGTGCGCGTCGTGATCGTACAGTGACGGCCCGTAAGTCACAACACCAGCTACGGCTGACAACGGGAGAGATCAGAGATCAAGCTATACGTAATCGACTGCACGATGGCCAGCAAACGTCAAGACGACGAATTCCTCTGAGCAGGGTTCAACGTGCAAACCGATTGAAATTCTCCCGTCAGTATTTGAACTGGGGGATTAATCAGTGGGGCGAGGCGCTTCTTACAGACGAGTGCAAAGTAAAATTTCTTAATGATGATCGTGTTAGAGTGAGGAGACGACGCGGCGAGCGGTTTTCGAAGGCCTGCATTCATGAAGTTGACCGTTTCGGTGGTCCCAACGTAATGATTTGGGGTGGGATTAGTTTACACGGTAAAACCGAGCTCACCATTTTGAATTCAGGTACCGTAACTGCAGAACGTTACATCGAGGACGTCATCAGGCAGTGATCCCATTTGCATAGCGAGTGGGGCCTGGATTCATCCTGATGCAATATAATATCCGTGCACACACAGCTCGATCAACTCTGAACTTTCCTAGAAGGGTCTCATATTGAGGTATTATCATGGCCAGCTAACAGACCGGATTTAAATCCGATCGAGCAATTTTGAGACCAATTGAAACGAAGAGTTAGAGAATGAGCAAGGGGTCTTTACGCTTTAAAAGATGCTTGGGACGAGATTCCAGACGAAAACGTGAGGAATTTAATCCAGAGTATGCATACGAGGCTTCTGGAGTGTATTGCTAACAGAGGAGGACATACTTGTTATTAAAAAGAAGAAACAAAAGTGACAAGAACAGTAGTTTGTCTTTTCCGGTGATTTCTTTTGTTCATGCGTGTCATTCAAAATGGCCAATTTTATGTGAACATAAAAAAACAGTTTAACAGTTTTTAAGCAATTGTTGGCCTATATTATAATCATTAACATTATTTTGTATCAATAACATTATTTTGTAGTTACATAAGTTAAACAAGTTAATGTCTTTTTATTTTCATGATACATGAAAAAATCTTAGTGGCCCTTATTTTGTTTTGAGTAGTATATATAACATTGATTAAATTTATATAAGAAAATATTAAATATACACAGGGCTGGCTCACGTGCCCACCATGGTCCAAGCCTTGTAGTCTGTAGTCTGAGGTGAACCCAGGCGAAGCCAACTGAACCGAGGGGGACCGTTGCACCCCTTTTTTAAGAAGAGGGACTAAAATTCAGGAGGAGGAAGCGCTCAGTACTCTTCTTATAAAAGGGGACCAAAGAGCAACAGGAGGAGGTGCCTTTGCGCACGTGCGCACGGGGCCGGTCCCTTGGGGGTTGACTACCCGTCTAGATGCCCCGATGATTTGTTGTTCCGGGGCACCACACCAGGGGCGGCACTATAATGTGCCGCGATCCCCACACACCACTGGACCCTACCCAGGGCCAATGAAGTTGCGTAAATGCGTTTCCCCGCGTTAACAAAAAAAGTGTACTTATATTATTATTAATGATGGAATATTATGGAGAATATCTCAGGTAGCGTGTACGACATTGTAAATGCGTAGCAGAAGAGGCTCCCACCATGTTCATGCACCACAGGGCTCCGATTGATAACGGGTAGTGCTATGCTGCGTTACAGCCGAATTACCTCTCACTCACATGATACTGGCGTATAGTATCAGACATGTCGCGTTCGTGCGGTTTGTGACTGGTGGCGCATAGGAGGGGAGAAGTAAAGCAGGGCAAGGCAGCCGCATGGCAGTGATGCGGACGTCTATGGGCGTCCTATTATATATAGCTCTAAGCTAAGTCAACCGCTGGAACACGGAAATTGCTTATGTTACGTGCATTATTAAGTACCATTAGCAATAAACTTATTGAAGAAGTTTAGGTCCATCTGTGTTGTGCAGTCTAATGATTGTGGTCTGGTTTACAACGTCCACTTGAAGCTTGGAGCCCCCCGTATACCCGGGGGTTCCGTATACAGGGGCCCCAGTATACCCGGGGGTCCCGTACACCCGGGGGTCCCGTACACCCGGGGGTCCCGTACACCCGGGGGTCCCGTACACCCGGGGGTCCCGTACACCCGGGGGTCCCGTATACCCGGGCCCCAGTATACCCGGGGGTCCTGAATATCACGTCTATTGTAACACTCACCATTATAGACGACGGTCTGTGCGCGCGCGGTGAGGTGTCCCGAGAAGGCGATGCACGTGTACTGGGTGCCGTCGGGGGCCCTGGGCACCAGCAGCGTGGAGGACACGCGCGCGAGCGACGTGGGGTTTGAATCCGTCATTTCGTTTGATTCTTTGTCGTACTGTGAAAAGCACATGATTGCTTAAGTATTCTTATTTAGGGCGTTTTTTTAATATAGTTTAAGGGGGCAAACGAGCACTCAGAGTCTTTTAGTGACTACCGACGCCCGTAGACATCCGTATAAGACACCCAATAGTGACCGAGGAGTAACTTCTCAGTTGTGCCGAAACATTTCGGATACAATACAGCATGTGTAAAAATAAAAAAATGAGATTTTTCTTTTTGTTTGGTTTTTAGTTTGTTTGCGTTATCCTGTTACAATTATTCGGTTCTTATTAATTTCCGAGATAATGACAGAGGCTTGGATTTGAGTGTAAGCTTTCTGTCACTAGATGGCGTTGCTCCTGTACGGACCAACAGAAATCGGGATTAATAGAAATTTTTAATTTTGTAAAAAAAAATACAGAGGAAGGAAAATGTTCGAGATTGATGGTTGTTTAGTTGGACTGAGCTACTATAAAGTATTACTTACTTAATGTTAATATTAGTATTAAAATTCATTATATATTGTTATTAATCATTATCAAAAAATTTGGTAATATTTTTTTTTCAGTGATTTTACGTATAGCGCATTACCTCGTATATAGGTGCGTTGTCTTTGAACCAGCGGATGGAGGGCGCGGGGGCCCCCGTGGCCTCGCACGTCAGCTCAAGCGTGCGCCCCGCCAGCACGCTGCGGGGCCCCGGCCGCCCCGTCAGCTTCACGAACCGCCGAGGAGGAGAGTTGGACCGCACTGGAGAAAGGAACACAAATATTTAGATTTGACTTAACACAATAAGTTGGACTTAGACTTGACTTAAAACACTTAGTTGCTTTTAGATTTGACTTAAGAGAAAAAAAACTATGGAAAGTTTTAATCGTTTCACAATAAGTTGGACTTAGACTTGACTTAAAACACTTAGTTGCTTTTAGATTTGACTTAAGAGAAAAAAAAAACTATGGAAAGTTTTAATCGTTTCAATCTGTAAAAAATCCAAGTTCAAAACTCTTAAATAGTGGTACTTCCGTGATTTCTTATAAAATTGGGCTTGAAAAAATTTGCATGATTCAAGAATTCCTATTGTAAGCCTTACTTATATAGTTTTTATAGCATCGGGAGATATACGAGCATTTGGACCCAAAATTTACGCATATGCATGTGGCCCTCCATCCCATGTCCCCAATAAGCCACCGGCAACAATAAAAATCGCGCGAGCACGATATCAAAGCCATCATTTTCAAGGCAGTTACTTGCGAGAGGTAACACCACGATCGCGCCGGCCCACTTCAGCTGCAATACACCAATTACCTAGCTGTCACTACCACGATACTATACTGACCGTTAGACTCGATGTGGTCGTTCATATCGGCCAGGAGTTTCATCTGTTTGTGCACAGCGGCGGCGCGGCACGAGCTGCCCACCAGCGCCGCGGCGACGAATAGCAGAACTAAGCGGTACATTTTGAGATTCTCTACAGCTTTCTGCAACAGATAAGAGAAACTTGCTAGCAAACAACCGGTCAAGTGCGATTAGGAATAATATACTGAGGGATCCGTACTCAAAGGCTCCGGCTGCTCTTTTGCACTGTTAAATAATAATATTGTCAAAATTAATCGTTTTTCGAGCGTATGTATGTGTGTGTGTGTGTGTGTGTGTGTGTGTGTGTGTGTGTGTGTGTGTGTGTGTGTGTGTGTGTGTGTGTGTGTGCGTGCGTATGTATGCTTACGAGTAGGATGTAGCATGTTTCTCTCTCTATCTCTCTCTCTCTAATAAAATTACATTGGTATTCCTTCAATAATTACTCGAGATGTACTTCATACCATCCGGATGACCCTCATTAGTTTTTAAATTTAAGATTGACTATTGTTTATTATATCAAAAATATAGTGTGCCTCACACATCTAACACGTTTTATTGAAACCTAGCGATCAGCCCCTGCACGTAAACAACAGGTACCAAGTTACTGACAAAACCTTGGGAATCGCTTTATCCTGTACGTTTTGAGAAGATTGATGACACATTGGATTGGATTGGACAGAATTTATAATATGTATGGATGATATATTATATAAATTATAAGTTTTACCCGCGTAATATATCCCAACCTTTTATCGGACGAAAAACACTGCACTCCTTCACATTGTCAGCAATATCTGTGCCGTCCTTATCAAAAAAAAAAAAGTATTTTTTGCATGAAAACAACAAATATGCATACAGCTTTCACTGAGTCTGGAAAGCCTAAGTGCAATCAAAGATTTATAACATTGTGAATTATATTTCTTTACTGTTGAACCTGTTGATTTTAATGGCTGATGTTGAGAGGCCTAAAAATTTTGAGGCCTATAAGGGGCAGCAAAATTATAGACACGAAAAACAGACTAAATAAAAAAAATATTATAAAATATCATCCACACGACTCAAAAAAGACGCCTTTTAACTAGACAAGGCTTAAATTACATCAGTTTTGATCATAACTCATTAAGTATACATAAAGTACAAAAGGCTCGTAGGTCATTATGAATGTCTACCACTAGTCCGTCCATGTTCTACAGATGTAACCTGCTGTGCTCAAATCCCGGGACAGACTGAAGTGCTACAAAGATAATTGAGTCTATAAATATTATATAAAGCTGAAGAGTCTGATTGTTTGTTAGAACCACTGGCCCGAATTGGTGCATTATTTTCGTGATGAATAATCCATTTATCGAATGATTAAACACTATAAACCATGATGCAACGACTAATAGAACTGGAGTTACGCAAGGGAAGGAAGGGGGTTGAAATGTATCACAGGTATAGATGAGAAGCTTAAAAAATATTATTGGCGGCAAATCGTGTCACAGACCCATTGACATGCGGAGTTTATGCAATGTCGCTCTTCAATTTTCCGTGCGGTCTTACAAAACGCGACGACGTAGTCCTCGCGACGCGGTGATACAAGATGTAGTGTGAGCGTAAGGGGACGCACTGATCATGGTGGCTTTTTTGCAGTACAACAATGAAACGAACATTTACCAAAAATTGTTTTTTAATTCTGATCTGAAAGATAAGATTTGGCACGGTGCCTCATGTGCCACCACATCGGGTAGAAGTTAAAAGAAGTAGGCATAGTTACTAATAATTGTTTAAAATCTAAATGTCCCACAAAGGTTCATGCTATCATTAGGATGCTCTATGGTTGAAAAGAATCGCCTCCACATTTACTTATCACCACATTAAGTAAATTAAAGATTTTTTTTATGGTTCAGTTTTTTTTATATTCGCCAGCTTGAAATTTTTAAGTGATCCGAACGATAATTTAAAACTAGAGAGTCGAGTCGATGAAATGTGTGGTCGTTTAGTTTTGTAGAATTTTAAAGATTTGTCAATGATATGTGCATTTTAATATGACCTATATCTGGTTTGAATTCGGGACGAAAAGTTTGCCGTGTAAAAAAATATACATTGGTAAAATCAAATTTAAAAATTGGAACGATTTTCAAGCTTTGGCAAATATTCTAAAATCAAAATATGAATTTAGGCTTTACGAATTCGAAATAGAAACGGACATCGCGCGTAAAATACAAAACCTACCTTATCACAGCACTGGCACTTGACACTTTTCGAATTTCGAATATCGAACACTTTTTAAAAATAGGAGCGTACACAAGGGAGCATTGTCCGGGACTAAATGTTGAAAACGTATAGGCGTCACTTATATAGGCAGCGGGAATTTGTTTTTTACATATGGCAACACTAATTTATACTTTTTTTTCGCGTCACGACTAGGCAATGGGATACCATTTGACATACTTAAATGATTGAATTAATGTTTTATTTAATGGCTGTTTTTTATTTGAAATATTTCAAAAATGTTGATAACTGGCGCGAGCGAAAAGTTAGCAATGGTTTACGTGGCTACTTCGTGTACATTGAAAGTGATGATATTTGAGTTCCTAGGCGGGGCGGTATAATGACAAGCACTCGCACCCCCGGAGGTTCCGTATATATCAGGTACGAACACGACAAAGTAGACAAGCTTATAAATGCTGGCGAATACACTCATTTTGTATTTAAATAAACTACAAATGTAACTTTGTAATAGCTTATTTCCATGATACAATTATAATTTAGCCATTTTCGTGTTTATACAGTTATTTGACCTACGCTGGTCAGACCATCATAAAGTGGTACCAAAAGTGGGTTGTGCTCGCTTAATGAAGGATGGCTACCCTCACGTAGTGTATGTTTGTTGGCTGCCGTTCATTAGTGGGTAAAGGGGAAATGCATATGTGATGCACAGATGTGGTTGTTCTGATGTATATGAGCGTTGGTAGTTTCCAAAAGTTTGATGCTGTCAAACATATCTTATTATATTAAAAATAGATTTCGTCGCAAATTTTTTTTTCGTGTCCATGTGTGTGTGTAAATGTTGTGTCTATGTAGGCGTTGTGTGTATGTGTGCATGAATCAACGACTTGTATGTATGATTGCCTTATAAATCTGTTGCCTGTAAACCTTCGTAAAGCAGATTACATTACTCTGTTGCAATAAGGACGGGCGCAAGCGGCACGTTTGCTGACATTACGCGAGAAAATTGCGGGGCTCAGCCATGTTTTTTGGGGTGCTAACTTTTTGCACCTAGCATTGAGCACTTTTGGGCCAGCAAATCATGGAACCGTCATTACAACGCTTTTGTTCATATGGAAAAGTATTTTCATCACCGAACGCAGCTACGCGTAGCGTGGCGCTGATACTGCGTAATGTGTGTTCGAAAATCATGAACTCGCGACATCATCATGCTTTTCGTTTTTGATAATTAAGCTCCGTACCAATGCAGTTTTAAGTTTTCACTTCTGCCGGTAGTACGCTTATCTGCCCCTGCCCTAATATAGTATAAAGGGGCAAAGGAGTAGCTAGAGCATATCGATGACGGTAGTAAGTAATCACATGTGTCCTTTTCCTCTCTCCTTCTCTTCCCTCCTCTCTCTCTCTCTCTCTTTCTTTCTCTTTCTCTCTCTCTTCCACCTATGGGTCACCGGCTAATCCGTGTAAAAGAATGTAAGCAGTGAGCGTACCCCTATTTTACAAAGAGGTAGCGCCACCGCCATTGCATTGGATTGCATTGTAGCCAAATTGGGGACGTAACTTTTGCTCACATAAGAATTTTATTTTACCTTAATTTGTTTTTTTTTTACCTTAATTTGTTTTTTATTGAAATTGAGTTACAGTAATTTTATATTTTAGAAATTACATTAGATAATAACAAAAACTATGTTTTAGCTCCGACACGATAGTAGAGTTCACAAATAGAACATGATTCTGAAGTGATATTGCAAGAGGTAGCGACGTGCTGCATTGCAGTGGAATTGGGCTGGCACGACCGGGGAGGTGCCTCTTCCACACACGAGTGAGTTTCGAGAAGTTTGTGAAGCGCATCGTGTGGGTGAAGTTCAAAGGAGGGCAACGCATCGGCATAGTAATTATGTTGATGTCCATGGGCGTCGTTACTAGTAAAAACTCACCGTCAGAAAGTGCAAGATACTAACGTATGCGTGTTGAAGCGTTACGCTGACATTTCGCTTGATTGATCTAACAAATTTACTCATGATTTTATAATACCGCGTTCCGTACATCGATTCTTAACGATGAAAGTGTAAAATGTTGACATGTCAGTAAAAAAAAATATAGTTTAAAATGTGAAGAGTGCGCACGGCCCTATTCGAAAAGCTCGTTTCGGATAAGGAGGACGATATTTCGTCCATCTGTCTGTTTGATTAAAGCATTATATCGGACTTTGTGTCACATGTGGACGTTCATTAGGGTTCCGATAAGTAACCATCTTTAAAAATATTTTACGTCTTGGTAAAAGTAGCTCAGCGGGCTGGTTACACACTCAGAAGAAGTTGGCCACTAAGGTTCTGGAGTGGAGGCGGCGTTTAGGAAAACGAAATGTTGGTATACGGTTCACGCAGATGAAATCCGTGCAGTAGCCGGTCCGGGATGGATGCGAGTAGCAGGAGATCGGTCGTCATGACGTTCATTGAGAGAGACCTAAGTCTACCAGTGGACCGACAAGGGCTGATAATGATGATGATGATTATTATAAACGCGAAAGTTTGTCAGTACGGATGGATGTTTGTTTATCATCCACGTAAAAACTGCAGAATGGATTATAATGAAACGTTTCAATAATATATGTTTTACATCAGAATAACACATAAGCTGTAGAAATAATAACTTTTGCACGTTGCTTCGTCTGTAGTCTATGCCCGGTTAACAGGCAACAGCCGTATAATACACAAGACTGCTAATAACACCTTTATTATAAATAAAGTTTCATTAATATATTACTTAATAGAAAAACCAACAAGTATAGAGACAGATGAGTTACATATATATTTTGAAGGTATATTCATCAAAGGAACTTCAAAAGTGTTACCACAATTAAAACTATGCTTACAATATTAATTATATGACCAGTGCATCATCAGTCTGTCCGTACGTCTATCAAAGAAAGCTGAAGTGTATTATTTCCGAATCATATTGGATCACTGCAGGAAACCGAAAAGTGGTAATTTATTATTACAATAAAACTACTTTTACGGATTTAATTGCGGTCTATTGAATTATTTATGTAGCCCGACGTTTCAGAAGCTTTACAGTAACAATGGTCACGGATGGACTATGGTCGCTGTAAAGCTTCTGAAATGTCGGGCTACATAAATAATTTAATAAATCGCAATTAAATCCGTAAAAGCAGTTTTATTGTAATGACTAACATTAGCGTAAGACATCAATGTGGTAATTTATAGTTATGTCAGAGAAAATACATTTAGAAAGTTATACTTGTAGTTCATTTCATACAACACGAGCGCATACCTTCGCGAATACAATTAACTTGCATATGTTGTCATGCGTGTAGCTACACGCTATGGAACCTTCAGTACGAGAGTTCAACTCACACTTGACCGGTTTCTTCATAGGGACAAACGAAGAATTACCATTTTATATTTGAATTTGATTCAATTTTTTTTTCATAAAATATTATTTAAATATTTCCACGTAATCATTGCAAACTGATTGAAAGATATTTACTCATTGGCCACAGCACAGTGTCTTACACAATTGTTGTTACATTGCATTTTACAATGTAAACAATTATCCAGTCCGCTCGTGACCATGGTTGCTGTAAAGCTGCTGAAACGTTGGGCTAGTTAAATAATCAAATAAACCGCGATAAAATCCATAAAAGTAGTTTTATTGTAATTTCTGACACATCTGACATTTACGGCGCATGTGACATTAATAATATTACACTATATTTTTTATAGTATAGGGGGAAAAAACTAGGAACCGGAGCCTTTCAACGACTATCGAAGCCCATGAATATCAGCATAACTAGGCCGATGCGTTGCCCTCTATTTCACCTCCTCCCAGTGGGTCATTTCCATTTATAATATGTTTTTTTTAAGTTTCAGTCCTAGTTTTTGTGATTAACGGTTGGCAACACTAACATATATCTATAATCTATTAAAGACTTGACAGTTAACTGTTTCCAGGACACACGGCTATGCCAAAGCTGGAAAGTCAAAAATTGCATCTTGCATCATCTTTGAGACGTGATTCATGATCTTACGTGACAACAGACAAACCTAACCTCCCCCCCCCCAAAGTTATTTCTACTAATTACTGTGTCTTATAATTAGTCGATGGTCGAAGGTTTTGCCAGACAATTGTCAATCTTATGTAGTGCTAGCTGTTGCCCGCGGCTTGGTGAATGGATTACAGACAAAACCACGAGAAAATTGGGTATGTAGTTTATGTATTATTCTGGAACAGAAGTTTTTTTTATAGTATAGGGGGGGCAAACGAGAAATCGGAGCTTGTCAGCGACTACCGACGCCCATGAACATCAGCATAATTATGCCGATGCGTTGCCCTACTTTTGGGCCATCGGCTACCCACAAACAGAACGAAACGCGACACCGTAGCTGTCACTTTACACTGTTATCAAGTGAGCGAGTGATACTTCCCCGGTCGTGCCGGTCCAATTTCGTTACATATATATACAGCATGCCACCACCTCTTACCAAACCTTATAACGTTGCCAAGTGTTTACGTGAAAGAGTAACACACATCCATCCATATTTACAAACTTTCGCGATTCTTTTTATAGAATAAGGGGCAAACGAACAATGAGAGCCTTACGACTACCGACGCCCGCATACATACACATTATTACTATGCCGATGCGTTGCCCTTTCCTTCTCCACCAACACGAAGCCCCCGGTCATGCGCGTCCAATTCAGCTGCAATGTAGCCCGGCACTGTCCCTTACAACAGTTTCTCAGTCTAGCGAAGATTATTCTGTGTTCTGGAAGGCTCGTGTCAGCCGGAAGCACCCCTATGCTTAGTCTGGCCGTAAATACTGTTACAATAAAAAATAAAAAAATGTTACATTTGAATTTGGAAACTGTACAATATTATGCGGTATTAAAATGGAGTGGGCTGATGAAGAGGACTGACAATTTTACACAAAGTAGGTATGGCGCCAAATGTAAACAGTACGCAAAGTAGGTATGGCGCCAAATGTAAACAGTACGCAAAGTAGGTATGGCGCCAAATGTAAACAGTACGCAAAGGGAGGCCACAGAAAAAATGTGTTTACGCATGAGAATTTGTTTATAATTGAGCAACATTTTAACATTCAAATTGACCGTACTTATGCTTTAAGCTATAGGGAAGTTTCACAATTAGTCGTCAGAGTTGAACGTGAGCATTATCCGACCTTAGTGATGGTTTGGTGGGGTGTTAGCTATGAAGGAGTGACTGAGCCATATTTTTGTGAAAAAGGTATAAAAACATCGGCACAAGTGTATCCAGGTACCAATCCTGAGAAGGTAGTTAAGCCCCTTAATGTTGTATAACCAAGTATGGTACTTCTAGTAATCCTAGGCACCAGGACATAAAGCTCTATCCTGGGTGGGTCGACCTTATGATCTTGGTTAAAACGTCCCGATCTTACTAAAACGTCCCGATCTTACTAAAACGTCCCGATCTTACTAAAACGTCCCGATCTTACTAAAACGTCCCGATCTTACTAAAACGTCCCGATATTACTAAAACGTCCCGATCTTACTAAAACGTCCCGATCTTACTAAAACGTCCCGATCTTACTAAAACGTCCCGATCTTACTCCGCTGGATCACGATCTATGGTCAGTTTTGGAGTGCAATTTGCTAACCGCCATGATCATTTGCAGTCCCTAAAACAATCCATACGATTGTAACAAATTTAAACATCAAACAGCTGGGAATGAAATTTTGTAAGTTGATTCATTTCAACAACAGATGGCGTAGCATGTATATTCATGGCAATCATTTGGTTCCTTCCGCTTACCCCATTGAGGAAACTGGGTTGAATTTGTGTTATTATTACATTGTTAACTATATCGACGGTGAATAGAGATATATTTTATAGTGGGAATAGTGTCACGAAAAAGCAGTCGGCTTCTTTCGATAACTACAGAGGTCAATAAACATCCGTATTGGACTTCTTTTTTCCTCCTTGAGCCATTAATTTAGGTCAGTCCCGAGGCTAATTTTGCTGCCCATATCGACACAGCCGGGGGATCAGGGTATAGAGATAATATATATATAGAGAGGGGAAGCCTAGAACGCGGCCGTCTAAATCGAAAGAGATAGCAAATGTAATACACTCTCCATCTCCCTTTCATTCATTTTTCTCTACGCAACATGCATGTGAGACGAACATAGTAAAGCTTTCTCGTATACCTTCTCCGATCATGAAGATGACCAGGCGCCGTCATATAGCTGCATATAGCTGCATATTGCCTCCTTTCTCTTTCGACATTACCTCTATGATTGAAGGACCCCGCAGTTTGTCTGGATACTACAAATTAGCTATTATAAACATTCCCATATTTGAAAGCATCTCTCCCATCTGCGGAGAGTGGGGAGTCGCCTTTTCGACCCCAAACCCAGTCTCGTCGCCCGATTAGCACTCATATCAATCCGATGATGCTGTACTGGGCTGCTGTTCGCTTCTACAGCATAAACTCAGGTGCCTAAAAGACCCTTCGTCACCAAAAAAAAAAAAAAAAGGTGCCTAAAAGAGAAAGTCCTCGGCTTATTTATTTAGGAACGCTACGCCTCAAGCATCACGTAGGCCTGGCTTAACTGACAATTGGCGAGCAGGTAAACTTACATTGATCGCGAAATACAACCTCGGACGTAATCAATAGGTTGGGGTCGAAATTAGATCTCGAGGACCCCTTCCACTGTAGAGTTTAAAATACCTTGTCTTTCTAATTAATTACAGTTTTGTAAACACTTGCATGCGAAGCATGCGGGACTTCGGCTAATTGTTTAGTGTAGAGGGGCAAACGAGAAATAGGATGGTATCACCACTACAGAAGCCTATGAACATCCGTACAGTTACTGTACCGATGCGCCGCCCTTTTTTCCTTCTCCCCTCCAATGGGCCACACCAAAAACAGCACAGTGGCACAATTAATAGTAACATTATCATTTTTACAGCATATAGGGACAAATGAATAGTAGGACCACAAAAATACGAATGTTCAATTGTGTGTCTCAATAACGTCGAAACTAGGTCCTAAACGGATTTTGATGAAACTTTGTTTGTTTGTTGAAGCTGATACACCTGAATAACACAACCTATAGAAATACCAACAAATATTTGCGAGTGAGTTTGCACGTATTCCTAGCGAACGAAGTCACGAGCAAAAGTCTAGTCTGTCAGTTGGTTGAAATGGCTGAATCATACGCGACGAAACTTCGCCCTCGGAATTCAGACGAAGGACTATGAATTTGGAATGCAAATATCGTTACACGTACGTTATTGAAAACGGCACGATTTCCGGTGAAACAATGTTTTACATGAATAATGCTCGTGGCTTTATCCTTGTGGTTCAATGTTTTTGAAAGAAAAAAGGATATAATGATCACCTCACAGAAGGTGTATCTTTCTAGCTGGTCTATATAGTCTAGGCTAGTCTGGGTACGCCCGGAGTTCCCGGGATTTCCCCACGTAAAATTATTTGCTATCAGTTTAGCAATAGAAAGTAATTTCATACCTGCCTGTTCATATTTATCTTACATTATTACACAATTAGGTAGGTAGGCCTTTTAAACGAAATTAAAGACACGCACATAAATAATATACCGATGCGTGCCTTCCTTTCCCGCCCCCAATGGGCCACCGGTTACTCACAAACCGCACGAAACGCGACGGTATTTATTATTGTGAGCGAGAGGAAACCCAACCCCCCCCCCGGGTCATGCAACGGAAGATGTAGTGTCATACACCATGCACGGTACTACCTCCTCTTATGCAGCATGGCACTACCTTTTCCTAGTGTAGGAATTAGCGAAGTTTTCGCCTACCGGAGTTCAATAACATACGCGTAACTACTCCGGTACGTAGCCCACCTATTCTCCTCCCACCCCAATGGGCCGCCGGCCACTCAACAAACCGCACGAAACACGGCACCGAAGATGACACTTTACGCCGGGATCATGTGAGCGAGAGGTAACCCCCCGTCCAATTCCGCTGCAATGCAGCATGGCACTACCTCTTTACACTCGTTTGTCCCCTAATACATGCTAATACTTTAATAGATGTCCATGATTTAGACGCGAGTCTACTGCGCAGTTGGTATCAGGATAGCTCAGAATATTGAATACAAAATGGAGTTGAACAATATAATTGTCACTACATTCGAGTCAATACTTCACCAGCTACTGGTCGAATGGGCAGTGTTACTACAGACGGAGTGGAGCTGTAAAGTGAACAAACAGTTGATCGTCACCAGCCGGACGACGCCCACTGCCACGGCCACGAGCCACTTGCATCCAGCGGCTCCCCAAGGCGTCACGTTAGCCAAGGCGTCACGTTAGCCAAGGCGTCAGTCCACCGCGTACGAGGCCGTCCAATGCTCTCGAAAACCTTTCTTCCCCAACGGTTATCGGCTCTGCCAGCAATGCGGCCTGTAAATTACCACTTCAGCTGTCGGTTGCACAATACTTTCCTCAATTAAATGAAGTGGCTTGAGACCCGAGTATACCGTGCGGCACAATCAGTTTCGTTAAATCAGGAAATTTACAATCATTTCATTGTCCCTGTCTTCGTGACTTAATATACTAAAACAATAATTAACCGATAATTAGTTAATTGCTTCTTATCTCGATGAGTAAACGAGCTACCGGAGCCTTTTGACGGCTACTGACACCCGGACAGACGTATTATACATAACATCTATAATCCGTCCATGATATTGTAATATTCTACTTTAAAATATACTCTATTTTATATTTTTTGACTGTTTCTTTGCTCTTTCGATATCTTTACCGTGCCACGTGTAAAAAAATATCTCATCATGTAACCTTATACATTATTTTTTTTCTTTTTTGTGTCCTTGGTATTTTTTTAACGTTATGTGCTTTTAAACGTGTATCCGCTTAGTTCGTAAGTAAGTAAGTGGCCACCAACGTCCCTAGACTAACAGATGTGTTGCCGGCCTTTTAGAGTTGTCACGCAAAATGCGTTGCCCTCCTTTCCTCTTCCCCTACAATGGGTCAAATATTCAGTCTAATTAAAATTCGACAAACGCGCGTCTCTAAGTGAAATGTAGAATTATTTTTGGAAAGTGATCCAACATTTAAACAAAATGATGGACACGTGCAAATGATAGGCAAAATGTCGGATAAATCCACATCCACGTTTCGAGGCATTGAGTTTTCACGTTTTTTTCACGTTCTGTCAGGTTATGTCACGAGGCGGACGACGCCATTACATCACTTAGGCATACATTGAAGTATTTTCCATTTTCTTTTTCATCGATATGCTGAATACATAACGAAATGTTACATAAGTGACAAAAACTACGACAAAACAGCGCAGTCTGTAGCTTTTCGTAGTTCACGAGCTACCGGTGGCCTATTGGTGGGAAGCAGGAGTAACGCATATGACTGACCCATAATTCGACATCTCACAAAAAAGGGCGACAGATCTGGTATGGCGTTTCGTGTAGTTCGCGAGTTTCCCGAACAGGAAATCAGAAGGTGAAGCGGGAGACGGTCCCCCTGGTCTCCATGAGCCAAACGTTCACATCAGCACCAAGGCCATTGTAGCTACCGCGCGCGAGCTTCCCCCGACGCGACGTCAGAGTCGTACGAGGAGGGACCTCTCGGTCTCTCTGGTCATGATGACAATAATTAAGATAGCTGTTACGAAGATTCTCATATCCGGGATGCATCTCTCCCATCTGCGGGGAGAGGGGGGTCGGTCCGCTTTTCAACTCCAAAACCAGTCTCGTCGCCGTCGCACTCAATCAAGCAATCCGTTGAAGCTGTATTGGGCTTCTCTAGGCTTCGACAGCATAAGTTCAGGTCCGAAAGAATCTCAATCTCTATCCTCCTACGAAGGTAACTCGGCACCTTTAGAGTATCTTCGAGAATGTTCCAAAATCATTCAGACATGCATGTGTCAAGGTTCTCATCAGCATACGGCTATTCAAATGACCCTTGTGTTCGGAGGATGTCGGAATAATGTCCAGAAATGTTAAACGATTTTTGGCTGGAGATTATACGTAGTTTTTAGGGTTCCGAGCTGTTTGTGAGGAGGCTGTGGTGCATTGGAGGAAGGGAAGACAACGCATAACTATCATCATCCTCATCATTGTCAGCCCTTATCGGTCCACTGCTGGACACAGGCCTCCCTCAATGAATGCCAAGACGACCGATCTCCTGCTGCTCGCATCCATCCCAGACCAGTTACTGCACGGAGATAATCTTTCCACCTGTTGAACAGTAGACTAACACTTCGTTTTCCTAAACGCGGCCTCCACTCCAGAACCTTACTGGCCCAGATGCCATCTGTTCTCCTGAGTGTGTGACTAGCCCATTGCAACTTCAGTGAGCACATTCGTCGCGTGATATCCGATAATTTAGTGCTCTGCCTTATGACTTCGTTACGACTTCTGCTGGACAGAGAAACACCCAGCATAGCACGTTCAATAGCCCGTTGAGCTACCGCAAACTTGCTGACCATTCCTACTAATGTCCTCTTAATAGAGGACATGTTTCGGCTATCACGGGGAGAACACATTGGTGGAAGACTTTCGTCTTCAAGCTCTGCGGTGTAGACGACGTGAGAATGTGACGGAGCTTCCGGAATGCTGTCCAACCCAACTGAACCCTTCTATCGGCTTCCTTCTTGAAGTTACACCTAATTGCAATACTTGCCCGAGGTATAAGTAAGGTAACTATTACATGGATAGTTATCAAAAGTCTCTGACAGCTCGCATGTCCCCCTTTAATATAAAGAAGAAGACTAACTTGGACTCCGAATGTCCTTCTGTTTATCATCAGGATGATAACAAGAAATACTAGAAATGGGAAAATACCAAAAACGTGTTATTTTGCAGTACTTTTATAAATAATCACGGAAGAAAGGGCTTTCTTGACGCGGGGAAACTGATTTACACTTCACCGGCCCTGAGTGGGGTCCAGTGTGTAGTGCTCGCGGCACATGATAGAGCCGAATACCCACAAAAACCCCGTAAGGTACCCCGTAACAACAAGGGCTCATCAGGGCACCTCGACGGCTTCTCAGTCCCCGAAAGGACACACTCCACAGATGGGGTCGTCCCGCACCACAAGACAACCCCACCAACAAAAGACTTTGGGACAAGGGGGTGAAGTTCCCATCCTCACCCTTTGCCCCGTGCGCAAAGGCGCCGCCATCTTTTGGTTTCTTGTCCCCTCTTCTTATAAAAGGGGTAAAAAAACGGCTCCTCCTCCTGCTCTTTAGTCCCCTCTTCTTATAAGAGGGGACTAAAGAGCAGGAGCTAATAAAAGAGCCGCCACCTCCTCCATTCAATTGGCTTCGCCCAATGTGTCTCGGATCACCCCCGGTTACTGAGCCCCACCGCCGCGACAAGGCTTGAACCACGTTGGGGAATCATACGGAACCCACCCATCCTGCGTTAATCCGTACTTGGCCGGTTTTAGGGTTATAATAATAATATCTGTGGACTTATCACAACACGTTAGCCTTGCCCTGTGCTTAGTACTGTAAGGACTTGTGTCTCAACGAACAACGGAAAATATGTGTAATGTTTTAAATAAATTTAAGCAATGTTATGTACTATTTAAGATTTTATCATCACATAATACATAGGTAAACGTCCATGACCTGAGCGATCTCTTACCCGAGCTATGTCACCACTGGTGCAGCCGGTACTAGGTTTTGTACCTCGAAAGTAATACCAGAACCCTTTGTTGTACTGTCTGTAGGTCTAGCAGGAATAACTTTAGCGTATTTACTAATAAGCTAGAATCGTGAAATTTGTGTAAAAATGGGTGAAAGTTTGGGCAGGGAGTTCTAAAAAGGGACTATGAATCATTATGATTCTCACTATGCGCTTAAATCTCTAGCGCACTTCAGAAGCATGTTCAATAAACTCCAACTCAAAGTTCGGTGATGATGGAGAGATTGATGACGTCACAGCCAGTGACGCAGGCAAGCAATTGCTCACTTCACGTCAATTTAGCTTCATTAGCGTGCGACGTGCCTCCTGTCACGTGCGCGTCCGCTAGACGTCCATAATACGAATCGATTCTTTAATCGAATGATTAAAAATGTCGACTAAAGTAATTTCTTCTAAAATGGTCGTCAGCTGACATGCTGGCTGTCACGTGCGATTATCCCTAAGCATCCATACGGAGGAATTGATTTTTTTATCGAATGATTCGAAGTAAATTGATAGATAGATAGATAAAAACTTTATTTGCAATCACAAGCAACAGTAGAATGTATTATGTGTGCGTGTGTGAGCTGCAGCAACGCAAGTGGGTAAGTAGCTCAGTGCACACGGTCCAGCATAATGTGCTGTGCCCACAGACTTACAGCTACTGCCCATTGTGACGAGAGGGCGCTGAACACATTAAGTGATGTCAGTATCATAAGAAGCTTAGCCTACACACGTGTGCA
>JAFELO010001021.1:327456-356030 GCA_017140195.1 Eumaeus atala | reverse complement strand
GACTTACAGCTACTGCCCATTGTGACGAGAGGGCGCTGAACACACTGAAGTTAGTGACATCGGTGTCAAAACTAAAATTAGAGTTCTAGTAAAATTGAAAATAATAATAGTGTTGCTCATTTCCTGTTTATAATATGTTAGTAATTATACTATTTCGTGCAGACAAATGGTTTGTGATTTTGTGATAGGACGATATAGTGTCATGTTCCGTGCATGGCCATATGGCATGGCCTCCTGTTCCATATGTAACGAGAAGTGCAAATAGAAAACGAAACAGACGAAGATCTATCGCCAGGTGGAAAGACGAAATCCAACAGGATATCAGTAGCCCTAAGAGAAGACGAATACAGACGAATGGCCCATTGGAGGGGAGGAGGAAAGGAGGATGTTCATGGGCATCGGTAGTAGTAAAAAGGTTCCTTCTAGGGTTTGCCCAACTACAAGCCCACTTGTAGAGTAGTTGCACCTGTAAGGGAAGGTTCCCTTTCAGGAGACGCTACCAATACAAAAAGTAAAGAAAAAGCTTTAGCTAATTTAAGATTAATAAGTAGTTATATATGCTCCACTGCGTCAGTAGGAAGGTAATGTTTAAATACTTTGTATGTATGTATGTTGTTAGTTCTGGAGTGGAGGCCGCGTTTAGGAAAACGAAGTGTTCGTCGACCGTTGACCAGGTGGGAAGACGATCTCAGTCCGGGATGGATGCGAGTAGCAGGAGATCGGTCGTCTTGACGTTCATTGAGAGAGGCCTATGTCCAGCAGTGGACCGATAAGGGCTGATAATGGTGATGATGTATGTTTGTATGTATGTATGTATGTTTGTACGTATGCATGTATTTATTTGTGTATGTGTGTATGTATTTAACTGCCTCGTGGTCTAGTGGTAAGCATGTTCAACCACAAACGTGAGGTCCCGGGTTCGAGATCCGGGTCGGATCATACAAAAAGTGCTATTAGGTTTTTTCTAAATTCTAACAACAGTCCGAAGTCTGGAAGTTGACGGTGTTACACCCCCGTGCCTCGGAGAGCACGTGAAGCCGTCGGTCCTGCGCATGATTTCTCTCCCGTCGTGTCGGAGCCATCCCATCGGAATTGGAGAATGGGAACACGGAGTGCACTTGTGTGCAAACACTTCTGAACTATAATATGTCCCGCGCAGATGGTTCTTCCCAATAGAGGTGGCCCCTGTAACCGAAATTCGGCTAGGCATTATGTATGTATGTATATAGATTTCCATTCCTTCCTACAGCCTGAACTAAAGTTTTAATTTAACAGAAAAAAATAATAATTACAAGAACAAAACACATGTAAAGAACTATAAAGAAAAAATATCTACTGTCGGAACTCATTTATATCATGGCGAAAATGTATCCCGATTGAAGAAGCCTTGTTTTCTTCTTTTCAGTTGGCAATTGGTTTAGAATACATTGTTTTCCTTATATGCTTTAAACATGAATTAAATTAACACGGCTAAAAAAATAACTTATGTAAGAAATAGCTCAACTTGGCGGGGACGCTACCGTGCCCCATATATGACATTTCATTTCTATTTTTTTCATTACTTTTCATACTTATGTTATATAAATATGAATAGTTTGTTTATTTGAACGCGATAATCGCAGTACTTAAGGTTGAATTGTTTTGTGTTAAATAGTTCATTTATCAGAGAAGGCTATGAGCCATGTATCATGAATTGATGGTAGTACAATAATAACTATTTTTCTTATCTTGAATCTTAATTATGATAGTACATAATTGTTAAGTTATGATAATTGGTACACCAATACAATTGGTCACCCACCGCACGAAACCCGACACAATAGCTGTCCCTTTGAAGCGGTATCATGTCAGCGTACCTAACGAGCCGGCCCAATTCGAATGTCATGCAGCACTTATTGATAACTGAGATACCACAAAATCCTTGGCAAGTACCAGGAGGAAAAAAAAGTAGAAATCAACTAAATTACGCCACGTGTCCAGGTGTGGGAGGGGCCTACGTCCGTGCAATGGAATTTCACAACCGTTCTATGCAACTATTTCTGGAGGAATCCATAACGGAAGCTGTAGCTTCATTACGTTCCCGGTAAAGTTAAAATTGAGATGCAATTAAAATTCTATTTGCAGTTGGGAATTTCGTTGAATCATTGTGGAACGGTTCAAGGACAATTTCTAGCACGAGAATTCGACGACCTTCCCTTTACAAATAGATTAAATATTCAGCTAAATCGGTTTGTGTGATTTCTTACTGCACCCTGTTATCCTAGTACACATATTTGTTTGGGATAAATTTGTCGGGTTCTATCTAGAGCAGGGACATAGGGTTCGTTGGGGAGATGTATCCTGATGGTGATCTAATGAATATCCATCCATAGTAGTCAATCACTATCTCGAAGGTGGAGTAAGCTAGTGAAAACGAGGCCAAAACGCTATTCTGGAAAATTTTGCTCATACAGACGCATGTGAAATGTTGAGTTCAAACTCCTAGAGTTTACAATAACTGACGGCTTGCAGATCTTTCAACGCGGTATAACTATTTAGCCTTAAGATAACAAACAGATTGCATGCGCGTGCGCTGCTGAAAGATTTTGTAAATAATGTATCAGCTGGGTTACAGTGAAAGATGGGATATTTGAAGATTTTTAAAGCATGACTGGCGAAATAACGTTCAGCTCAATTGAGGATACCGTAGTCAATGATTCCAGAGAATAGTGTGCCCAGATGCAAGTGTACTTACTCTCTATTCCCTTATCTCCTATTCCAATGGGACGGCAGCCTGACACGACCAAAAAGTTAGGTGCAGGCCGTGTCGGAGCAACAGGGTCGTACATTTTGTAAAAAGGGAGTTTTAAATTCCAATAACAGTCCGAAGTCAGGAAGTTGGCGGTTACACCCCCGTGCCTAGGTGAGCACGTTAAGCCCCTGATTTCTCTCCGGTCGTGTTCGTCTGCTGTCACATCGGAATAGGAGAATGAAGAAACAGGGAGTGCACTTGTGCCTGCGCACACACTTGTGGATTATACATACATATGTCTTGCGCAGTTGGGTAGTCTCTATAGAGATGGGAACCGTGGCCGAAATTCAGCTGGGACGACATCATTATTTGCTGATAAGAACAAAATAAAATATAAAAAATGTGACATAGCTAGTGCTGTGACCCCGGCGTTACGTGTTTATTGTGACTGATCCATTAATCGTGTACTTTAGTAAAATATTATTAAGGTTTTCTTATTATACTCATGTTTATTTTTCGCCGAAAATCAGTTTACATTAACAGATAGAACCATGTGCCTTCTGAGGCATTTTTATAGTTTAAGATAAAGACATTCGCATAATTGTTATGCAGAATGAATAAAGTTTGAAGCAAGAGGTAGTGCCATTTTAGTAGCGAAATTGGGCCGGCACGACCGGGGAGGTACCTCTCGCTCACATGACACCGACGTAAAGTGACATCTTCGGTGTCACGTTCCGCGCGCTTGCCGTGAGTAGCCGGCGGCATAATGGAGGCGAGAAGGAAATGAGGCCGACACATAGTAGACACTTCCAACGAGCCAGTGGAAACTCAGAAGCCGTCAGAGACACGAAGGCTGAAGTTTTGGTAGGTTCGTGCTAGTTCGTACGGCAATTGACTACGAGAAAGAACGCTTTCATAACGTCAATATGCGTTGTAATAATACTTTAGTTAAAGCAAATACATTTGTAACATGGTACGGGCGGAGGGCATTGTCGGTACCTATGCGCTCCTACTGTATGCTGCTCCCCTAATACCGTAGCGATGAGTGAATAAATAGTACAAATGTAAGTCAAAAAAATATGCACAAAAATTTACATAAAAATTTAATAACTTTGTGACATCTGGACCTCTTGATCATACTGCAGAGCTTAAACACAGAAATCAAAATCAATGCGTTCTACCCGTGATGACCTACGGGGCCGAAACATGGCCTCTTAATTTAGGGCTGGACCGCAAGTTTGCGGTAGCTCAACGTGCTATGTTGGGTGTTTCTCTGTCCAGCAGAAGTCGTAACGAAGTCATAAGGCAGAGAACTAAAGTATCCGATAGCAAGCCACGAATGTGCTCACTGAAGTGTCCCTGGGCTGGGCACACAAACAGAAGAACAGATTACAGGTGGGCCAGCAATTCTGGAGTCGCGTTTAGTCGACCGTTCACCAGGTGTTAAGACGATCTCCGTGCAGTAGCCGATCCGGGATGGATGCGAGTAGCAGATCAGTCGTCTTGGCGTTCATTGCAAGAGGCCTACGTCCAGCAGTGGACCGATAAGGGCTGATAATGATGACGATGGAACCTATATAATGAAGTGAGAGAAAGCTGAGGTATGAAAGAAAGTGTCGGAGTTGTGCAGAGAGAATGTCAGGTGGAAGGTTAACAAAGCAGATATATAATGCGAATGTAGAAGGATGTAGTACCGAGGTAGACCAAGACCGACACAGTTTACTACTGTCCGAAGATGGTGCCAAGTATCTTCGCCACCGGCGCGTTTGTATGGGGAGAGTAATGAATGTGGAGGAGGCAAGGCCAGTATTTAAGGATCGTGATGTATGCATTGCGTTCACTCGGCCTGGCCCATTGTTGAATTGCTGCCGTGAGGATGTGTTGTTGTTGTTGTTATTGTTATCAGGGCATCTGTCATCTCAGTCTACCCGCTGTCATCGTTGTCTTGAAGCTTCGGGAAACGTCGGGCTAGTTAAATAAATAAATAAACCGCGGTAAAGTCCGTAAAAGTGCTTTTATTATAATGAGTGACATGCGCGTAAACTTAAGACATTCCCTTTGCTTTTGGTATATTTCTAACTGGGCCTCGATTGTAGAGTGTGGGTAAGCCCTTTCTATTTTCGGACGGGCCAATGCAATTATTCCAAGAGGGTACTGATGGAAGGGAAAGCAATTTCCCTGCAACCTTCGTCCTATTGGCTCGTATGTCTCAAGTTTATTTTGAAGCAAACGTACTTGGGTCCTCTACTGGTAAGTGACAACATAGATTTTATGATGTCCGATCACCTTATGAACATTTGAGCACCCGACCCGCACGAAACGCGAACTCATACCCACTTCTTTGGAGTAACAAGATAAAATCGCTTTAGTCTACGTTTGTAGTTAACCAACAATAGGAAAAAAGGTATTTAACATTGAAAGTTTTATTACAACCCAAAGCGAAAGTTTGTTTGCTAACTTCAGGGTGTTGGTTTTTCGTGACTATTTTTCCCTAACGCGCCAAGTGGAGTATAACTTAAAAAAACGTCCGATATTGCTAATATAACCCACACACACTATAGGCCGAGTTTAGTTATAAAGCGTCAACAATACCTACATACATAAATATCTCCTGACGTCGATTATAACTGGCCCGATTTGAGCCCGCAGCCTTCCTTGACGATTGCGCCATTAAGGTTTCTCGGAAACGTTGTTAGCAATCCGAGTCTACGAAAATTACTGTAACAAAAAATATTTGAGTGATTACAGACGAAGGGACCTGCGACGAGGTGTCCTTTACGACTAGCAACACAACCCACTTTAATGTTTATCTTCTATCATTATTCCTAATGTCTATAAATATGAGTAATATCTATCGTTATAAAAAGTAGAAGCGAAAACAAAGAAGAAGCAGATTTCAACAGATGAATTTTGCGTGGAGTATGAAATTTGGCACACTGATAGTTTATGTGTAGTAGTGCAGAGCGCAGGTATTTTTATGTAATATGCATTAGATGCTATTGTTGTACTTAAATAGAACGCTACCCAGCTACAGTATGCACACAATGTTAAAACTTGTGTATTGCACAATTTCTGTCTAACGCATTATTGCATACAACATTTAGTTTCTTATGTACCTATAAAAAGGTTTTCTCGGACTGTGGTGGAATTCGATCAATGGGCGATTTAGTACATATAAAATAATATGACATGACAGACTGATTCATCATTACCCAAGATTCAAACCCTACTGCCCCGAATTGAAAAAATGTTTGTGTTTTGTTTAACACTTTCACCAAGGAAGGATATATACCAGGGTTAATAGAACCGGAATTACACGGATAAAACCGCGTGGTGACGGTAGTACTTTATAAAATAAAATATGTCGAATAGCAGCGATATCACGAGTGGAAGGTGCAGAGCAGTATGCCACTCCGTTTAGCAATACAGATACAAAATTGTATTCACAAAGATACATTTTTCCACTAAAGCGGTTCCAAGAACCGTGAGGCGGTCCTAGTGAGGTTATTGTTTAGTTACAAAAAACCCTCACGGGTGGTTAACTTGAAAAAATGCTGCGCCCTCAATTACTGGGCGCGTGTCCACTGCCCATAGCAACAGAGGCGAGGTAGTGCCATGATGCTGGGGACAATTGCTGAAGAATTTAAGGTAATTCCCAGAGTGAAGATACTGCTTGGTCTGTACAATAAAATTTGGAGAACTGTGACATAGCCGTCAGGCTGGAAGGAATCACTGTTAATACCATTGAATGAGAAGGGGACGACTAAAATGGTTGAGCAGCATCGCACACTGGCACTCATATCCCAAGAAAGCAAAATAATGTTATATCAATAATTGTTTAAGACCGCTCCTTCGATGGCAAATTCTGAACAGGCAGGCTTCGTCAAAAAAGATTGTGAAAAACAGAACAAGAACAGATTGTGTATCTCAGGACCTTCCAAGCCGGAGGACCTCACTCACTTTTCCGGCTATAGAATGCATCCCTATGTATTCTATCCCCCACGCTCTTTAATATTTATGGCGAATATATGCGAAAAACCCAAGAGGGCTGGGGCATTTCTGTCGGCGACATAAGGATTAACAACTTGAATTTGTGAGAGCAGGTATCATAATCGACATAGCCGGCCAGTTCTCGAGAAGAACTTTCAAACAAAGAATTCGTCATTGAGATCGTTTACCTCGAAGCTTTACTGTCCGATCAAGGCGGGAATGATCAATATTTTAACAGAAGGGCTCAGATAGCCCAGAATGCTATGAGCAAATGAACATGAAGAACAAAAGTCGAAAGGTCTCCAACACCACGAGGGCGAGACTAGACCGCACACTTGATTTCTCCATGTTTTTGTATGCCTCAGAGTGTGTGGATAATTAAAAGAAATGATTGGAAGAAAGTCGATGCATTTGACGAGTGTTCTGTACACCATCGACTGCCAAGAGAGCAAACAGTCTACTTTGGATCAACTACGTACGGAACCAAGACTCTCAACATTATGCTATAAAAGAATACTTGGGTATTGTGGTCATAACGCACGTCGTCAACCAGATAGCCTTGACAAAGTGGTTGTGGTGGGCAAAGTGGAAGGGAAAAGACCACGTGGAAGCTCACCAAGTCGTTGGTGTAACCAAGTGACGGACTCTCCGTGCCAGGGGCCCTTCGAGCAGCTGAACAACGAGAACAATGGAGTAAGATCATAGGAGACGTGAAGGATTCTCATCATTATCTTCAGTAATGAAGAAACTGACAAAGAAAATGTCCTGTCAAAATGAAGTGGCAGTTTAGCTGTTCGTGTGGTGTTTGAGTAGCCGGCGGCTTATTGGTGGATCAGGTGAAAGAGAGCAACGCATCTGCATACGTGGATGTTACACCAAACTTCTACTTTTTTTTAATATAATATTATAGGGGGAAATACTTGCAGTCGGAGCCTTTTGATAATCATCGACTCCCTTAATCATCCGAATAATAAAGCATATGCGTTGCCCATGCTTCCTCCTCGTGCTTCATCCGCATCGTCTGACAATGGACCCGCGCATTCTCTTCCGGATACGTGACACACAGCACGGACAGACAATACAGCCAATGCGTATATTGCCACGCGAATTCGAACCCACTACCCCTAGCATACGGTCCTTTATGCCAATTTCCATTACAGCTGCAATCGGCTGCAATCATACTTTTCCTTATTGTATATAAATATTGATTCATAGAGTAGATAAGACAGTTTTGGGGTTCCTTTGTAAGCCCTTTGTAAACTGTACATATTATGAAACTAAGCTATCTGTGATCGAAAATGATGGCAACGCATCGGCATAATTATGCTGATGTTTATGGGCGTCGGTAGTCGTTGAAAGGCTCCGATTGGTAGTTTGTCCCCCAGAGCCGTTGAGTAAGCCCAAGTGCTTCTCCCATGGTTCGCTTCGTATATCGAGAGGTGGGTAGGAGCATAGGTGGAGGTGGGTAAGTGTCACCCTATTCAATTAAAAAAGACATAACTTCTTAGCTCTGGTGTTTAAAGGCTTGTTTTAAAGGTAACGGTCGTGCCTAAGCCAAGCAGTGGACTTCATCCAGCTGATGATGGACAGCCAAGAGTACCATGATCGGATTGATCGAGTACTGTCCGAAGGTAACAGGAGCATTCGCAAAAAAAATCATTTTTGTGAAGAGGGTTGGGAATGTGGAGGACGCGAGACTAGCATGCAAGGACAAAGATAAATCATTTGTAAACATGAGTAATACGTGAAGTTTGATGGTATAATATTAAAAGTACAATTATGTGCGATGAGGATAGTGATCTGTGACAGTCGGTCCCCTCCGCCTACCCCGTAAGGCGTCTGATGTGAATATGATAGATAATGTTTGGTTCTGGCCAAATACATACAAGTAGAGCCTTAGAAGTGTAGCGCTTCGGACTTCCATTTAGGTGGTCCGAGTTGGAACCCCGCCTCACGGCGCAGTAAAATATGGAGGGATAACTCGAATTTGTTCATTCGAATTTTGATCTAATCTAGGATTTGGTCCGGTTTTTCTTCAGGGTTGCAGAGGTCAGGTGGTAGTCGCCGCATGTAAAGGTACCCTTGTCACCGACCCCGGTAACATTTGATATAGAAACGAGCTGAGACTGGGATGATGTGCATGGAGACCAGTCGAAAACGTTATTTTATAATAGTGCACAAGTAATATAATAATTATATAATAATATCGGTAGACATATCGCATCACGTTAGCCTAGTCATGTGCTAAGTACTGCGAGGACTTGTGTTACAGGTACTAGACAACGGAAATATATTTGATATTGTTATAAGTTTAATAAATTTTATATATTTAAGTTTTTTGTCATATAATAATTATATAAATATCGATGACATGAGTGGAATTCGAACCCTCGACTTCCGACATGTGTTTCCTTCCGCACACACACGTGCGCCTACATCATTCACAATTTCCTACGTGTAAATCAAATGTATGTCAAATTGTGATAAAGTGAGGTGAAAAATAGCTTACTGTAGATTGTAAAAACTTTCATAATAACTAAAATAAAGGTATAACTGTCTTCCTGACTATAGAACAGATTAAAGACAACGGGCATGTCAGGAGTTCACTCCTTAAGGTGACACGATTCGGAAGATAAAGTTGGACAAGAGTTGGTTTGACACAGGAATACGGGTGTAGTGAAGAAGCAGCTACATAGAAGTAGCAAGTATAATTAACGTTCAACGTAATGAACGGTAAATCCTAATGGCGACGATCAACCGGTTCAGATAGATTAATGGATCCACGCGACTTCGCCTGTTGTCCTCGTAAGGAATATTTAATTGGTCTCGGTACCCCGTTGTTGTACCATTTCCAACCGAAGAGATTGTGTTAGTTTCGAAAAAAATATTCGAAACAGAGATGTGTATTTTTTTATACTGCAGAAAGAAAATATCATTTTCTCTTTCACATTTTGGTACAATCTGTCATTTCCAGATAAATGACAATCCACCGACTGACACAGAATAATTTATCTAAAATTTTGTATATAATTAGCTTTCACGACCTGATATATAACACGGGCATAGAAAAAAAAATATTTTTCATTATAAAAATCTGTGTGTGTCAGTTTAACAAAAATAGTTCTTATGAAAGGCGCGCAGACACGTAAACTTCGTGAGCGCGGTAGAGCATCGCGCTGGCTGCCATTGTTCGATCGCTGTTTCATAACATTTCCTTTTTCTTTTTTCTCCTACTGCCCGTAATACCGTTTCTTATCTCCGTTAGGATTTCTGTAATAAAATATTGTTCTTATGTAGACGTGGCTTCTTTATCTCTCAATGATGATGAGTCACTCTCCTCGTGACGTGTAACGTGTCTATTGCGCCTAATTCCGAATTGGCCTTATCAGTAATAATAATATATAGAAGCCGTTGGACCCGTTTCTAGCTAACAGACACATTAATTGCGTTAAAAAATGGCGCCACGTGAGTACAGACAGACTACAAAATATTAACTGTTAATGCATTTCAGAATACTTTAAAGACAAATAATGGCCCATGGGGGCGTGGAAAGCCAACGCCAAGGCAATGCGTAAGGGGTGTGACGAGTAGACGGAGTCTTTTGATGACTACTGACGCTCTACATAACTTTTTTGTAATAGGTAGCGCCATGCTGCATGGAAGGAGACAGCATGTGCATGACACTACATCATCCTATGTAACCGTATTGCGCCGGCACGACCGGGGAAACACCTATCGCTTAAATGACATCAGCGGGAGGTAACAGACTTTTTCTTTTTCTTTTTTTTTCAGAGGGACCTAGTACTGATTGGCGGCGCTTGTCCAGCCTTAACAGTTCGAATGACTACGAAAGACTTTTTTGACTGTATGTGACAGACGTCGCTTTTCTTGCGGTTTATGAGTAGCCAGCGGTCCATCGGGGGAGGGGATAATAGGAGGGCAACGCATCTGCTTAACAATCATGCGAATGAAAAAGAAGAACAGAAAAAATGTTTAAAAAAAATCATTTTTTAACAAATGTTTTTTTTTACATTTTTTCTGTTTTTCTTTAATGTTAAAAAAAACATAGTTTCAGTTGGTGATTCGCTTTTAAATTTTCGAAGTCTTTTTATCGTTATTCTCTGTACAGGCTGTTGCACGCGGGCAATATTGTAACATAGCTGAGTCCAATTTAATTAATATCCATTAATAAGTTATTTCATGAAAGAATAACAAACATATAAACTTTCGTTATTATAATATATATTTTTTATAGAATAATCTGTCTGCATAACCTTAGATTGTGCAAATGATGATAACCAATCGCCCGATTGTAGTCATCAAAACGCTGGAACGCTCGTCAGTTTGTAAAGAAATACGGGCAGACGGAAATTTAAAAAAATATAATTTAGACTGATATTTACTATATTAATTTTAAACGCCTTTCTTTTATTCACGTTTTCTATAGCTGCACTTGTGCTGCCGACCGTACGCTACCTGTACTAGGCGGGATCTGTTGCGTCATGTGATCGTGTCGTACGATGCTCCACGTGTTTCCTGTACGTATCTATAGTGGGGCCACACGTTGATTCCATTTGGGACAGTCCCGGTGAAACTGTTTTTTTATTTTTCCATTGAATTGGACTCATAGGATAATTATGCGAAGTTATGGCTACGCTTTTGTGTTACTTGCGGTTTGTGAGTTTCCGGTGGCCCATTGGAAAGGAGCAGTGAACGTACGTCATCTGCATAACAATTATGTAGAAATCTGAAGACGCCGGTAATCTACTTGAGGCGATAGTCTGTTTGCCTTATGCAAAAAGACGTTGAGTTAAGCTTAGGACAAAATTAATCAATATATTTCTACGTATACATATAATCTAATCCTTGAAGTTTAACACCTTAAGTATCTATTGAATATTATACACTATATTGTAATAATGAGCACAGTAAAATCTATTACTCAAGTATGTGAAAATATGACGAAACATGTTATCTTTTGTCATACAAATGTTCCATTTCGCTGTAATCTTAACGTCAGGATAAGGGTATATAGCCTTTTTAATATATTTCAAAATAATTTAATTTTTTGTCCATGACTACACAAATTTTGAAAGAATACGTTACTATGCAACTTTTAGAGTTCAGTACCTCAAAAGGAAATTCACGCAACCATTGTAAGATCACTTTGTTATCTGTAAGCCCGCCTTAGAAATCTAAACGATACTTTTAGTGCCTTAAACTCATTACATTTGCCAAGAATTGAGGTGATACATTACAAAGCCAAAGCGCCAAAGCACAAAAGAAATACCACAAATTTATATTTGTAATTCGTTTTGTATTTCCATGTGTTCGAGTTTTTAAGTTGTTACGCCCGTACCGTCTAATCGGTACCAAATCCACGGTGTGCTAGCCTGACTCATGATTGACGAGATTTTTATTACAAAGTGCGACAGAGGAAACACAGAGGCAAACTAGCAATAGGAGATACACAGAATATCTTCAGATGACTAGCTTAAGAGACAAACTCGATATTTTTATGATATTTTATCTAACGAACACGACAGCATAGCTGTCACTCTACAACTCCAATGGGCTTTTCAGATTTTAGTATACTGAGCCATGTTATCGTTATGACGCGTTCAGTGACTCGCCAGAAATATTTAATAATCACATCACGGTGATAAGTGAGCGTCAGAGTATTCATTTGTACACGGCGGCAGTACAGTGCAATGCAGCTGGGGCGTTATGTGTTACAATTAATGTGATTATGCAGAATTACGTGACGATTCCATAGTATTTGCATTAACTCACGTTTTAACCCTGGTCCTATGATTCACATTTAAAATAATGATTTGTGGGTAGATGTGGGTTTTGTTTATTGTACGAATTACGTAAATGTTTATGAGGCACTTTGTAAAATATCAGGTTTATGAAAGTATAACAAAGGGACAATCGAGCAGTGGAAAGTTTCTTAGACTACCGACGTTGTGCAGATCTGTCAACGCAAACGAAACGCGATAGTATGTTTGTCACTTTGCGATCATATCATGTGCACGAGAGGTACTTCATCGGTCGTGCTAGTTCATTTCGGCTGCAGTACGACACGCACCTTAAGTACAGATAGGAATATGTAATGGGAACTGGTTCAAATTTTATCTCGATAAGCTGAGAGTATTACAAAAGAACGCAGCGTGTTGATTGTGCGGTATGATTTGTCCATATATCACCATAATTGTCGTTATCAGACGGAAGACGTGCACTGCTGTACAAGATGCACTATCTAGGTCTCGTCCAGAGAACGCCACAAATCACGGTCACAAACTGCTTGCATACAGCGGCTCCCCGCAATCAGATCATCAGTAAACAATGCGCCCTTCTGAGCAGGGCCGTCTCTTGGGAACCTTTCTTCTTCAGTGGTGCACACGAGCATCATTATTGCAATTGTACATATTATGTTATCAGGAGGCTTTATATAGATTTGTCTTTTACACTAATTATTACAAACGAATAATCAATCAATCAACTCGGCTACATCGTGAGAAAATTTACAAGTACATTATAATAAAACCAACAGGGACAGCCAGTCTGATACTTGTATAAGATATATTTACGTTACTCCAGATTGTCATCTATACGAGTACATCTGTACCGAAGCATTTAGAAGCCTTGTTTTGTGAACGAATAACCAAGTAGGTGCACATTTATAACATAACTAAAATTATTATAATTGTGATGTATGGCATTCCGTTCTCTCTATCTACCTCATGAGGGAGCTGGCAGGGAAATGTGTTGTTGTTATAAATGGGAAAATAATTACGTTTATTGTGATTTAAAATATTACTTTTTCGTGAAGTGTTTCCAACAATAATCATTGCTTGAAATTTATAATCAAAGGACGTTCTTCCTTGCAGTTCCATTAAAATAATCGTGTCCTTTGTTTATATGACACCAATAAAATACAGGTATTATTAGTATAAAAAAACTGCTCGTGTAAAATCCGGCACGCAACTAAAGGCGTTATGTGGGTTACGTTTGTCCGATTACTCTTTCAAATGATTTCACTGATTACTTTTCATGTCGAGCGCTTTAAATATTAGGACACTAGTAATATTTTCAGAGTAAACTCTAATAACAAATTATTGTACTTTCTTGTTTATTTTTTTTGTCCTTCATAAAAATTACGCGTGGCTACAGTATACCTATCATTCATAGACTGTTCTAAGAAGCGTCTACGTCACAAGTCCTTCCTGTCGTACGGGATAGGAATTCCATTGATAGCCCACTTCTACAGAATTAGACCGACTGCACAAAAAAGGGGTGCCTTTGTTGGCATTAGCTGATGAAATTAATAACAATGTTGCATCAGCATTGCATAATCCTTGAAAAATACATTTTGTGTGTTAGGAAAAATATTTAATAAAAGCCACTAAGCATTTTATTAGTCACCTACCGTTTATCTGCCAGTTCAGGCCCGATTTCTTCTTTGCCGTGTGTATAATTTTAAAGCGTGAGTACTAGGCACACCACACAGACTTGCGAGACATGCGTCGCTGAGTTAAAACTAAATCACACTACCAGACTCGCAGGAGCGTCAAATTTGACTTTCTACATGAGCGAGCATTCGGTGGCTTTTGGCTCCTACCGAAGCATATCATATATATATTATATATATATCATAGGTTTTTGAGAGAGAGAGAGAGAGAGAGAGTTAAACTTCTTCGGGACGGTACAATGAGTCCACACAGACTGCACGAAACACGAAAGCGTGGCTGCCCCCCTTGCACGGATATGTATGTAAACGAGAGGCGAGGATTAGCTATATAGCACGTAACTTTTATGGAACTAGGCTCGCAGAAACGAGAAGAGATTTTCGTTACCTTCAAATTGCATAGGGAGTTAATGGTCAATGATAATAAATCGACGTACCAGGCCAAGAAAAATGGCTAAGTGCATTTGCACCGGGACGTACTCGTCACCTAGAAAGGTCAATTTTACTAAACAAATCGCACGAAACATGACAGCAGAGCAATCATTTTAACGGTATGTGAACGCAGACACTCTGTTGTGCTCGATTAAGCTTCTGCTACAAACATTGTCCTTGAAAAACTAGGGCAACCGTGAAAAGTAGGAGATTGCAAAAAAAAAAAAATATGATTTTATATATTTATTACAAAGCAGCTTCTATTTCAGAAAAAAACATTATACACAATTTAAACTTTTCATTTATCATTTTACAAAGCAGATTCTACAGACATAAGTGCATAATTTAAACAAATGTTTTGCATATTCAACCCTATGACTAATAGATTTTTTGGATTTTTTCGAAGGTCCGGAGCAAACAAAGAGGGATTTCCTCTTTATAACATTGTTAATATCAATGATTCAGTAAAAACAACTTAAACGCAGAAGCAAGGTGGACTTTTAATGAAATATGTTTAACTTTTGCACACCTTTTAAATGAAATCTGCACTCTTGACATTGCAAAAAAAAAGTGCTTATGCGCAATCACGCATGCTTTACGTGAACACTGATGTAATCGTGTATCTTGCACTTTTGTAAATCAATGATTAGTGTAAACAGTCTTAGTAAAACGGTAACGGCGGTCACTTCTGTAGACTATCCAAGTGCGCAGGTGCGCGCAGACACAAGTGCACTTGATTACCTCATTCCGACTTGCGGATGGGACGGCTCCGATCCTACCGGAGAGAAACCAGAAGGATAAATGAAATACGTAGATGCGTAGCTTTCATTCTACGCTACAATGATCGCCGTAAACTCACAAATCACACGAAACGCGACTATAACAGCTTATAACACTGAAGGAGAGGCATCTCCCCGGTCGCGCCAGCCCATTTCTGCAATACAGCATGACACTAACTATTACGAATATATCTGCATTCTGGTTGTACGGATGTCTATGGGCGTCGGTTCGTCAGGTGATCCTATGTTCGTTTGTCACCAACGCTATAAGAACAGTCTACCTTCATGTATTAGTATGAGGTATGTGGCATGCTGCACTGCAGCCGGATGGGGCCAGCGCGATCGGAGATATCTCAAGTTCACATGACACCTCCTTAAAAGGACAGCTGTCGCGTTTCGTGCTCTTTCAGAGTAGCCGGGCCTACTTTTCGCTCACGCTTACTCTCTCCCTCTCGTGTCCCGGTTTTCATGTTTATTACGCAGATGCGTCGCCCTCCTACCTCGCCCCCTCCACAATGGGCCACTGGTTGCTTACAAACCGCACGAAACGTGATATCGACGCTGTCACTTTACGCCAATATCAAGTGAAGGAGAGGCACTTCCCCGGTCGTGCCGGCCCAATTCCGTTGCATGGGAGGATGTAGTGTCATGCACCATACGTGACACTACTTCCTCCTATGCAGCACTACCTCTTCTTGAAGTGTTGGCTGGTGTCTCATACTCCTCCGAAACGGCTTGACCGATTATGATGAAACTTTCTGTATATATTCTATAAAGTATTTATTCTGATGTTTCCCGCGTGTGAAGTTGCGCGGCGCTAGTCATAAGGGGAAAAAATAACTCAATAAAACCGTATTTTGTAACGTAGTGCCATGTTGCATTGTACCGCTCGACCGTAAAATGACAGCTGCTCTGTTGTCGCGTTTCGTGCGGTTTGTGAGTAGCTGGTGTGGCCCATTGGGGAGGGCAGGAAGAAAAGAGGGCAACGCATATGCATGACCATAATGTGGCTGGATGTCTTTGAAAGTGACCATCAAGAGGCACCGATTGCGCATTTGCCCTCATATACTATAAAAAAAATTACGAGACTCAAAAGTCACATTACGTCACGAGTTGCGTAAGCTTGTCCGTTTTTTTTACGGGCGGAGCTTCTTTTTGTCGGTCGTAGGTTTTTTTTTCACCGGCGTGTTGAGTTACTGCAAAAAGTAAAAAGCGGTCAGGATCAAGGTGAGAGTATGGCTTCACGCCCCGACGTTACATTACGTTATGATAAAGTGTATTTTATATGTACTGACGATGCAACGCGGCTTCGCCCAGCAATGGCAGGGGTACATTATACGTCAAACCCTTCCTTTAGCATCGCTCTATTCATAGGTGCAAATCGCGTGAAAATCTGATCGAAAGATTTTCAGAAAACTGATAACACACACACAGATTTTGGGGACTTTGTTTTGAATATGTACTAGCAATACGACCAGGCATCCCCCGTGAATAACAGGGGTTATACTCTATATAATCGATCTATCAATTCGCATCGCATAAAAATCCGTCCCGTATATTTTGAGAGTATCGATTTTGGGACATTTTTTTTTGCGGAACAGAACTTATTCTGTGAAATCGTAGGTAAACCCAACACAGCTTATGGTAGATGTTTTGAACTAGAAGTTTCCTTGATTTGAATCTTGAATAATGTCGGGAATTAAACCCGCGAACATATTAATTCGTATCTTAAATATCTATCGGAATTAAAAGTTTATTAAATGTTTTTATTATTAACGAGCATTCGGAGAGCTTTGGAGAGTGTCGATGTCTATCATTCGCGTAATTAGTATTCAAAACTGTCCTTTATCTTCCGATAGGCCAGCGGTAGCTCACAAACGGCACGAACATCCCCGGCAGTTCCGGACCAATTCGGGTGCAATGCAAGACTACCCACAGCATTGACAACCTTTAAAAATGTATCTATTAGTCAATAAATCGATAACCAATATATAACATTAAACATACACACAGACAATTTTTTTATACACAATGTCATCTCATTGGAAAGCTTACGTCATAATGGCGAGTTTTATTTTAAAGAAAAGCATCAAAAGAAATGCTTTTTTGCCATTTGCATTAATGATGATGTAATCCCGTAGAACCCGAGTGTTAGTTTGTACCTTAACATTTTGCAATAAGGTTTATATTTGTGTGATATTAGTAAAATATTCGAAATTTAAATTAAAACGTTTAAAACCTTAGAAATAAGGTTCGCAGGGTTCCGCGGAATTTAATTATTTTTATGGATAACGCTTGTAAACACCCACACAACCAGAGACTATGCAGACTACTTTTACCACGAGACTGACGAACCGTACAAAACGCGACGGAATCACTTCACGCTGCGCGCCGGAATAATATCCGAGTTATTTCCCCGGTCGTGCCTGCCCAATTACACTGCAACACGAGCGGGCGTACTACACAGGATGAAACGAGTGTACTTAAGACTACACGACTGAAGTAACACTAATACTAACTTAACTTTATTTAGCTCGCAAGTCAAAAGAACAGATTTTCTGCCGCGTTTCGTGTGGTTTGTCAGTAGCTGGCCCATTAGAGGGGAAAGGAGTTTCGGTTATACTGTCTTACTTATATTATAAATGCTAAATTTTGTATGGAGGTATGAATTAACAGCTCAATCACGCCAAAAGTACTGAAAGGATTTTCATGAAACTTAGCAATATTGTAGCTTATGTATAGGAGTAACACGTAGGGTATAGAAATCCTAACGTTAGCACGTCGTTTCGACTGTAGCCCACGTGAACGTCACAGCATTTTTTTTTTACATTTGAGTGTGATTGGTATAAGCGTGATTCATACCGCTCATATATATTTGTCCGCGGAACCCTAGCTCACATTCCCTGAACGACTTTCATCTCGCGTCCTTCAAGCGGCACACCTGCTTGCGGTTTAGCGGATTGCTTTTTGCCCCTATTTTTTATTGTTGATCTTTTTATTGAAATCCGCGCACCTTCGTCGACTTTATTCGGGACCTCCTCCTTAACGCTTACGTAGTAATTTCCTAGCCGAGTTTCGGCTACATACGGCAATATAGTGTCGGCGCACATATATCAGTTGGCTGGCCAACTAGGTTCGCATATTATAATGCAAACATGTGCAGACACAAGTGCGCTTTCTTTGCCTCATTCCTGTACTCCGTGACAGCATCTTGTACGATCGCAGAAAACTGTCTATGATGTTTCAAATAAAATAGTCCTTCATGTGTGCCTAGTAAGTGTGTGCCATGCTACATTGCAGCAAATTAGGCTGGCACAGTGGAGGCATTTCACATGATATTGCCGTAAGGTGACAGCTACTATGTTGATCTCACTCACACACGACCACCGAAAATTCACAAAGCGCACAAAACGCGACAGCATACCTCTTTACGTTACGTTTTTTATCATGTGAGCGACACCAGAATAAACACTCAATCCACCTATTATTTTCCAGCTCCGGTCGCTATTTGTTACTTTAACCTGGGCATATATACTAGGGTAACAGAGTAAATGAAGAGGTGGCATAAACTAACAACAGTGTGTCCCGGCTTTTCCATTTGTTGTCTCTGTCTTTTCAATTGAAATGATGACACAATAACAATAACATATCTTCACGGCAGATCCCTTATGGAGTGAACAGAATCACACATCACGATCCTTACATAGTTATTTCGCCTGCTCCACATTCATAGTTGTCTTCATACAAACACGCCGTTTGCTAAGACCCTTGACACTTCGGACAGTACCAGATCAAACTGATCATGGTATGTCAGTCTTGGTCTTCCCTGGTACCTACATATTTCCACACTCTTCTGTCATCAGTCATCAAGTGAAATGATGATAATGTTATATTAAGAAACACTTGAGATCATACGTGTGCTCTTTCATGTATGTACGAACATGTGTAAGACTTTTTCATACTTTCGATATTCTCAGAACGTCATGCGTAGGATACAATGTAGTTTGCATGTGCGTCATATGTGACGCATATGCAAACCAAAACCACTTTCCGTTATCTTTATAAAGTCATACTCCCTACATTATGCATACATGTACTATGCATAGAAACTTGAGAGTTGGGACCTTTTTTAATGAAAAAAAAGTTTTCAAACGAGAAATGTGGTCACCGAAGGGCACGTAATTACAGACGCCCACAAACAGATTCAACGCCAGCCATTTTATCATTGTGATTAGTTGCCTCTTTTCTTCAACCTCTCTTCCTTAACTCTGTTATCCTAGTACCAATGTACCGGTACATTTATACACACCTACACACAATATATCTGGGTGGATACAGATTGGTCGTTTGTAGGGATGCTATAAAAATATGCATCAACCAGCGGCCGGATATCTCACCTCATGAGATCTGCTGCTAAAAGTCGCACATTAATTACGCCCCATATCGTAACGCCAATCTACGATTAGATGATACAGCTACGTGTCCCTATACTTCTGGCATGTAGCACGGAGCTATAACTGAATTCTGTTATCCTAGTACAGTGGACAGAGTGTCTCTTCTTTAAGTTAATTAAAGGAAAAGTGTTCAAGCTGCATTTTAACCGTATTGGGCCAGGATAAACACAGCTTAGATCTAGCCTTCTGATGAGTACAGACACCCATAGACATCCACAATATTTACACTCAGATGTGTGTTCCTCCTACTCTGCTGCCCTTCAACAGGCCCCCGTCAACACATAAGCCGCTCGAAACGCGAAATTATAGCTGTCACTTTACTGCGGTATCTATCGTATCACCAAGAGGCGCCTCCCCGATTGTGCTGGTCCAGTTCGGCTGCAGTGCAGTCTTGCACTACCTCTTAGTAAATAGATGTAGCTCTTGTCACACGATAATGGTAATATGTCATGTTTCGTGCTGTCTGTAAGTATTTGACAGTTTACAGGAAGTGAAGAGAGAAAGAGGGCTGGAAATATGCATAACAATTGTGTGGATGGCTATGGGCATTCGTCAACAAAACACCGTAGCTCTGTTGTCTCCTCGTACGCCCCCTAATACTATTACAAAAACTCAATAAAGTTCACAGTTACGGTGGTGCGAATGCAATTGACACACAACGCGAGCTAAATGCATGGAGTTATTGTAATGTAATATGTTGTAAAAAAACTGTGCCGTTTCTCAACAAGTAAGATAGTAAGAAAATAATAAGATAATATATTGTAACATAGAATATATTACATTGGTACTTTCCAACACTCTGGCCGAATTTCGGCTTCTGCGGTCATCTTTATTGACTAGGCAACTGCGCAGGACATGTGTGTAAATGTGTAAAAGTGCACAATTGTGCGTTAGAGGGGAGGAGGAAAAAAGAGCAAAGAATCTGCATGATAATAATGTGGAGGTTTATAGACGTCGCGCGTCAATAGGTTCCGATTCCTCGTTATAACTATAAAAAGACATAAGTGCATACTCTATTCCTTCATTCCCCTATTCCGGACCGTGGATCGAACAGAATTCTAGAGAAGGTCGGCTGGACGAGGCACGGGGATGTAACCGCGAACTTCCCTACCTGAGAGACATGAGTAGTTGAACATTTCAATTAGGTCCTCGCTGGGTCTTGAACCCGGACCTTACGTTTGCGGTTGCAAATGTTTACCAATGCAACATTTGCCATTGCGATTGGCAAAACCGGGGAGGTACTTCTCGCACACAAGTTACCGTGTCAAAAGTGATTTCTATTCTGTCGTATTTCGGGGTTCACGCGATGCCAAAGTTCGAAACACGGTGAGGTCGTACATAATGTACCTGGGAAGTCTGAGTGAAAGGTGTTAGTAATCCAGAAAGGCCGAGAATTAAGGGATAGTTGGCGCAATTTGGTGATTAAATATATGCTGGTGCGTTGCTTTCTGACTCGACGGTGGACTCGGCCTGGGACTCGACGTCGTGGGACTATTCAGAGGCAGCCGGGCAGTCCTCGAGAAGGTGCTATCTGCCCTCTTCGCTAATGACAGCCTGTCACTGGAGGGATCCTGTTGTCTGTAGAGCCGGGACCCTCCAATTATACCGGCTGAAGGCAACCGCAGGAGTTTAGTGGGTGTGCCAAGTCCGACATGTGGATGATATCTAGGGATCTGGGTGGCTAATGGATTCCACTGCGTTAAAAAAAATGTACGTAGCTCTCCGTATCACCATCCATAATTTTGCATGCAATTTGTACAAAAAATATCGTTGCGCAGATCCTATATGCCAGTAATGCAGCGACAACACTACCTTAAGGAATGATGATGCTGGATCGCATATGATGCAACATACAAAGTCCATTTGGTTTGATGCAAGAAGCTCGTGTCGCCATGCAGTCTCCTCTCTGACAGTGCACGCACAGACTACTTTCGTGACAGAGCGAGGGTTTTTTTAAAATTTATACCTCGATTGCAACACTTAAGTCATTCCTGGCAAAGCTATAGAAAAACAAACATTGAATAGAAAAAGATACACGATTTCATACCGATATCGTTCATAAAACTGAAGCGTCCGTGATAGTATCTAAACATATTTTTTGCAAAGTTAACATTACGCGCATGATTTTAAGTAATTTTTACAAAGTACGTCCCATTTGTAAGAACTGCATTATTAAAACATATGTTTTTGCAAAGTTAACCTAAAGCGCATTATCTTGAGTAAGCTTTACACTTTGCTGATTCGAGCGCGAGTCGTATCCCACCCGACTAGGGAGGAGTGGAGGGGGGGGGGTTGACGAGGCCGGCCTCCTCGACAAGCCAAACAACACACGTTATTGTACGAGCGCCGTTCCACTGATGTGGGCAGGGGGAACCTCTTCAACTATTAGGTCCCAAAAATAATCACTATAGAGCACGCCCACAATCAACCCGGCATATATCTGTCCATCTGCGGAAAAAGAGGAGACCCCTCTCTAAACTGGATGACAAAGTCTTCAGTAGTCCGATTAATTGTACGAAGGAAATATCGTCGCCAACAGTAGTAGGTAACACCGGGAAAAAAAAATTACAAAGCAGATTCTGTTTGAAAGAACTGCATGATTTAAGCATTTTTTCTGCAAAGTGAACCTTTCATCTTACGATGTCTTGTTATAGTGCACAATTTGTTGTGTACAACTTATAGATGGACGATCTTGAGATGTTGGTGTTTTTGTAAATCAATTACTTATTTACGCCTTTAAAAAACCCTGCCATCCTAACACCCACAGGACACATCAAGACACATCATCAACACATCTAAGGATAAATTGCTAATACGATGTGTGAACTTGGTGCAACTTAGTGAACACCATCACACATATTTTCAATCGTTAGCTTGGTGAAGTGCTTGTTTTCAGGGAAAGTCTCGTGCGCCGTGCACTTTAATTACTTTGACTTTCAACCTGAGGTATTAGACCTATTCGGTTACAACATATTAATGACTAGGAAAACATCAAAACTGCTAACATACATTGTAAAATACATATATTATAATCACAGCAAGGAAAATAAACCTACATGCATAAATACAAAAATAAAATTGCCCTACTTCTGAAGTCGGGTAAAAGAATACAATAAGAATAGGTAATTGCTCTGTTCCGCGTGTACTCTGTTCGCGGCGGTTGGCAACTGCAATGCCGGCGGTCGCCAATTGGCTCTATTACCTCTTCATTGACTGTCAAGCTGGTCGATTATTAATGTGTAGGGCTCAATAGCTAGCTATAGCCTGGCTCAGTGGCGACATGAGTTCGATACCTGCGGTAATGTTCAACTAGTGTCCACTTCGATGAACTGTAAAGGTAAATTCAATAGCCAACGGTAGCAGGTCACTCAAAAAAAATCATTCGAATTCGAATGCAGTTTGAGGTCGTCTTTGTATATTTTAAAAAGTTACAACATATGCATGGAAATGATATAGCTAGAGGAGGGAAGCCAGTCGAAAACGCGACCGTCTAAGTCGAAAGAGACAGCAAATGGAGTAGTAGAGTCGGTCTCTGCTTTTTCATTTACTCTTTGCGTAACGCGCATGCGAGATTAGATAGACAAGGATAGTGATATGTTCTCATCTGGCTTCACTATTTACTAAGATGGCCACACGCCGTCATATAACTGCCTTTTTTTGTTGACGCGGGCAAACGCATTTACGCGCCTTCACTAGGCCTGGGTGAAGTCCAGTGGTTTGTAAGTCTCGCGGCATATTACAGTGCTGAATACCCACAAAAACCACCGCGAGTGCCATCAGTGCCGCCTTTGTTGAGGTGGTCTGGAGCAACTCATCATCAGGGTACCTCAACGGCTCATCGGCCCTTTAAGAGACCGACGCCTCCTCCACAGATGGGGTTGTCCCGCACCAATGGACAACGCCACCAACTTTGAGTCAGTGCAATGGGGTGAGGTTCCCATCCTCGCCCCTTGCCCCGTGCACAAGAACGCCACCTCCTTTTTTCTTTTGTCCTCTCTTGTAGGAGGGGTACAGAGAGCACAATTGAACCGCTCCTCGGTCCGCCCACCCAAAGAGTCTCGATTCATTCCAGGCTGCTGAGTCCCACCGCCACGACAAGGCTTGAAACACGGTGGGGTTATATAACTGCCTATATCATTCCATCTCTACTAGCATTGTGTGCATACCGTAGCGTGGGAGTCGTTTTAATTAATTAAATAAAATCTAATGCATATTATATTTAAATGTTAGCTTTCTGCACTTCTCCTACACATAAACTACAAATAAGCCAAATTTCATACTCTTCCGTTCGCGATATCCGACTACCTACAATCCCGCATGTGGGCGAGATGCATCACGATATGAGAATGTTTAAAATAGCGAACTTAACTATTATTATCTGACCTGAGAGACCGCGTTGTCCCCCTTCCCCCCAGGTAACAAGGCGTTCGTAAGTTTTGGTTCACGTATAAGTAATACGCAAGTGTCACTTTCCCGGCCGCGACAGCCGCGATGATATACAAACTGTGTGTCATGTACACGTGCGGTGTTAAATATGAATGAGAGTAATTTAGTTCGAGGACGTGACATACGTCACGCGCATGCTATATGTGGCCTATTGGCGCAGCTCCCAGATGGGTACGGGGTTCAATAGAGAGAAAGAGGGTAATAAAATGAAACAATTTTGAAAAAGAGGAAAGAAAAGAACGTCTTCTCTGGCTGGATTGACGGGTAGAGCAAATCTCCTGCTACTTTCTGTTATCCCAGTATCTTGCGCTGTATTTAATAACATTTCAAGACGAGTCACGAGGATATATCTGGTGACTTAAGTATATCAACCGACTATAAACCACGGTTATGCAGATGCATTTTAATGTGTCTTAACCTTGATAGATGTCTTAACCCCAAATGGGCTACCGAACTCTTTATTATACGGGCAATAGATACCCAACCAAATCCTATTGCAATTCAGTAAATCTTACAAGATCTTATTCATGACCAATGCAGATGCCTAGAGGTGGGTGACCTAATTTGTCTCTGGAGCGTACCGCTTCTAAGTATACAGGTTATGGTCAGTAGCGAACCGGTTCTGCCGAATATGAACCGGATGAGACGGTATTGTCTCATCCGGTTCCGGTCAATTCGGACCTTCAGATTAATAATAAAATAACATTTGGTTCGAGCTCTAAACGATTTTCGTTAGAGGCTCAATCTCTTGGCGCACTCTGCTATCCCAATATCTACAGTTATATTATTATTATTATTATTATTTTATTCCCGGTTAACCTTGAGATGAAATATATCACAAAAGATGTGTAAGCATATGTTTCTACAATCTCTTAGGAATTACGGTTTTGTCATGAAAGGTTTTAATGATGTTCTTGCTGCTAAAATTACTTATGGTGACCATCATTGAATTGTACCCGAATCGGGCATGCACAATTTTATTTTTTACTTAGTAGTAGGGGATAAGTAGAATTTATCCTACGTACTAGATCTACTAAAATCTACATGGACAGTACGATTAGCGAAAAACATAACCATCATAGCCTTTTCAAATTTTACTTGGCTTTGAGAAATTTCCGTAGGATAATTATTCTCTTAGCACTCTATGTTTTCCTAGTATATTAAACAAGCCTTGCAAGTACAAAGTTTTTTAAACTAAACCGTACTTTATTTATACTGTTAGGTAAAAAAACCGTAAAATATCATCACCGTCGTGAAATAAGTACTGCTGGCGAGCTTCGTGCGTTTTCCGAGATGCGGTTCATTATTGAGATGGGTCGTGTCTGTCACAAAACTTTTAAAATATAATTTACTTATTGCTGTGAAAGAAACTGTCTGTGTGTACGTCATTGTATTTTCAAAATCTACTGACCGGATTTTCACACGTTTTCAACACTCATAGAAAGAGCTAGTTCCAAATGAAGATTTTAATATGTTATTCACGAGCGTATTCGGAAAATCGCTAGTTTTTAAATAAAGTATTTAATAAATTTAAATACATTAATGTTAAATTGATTTTCAAAATAACTCAATATCTTATTGTATCATACTTTATTCAATGTATTGTCACTTCTGGATGGAAATACATGTTAACACTTGAACAAATAAATAAATTTATAAACTTCTTTTTTCGAGTCCTCATGTCACTTTACGTTTACAACAAATGTCTACAATTAACGGCTTGGGCGCCTTCACGCAATTTATGTTTTTGACATTATCTGAGAGTCTAAATATTCAAATATGCTGAGTAAATTTAATGAACAAATTATTTACTTGTTGTGAATACAATAATTAAAAATGATCAAAGTAACTCAAATATTTTAAATTGAAACCATAATTTGATTTTTCAATATAGGATAATTATGTCTTAATAACACATTATTAATTATTATTTAATACATATTAATTAATATTTGAGTTATTTGTTACAACCAGACAAACCGAATGGTTACATATAATACAAATTTCATACTGATTGATGGAGTCTTAGTTTTTTTCCGAGGATACACAAAAGAATGCACTCGCAATTGAACTCACTTCCCTGTAGCCTTGCTCCAAGGTCGTACGCTCACTCGGATAGACTCTGTGCCTTGGTTTTTATGCCAGTCTAGAGTCTAAACTCTAAATACTAGTATTTAGGTCTCAAGGCATTTGATACATTTTTTATTGAAAGCTTAGCATGGCTTTACACCTTTGCGCGACATTTTTACTCGAGTGCGGCATAAGAGGGATAATGTTTTTGGAGCGTATGAATTTTTTTTGGTAAGAGATAGTACCATGCTGCATAGCAGCGGAATTGGTCCGGCACGACCGGGGAGGTAACCCTCACGAGCATGACACCGGCGCTAAGTGACATATCCGGTATCGCGGTATCGCGTTTCGTGCAGTCGGCGGGAGCCCTCCCCGCCGTGGTTCAAGCCTTGTCGTGGCGGTGGGGGCTCAGTAGCCTGGGGTGAAACCTTGGGCGAAGCCAATTAAACCGAGGAAATGGCGGCTCTTTGTAACCCTCTCATAAGAATAGGGACTAAAGAGCAAGACGAGGAGGCGCTCTTTGCTCCCCTCTTATAAGAAGAGGGGACAGAAGAGGAAAATGAGGAGCGCCTTTGCGCATGGGAACCTCAACCCATTGCACTGGCCAAAAGTAGGTGGGTTGTCCTGTAGTGCAGGACAATCCTATTCGTGGAGGTGATGTCGGTCCTTTAGGGGGCTGGCTAGCCGTCGAGATGCCCTGATGATTTGTTGCTCCGGGGCACCTCTCCAAGGGTGGCACTGATTCGGTGTATTCGGCACTATCATGTGCCGCGAGCCCCACACTCCACTGGACCCCACCCAGGGTCGGCGTGTAAATGCGTTTCCCCGCGTCAACAAAAAAAAAGTAAACAGTGCCAAAAGTGTACAGTATTTTTGTAGGGATGTTGCATTGTACCCGAATCGCGCTTACGCATGCGGATTCGACATTTATTAAATACGCTTTTTATACAGTAAGGTGGCAAACCAACACTCGGAGTCCGATTACGACGCCTGTAAATATACGAAATGCTTAGCTTTACGTTGGTGTCATGTGAATGAAAGGTGTAGCATTTGTCTGCAATGCAGCTGACACTACATCTTATTAAGACATATAATTATCTGTCAGTACTGTCACTTCTATTTGGCATTATACAATTTGACCTTTGCCTCAAGAACCCCGGAAAAAGTCGGTCATACGATACCATATGTGATACATTTAAAAAGAAAAGAATGCCATATTTGTTCGCAGTTTAAACTTCAACGGGTCGTCGCCCGCGCATTTTATAGTTAAAGATTCGGTATTTGACTTTTAAAATGCCTCTACAATGCGGTCGCAGTACACCTGGGCTCGATGACGTCATCTGCGCTTTGTACTGTGCTTACAGTGTGATTTGTTATACGGCCCGATCACAAAATGCACCAGGCATCTATAACGTCACATGAGACGCCATTAGAATTCAGATAGATAATCGAACAACCAAGGTCATTTTGAAGTGGGTGCCAACGGCGCATACTGGTGTGGCACGTACACCGCTACGTCTCGTATTATGGATGTGTTCAAACGGATATGCTCTAATCTATACATTTAGTAAAACAGTAAAGAAGGTGTGTCTGTACAAAAATATTAGTGTGATAGGGAAACAGTAGTAGAGAAAAAAAAAATAGGTTAAAAAATCCTCTTTGTATGTTTGTCTGTTGTCAGCCAATTTCATAATAAAGGAGGCCATATGCCTATGGCTCTCTTGCTCTTAATTTTTTTTTCAATTATTATAAGTCCAGCAATGAGAAAACACACTTCACCCCCCACCCTAATGCCCCCCCCCCCAATCGCAAAGTAAAAATGATCAACGTGGGAGCATTACGCTGGACAGACGCGCGTGTCGTAGGAGAAGTGTCTGGCGTACGACGGGTGTGTGTTGCATCAGATTGTCCTAGATAATGTCTGGCCGAGTGAAATAGCGGCGAATTTTGCATCATCAACGTCTACGTTTGATAACGTCTTGTAGATAAACGCTAGCATTTACGAAAGTCTTTTTTAATTCGGATTTGTACTTATGCTTTGGTAGTGTCATGCCGCATAGGCGTAGGTAGTGCCAAGCCGAATGCATGACACTACATTCTCTATGCAACGGAATTGGGCCGGCAGGACCGGGACCTCTCGCTCACATAATACCGCCGCAAAGTGACATCTTGAGTTTCGCTTTTCGCGCGTAGCCAGTTGT
>JAFELO010001021.1:287453-325127 GCA_017140195.1 Eumaeus atala | reverse complement strand
GCTTTTTTGAATTTGTCTGGAATGTTATATATTTTTACATATAAGAGTTGCAGTTTTTGAGAAGGCATGTATAATTTGCATTCAGATTTCATCCTAGATCTTAATTTATAGTTAAAATATTGGTTATGCATATCAAATAATTCTAGGCTTTTTATCAAATGTTTCATAAATGTATAATTATAATAATATCTGTGGACTTATCATACCTCGTTAGCCCAGCCCTGTGCTAAGTACTGTTAGGACTTGTGTTGCAGGTACCAGACAACTGATAATATATATAATCAATAACATATCAAAGTAAATCCTGATATCGCAGCTGCCGAAATTATTAATTATTGGCAACTAGCTGTCACTAATTATTGGCAACTAGCTGTCACTAATCCACCACGAGCCACCGGTTTGACTTCGGACAGAACAACCAGCGATATACGCTGATTAAACACAAAAAGTTAAAAGATCTAGAAATAAACAATTTCTTGACGAAGAATTTATATATTAAACCCAGCCAAGAGCGAGCCGAAATCGCCTATGAAAGGTTCCGTAGCAGCAAGCAAAAATACAATGTCTCTTATGTATACAAAATCGGTTTTGTTCAAATCAACTTTCGTTGGAAGATATTGTTGAATTCTAGTATGCCAATTTTTTTTATAATATTCCCTGGGTGGTCCAAAACTTTAAGCGCCCACTGCACGCTTTTATTTGTCCTTTAGGAAATGCCAAATAACGTGTTACGCTTAACAATTTCCATTTTTATCATTTTAATACATACTTTTGTAGCCTTTCATAAAATCCTTTCTAAATTTTATACACATAGTCCCCACAATATTCGAGCAAAACGTGTCTCGAGCGGACGGACAGACGGACATGATTATGGTTCTGTTTCTGGGAACCATAAAGGTACTGCCATGCATAGTTCATGGCACTACATCCTCCTATGCATACCTCTCGCTCACATATACCGCCGTCAAGTGACATTTTCAGCGTTGCGTTTCGTGCTGTTTGTGAGTAGCAGGTGGCCCACATCAGCATAGTAATTATGTGGATTCACATGGGCGTCGGTAGGCGTAAAAAGGCTCCGATTGATCGTTTGCCCACTATTCTATAAAAGAAAAGATTATAAACCAAGTAGAAGTATCTTTTCCCAAGGATGTAACAAATTGTTTGTCTAAGTATTCTTATATCTTGCTTAAAACTTTGCTAATATTTAATCAGCCGAGAACAGCACGGAACCACACATCGTAATGAAATTCTATAAATACCACACCTCATGTATATAGAACTTTAATTAATTTGTGAATGTACAAGAATTTGATTATAACTAATTATACACGTTATTAATGAACATGATAACTTTAGATATGATCTTATCGTGTACACGGACTTTGATTTTAGGGTTCCGTGTCTTGAATGTAAAAACTGAATTGTGAAATTGGGCAAAAAGTGAGTTAAAAGAGATAATGGAAAATAGTTGCCAGGCCCATTGGAGGGTCCCCTCTACACCCTCCACTGGCAAATGAACACCGCAAGAATTGCAGCGGTAGCGTAGCGCCACCGTTAAAGAAATAAAATATGCCAATACGAATCTTTTAATCCGTTAATTAAGATGAGGAAAAAAGATAGGGACGTGTTTCATAAATCGTTTGGTATTGCACTTAGTACTACCTAATCAGGTTTGACAGCAATTCCTGAAGCACCTACTGACATGTGTGTTCCGACTGTAGGTGCCTTGTTCTTTGGTGCCCTAGTGTCCATTTCACTATAAAAACGGAACTGTTATAATTTCGTCATGTCCGTTTGTCCTCCAGTCTGTCCATCCGCATGTCCACCTGTCCGTCCGTATATCAGAGGTTTTACTCGGAGGTTATGGTTACTGCGTGTTTGAAATTTGAAAGATTTTTGTATTTTAAAAACCGCTATAGAATGCCTTCTTTTTATAGAATATGGGAGCAAACGAACAATTGGAGCCTTTTTACCACTACCGACGCCCATGAAAATCCATATAATGACTATGCCGATGCGTTGCCCTCCTTCCCCATCCATTGATGCAGTATGATATTTAATGTTAGCACTCCATACATAATACTGTAACTGATGGAAAAAGAAGCATTTTTGAGAGAGCATAGTCGAGTGGCGTGTCATTGAATAGGTAGTTTTAAATGAGCTGGGGGTTCCCGAAACGTTACTTTGATTGTGTTAATATATTGTGAGATATTAGCGCCTAAAGTGAAGTGATATGTAGCCTCAAAAAAGTTTGTATCTTTCCCCTCTAACTGTTTAACTACCGAGGATACTCCAATGGGTCATAAATCATCATTTCATCATTATCAGCCCTCATCGGCGCACTGCTGGCCTCTTTCTAGGAACGCCAAGATTGCCGATCTCCTGCTACTCGCATCAATCCCGGACCGGCTACTGCATGCAGATCGTCTTCCCACATGGTGAACGGTCGACCAACACTTCGTTTTCCTAAACGCGGCCTCCACACCAGAACCTCACTGGCCCATCTGCCATCTGTTCATCTAAGTGCGTGAGCAGCCCATTGCCACTTCAGCGAGCTCATTCTTTGTGGGATGTCGAATACTTTAATTCTCTGCCTTATGAGATGTTTATGATTTATAAGTATGTTTATGGAATTAGGATATTAGGAACATAAGTTCCGGCTGATTGAAACAACTCGTGATCACCACGCAACTGATAACCGATAACGGTTATCAACAACGCTCGTTACGTGTCTGCACGCACCTTTTTTTAGGGGGACAAACGAGAAATAGAAGGATTTGACATTTGTCCACCTATATCAATGATATAATAACATCTGCAGACACACCACACACCACGTTCGTCTGACCCTGTCCGTGGTGCAAGGACTTGTGTTACAAGATTTTATTTCTAGAACAAGGGAGGGGGCCAACGAGCAATCAGAGCCTTTTTTTACATAAATATATAAGTTCTATAAAAGGAAGGCCCATATTCTATAAAAAAAAAGGCATTCTATAGCGGTTTTTAAAATACAAAAATCTTCCAAATTTCAAACACGCAGTAACCATAACCTCCGAGTAAAACCTCTGTGATATACGGACGGACAGGTGGACATGCGGATGGACAGACTGGAGGACAAACGGACATGACGAAATTATAACAGTTCCGTTTTTATAGTGAAATGGACACTAGGGCACCAAAGAACAAGGCACCTACAGTCGGAACACACATGTCAGTAGGTGCTTCAGGAATTGCTGTCAAACCTGATTAGGTAGTAATAAGTGCAATACCAAACGATTTATGAAACACGTCCCTATCTTTTTTCCTTATCTTAATTAACGGATTAAAAGATTCGTATTGGCATATTTTATTTCTTTAACGGTGGCGCTACGCTACCGCTGCAATTCTTGCGGTGTTCATTTGCCAGTGGAGGGTGTACAGGGGACCCTCCAATGGGCCTGGCAACTATTTTCATTTATCTCTTTTAACTCACTTTTTGCCCAATTTCACAATTCAGTTTTTACATTCAAGACACGGAACCCTAAAATCATAGTCCGTGTACACGATAAGATCATATCTAAAGTTATCATGTTCATTAATAACGTGTATAATTAGTTATAATCAAATTCTTGTACATTCACAAATTAATTAAAGTTCTATATACAAGAGTGTGTGGTATTTATAGAATTTCATTACGATGTGTGGTTCCGTGCTGTTCTCGGCTGATTAAATATTAGCAAACTTTTAAGTAAGATATAAGAATACTTATACAAACAATTTGTTACTCTTGACTTTGTATAAATACGTGAATTATTTATACAAAGTCTATAGACATCTTCGGGAAAAGGTACTTCTACTTGGTTTATAATCCTTTCTCTTGTCTCTTATAATCCTTCGTTGCCCTCCTCCCCCCCCCCCCACAATCGGCCACCGGCTACTCACAAACCGCACGAAACTCGACACTGAAGATGTCACTTTACGGCGGTATCATATGAGCGAGAGATGCTTCCCCCGTGCCGGCCAAATTCCGTTGCATAGGAGGATGTAGTTCATCCACTGTGCATGGCACGTATGTAGTATGGTACTACCTCAACCTAAAATTTGAAATCGATTTGGAAATTTATTTGAAATAATTGGCGAATCATGTCAAATTTCAGTCAGTGGTTTGTCGCAGCTGATACTAACTAAATTTGTGCCAGGTTAAATTTCTTTGCAACAAGTTGACACTATTCAATTTAAAAAAAACAGGCAATCTGGAGGACCTGTATTTAGTAGCACACACCTGTAGCGTCACGTAGCTGCCGCGAGTTAGCATGTGGCGGAGAGTCGCTCTTTGTACACCTCTTAAAAGAAGGGGTGGCAAAAGAGCAACAACCTCACCCCATTGCATTGTCCCAAAAATTGGTGGGGCTGTCCTCTACTGCGGGATACCCTACCTATGGAGGTGGTGTCGGTCCCTTAGGGGGCTGACTATACGTCGGTGTTCCCTCATGATTTGTTGTTCCGGGGCGCCTCACCAAGGGCGGCACTGGTGGCACTCGCGGCGGATTTTGTGGGCATTCGGCATTATCATGAGCCCCACACGTCACTGGACCCCACACAGGACCGGTGAAGGCGCGTAAATGCGTTTTACCGCGTCAACAAAAGAAACGGAGGTACCTCTCACGCACTTGTAACCCCTAAAGTGAAAGGCTTTATTTCACATGGTTTCAGTTTACGCTGGCCCATTTGACGGGAGACGAAAAGCATCACGGCCGCTTAACAACTAAAGCGGTTGTTTTTGGACGTCTTTAAATATTAAAAGTATCCAACTTATCGTTTGTCACTATCTATACTTATTATAAAACAAAATCTCCGAAACTTTTCTTGTGATTGACTCTGTCGAAATCTACTGATACGGATTATCATGAGACTTTTAACAATTGCGAGGGCGGCTCTCGATGAAGGTTTTAGTGTATAATTTGTTCGTGTATTTCATGGGCCAAACCCTTCTAATTTTTGCTGTGGAAACGCAGAGATGCGATACTAGGTTTGGGATCGAAAAGGGCTCCAAACCCCACTCTTCGTCAGATGGAAGAGGCGCTTCCCATATGAGAAAGTTCATAAAAGCTAATTTATCTATTATAATGGGCAGAGATCGCGGGATCTCATCCCCCGAACACGGGTAAAACCGGGACTGATTACTGCCACTATACTATATAAGACACAAGCCATGTTACACACACACACACATCGCGAATTAAATACGAAATTTTAGGTTATAAGTAATGAAGATATCATTAAAAGAACTAGAAAATAAAAAAAATCTCAACTAAGTGGTCCACAGCCCACTTTAGTCTGCATTTTAAACTAAAGTTGGGCACTAGTTATCTTATTTTTGTCAGCTTATTTCTTTCCCGCAGATAGGAAGGAAGCGTAGCTAAAGTAACTGTTACTATCTTCGAACCGTGTCTTATCGGGGATCCGGTTCGGATAATAACAAGAGCTCCGGCTCTCTAACAAGAGGGGCAGCTCACGCGCGGCTACATAAGGGCAATAACAATTAACCAATGACATCTTTATAAAACTCACCTTTATCTTGAAGTGTCACTCAAGTTTAAGGGCAGGTACATATAATAACTTCGCAAAACGAGAAAATATACAACTTTAGAACCACGGACATTATTCCTATTTCAAATTTGTACATACGTACAAACGCGCTCTGAAAACCCGCGAAACAGCACAGATTATTAAACTAGTGATGTGACGTATCGATACGTCTTTTTATACCGACCGCATAGTACAGAATGCTGTCTGTAACAAAGGTATTTGCTTTATCACCATTTCGTGCGATATGACAATGTTTTTTTTTCAATCTGCATACTAAACGTTCGCAAAACGTTAACGCTTACGCCTTAATTCAACGGGAACGCAATTTTGCATGTGTTGCGTAGTGCTGTATGTGTGTGAAAGGTATTTAGTTAAAACGGTGGACTTATTTTTATATGTGTGTAAGGTTTTCTATGTGTAAGCACTTTGATGAAACGTGTTATTTATGATTCGATTCGATGACGGCTAATATAACTGGATTTTGCTAGTGATGGATAGATCATCTATTTTATCGCGTATTAGTGCGACAGTAGCGACATATCCATCACACCAATAGGCATAAAATTTGATAGCGTATATCAAAAATGGAGTCTTAATGCCTACTACTGATGCGAAATGTATTAATAATGTATATAGATGGTGGTACCTCTGGAAAAAGTGGGGGTAAGACACCAACGCCGCCGCGTATTCCCACAGAACTAAATTAAATAATATCGCGCATGCTTCAAATCTTAGAACGTACATGTATTCGACAGCTATGAACTGCCAGTATCTTAACGGATACAAAGCAATAATGAAGATTTTTTTTTTTTTGGGAATAATGGCAACGCTGATATCGAATGTTAATAATATGTTCGAATGTTGCCAATTACTATTGGATCAGCAGTCGTTTAGATCCATGTCAATGAGGCCTACACAGGTCATACATCGTTTCCTTTGGCGATTTGTAAATAAAACTACACGACGTGAGCTTTATAGAGTGAAACCTTTAGAAAGTTGACAACTGGGTTATGAAAAGTAAATGACATGGGAAGATAAGAGGTATACCGTATTTTCCATGGGGAGTGTTCCGAGGAACTGTTCGGCTTCATACCAACAGCAGAAATCTTCGGACATCGTGACACAACTCTAAGTTCCACGCCCATCACCTTGATGTCCGTAAATCCACAACAGTGCAGTTTAAACGCCACTTCTTACCGCGTACTACTATTCTACCAGCTGCCTCCCTCGGTATCTTCGATTTGGTTTAAATTAAGCATACCGATGCTACGCCTTCTATAAAAACATCGACTATTCAGATTTAGAACGCTAGTGATGTACTAATGTATCTTATCCTATGAACACGGATAAAATTCCACAATATCGCGTCTAGTCTGTAGGCGTGTCTCGTTTTGTACTTGAAAGTATTATCTGTGTGATAACAAATTAAATTACTTTATAATTAATTAAATATACATCTTTGCATTAGGAATGGTGTAACATCGCCAACTTTTCAAATTCTTAGACTTATAGACTTAGAATTCTTAGACTTTTCCAATCCGGGACTGGAATTTTAAAGTCATGATTGTGAACATGTTTATCACCACAGAGTACAAGGTAAGTCAGAGTATTAACAACAACACATCTTCACGCTGGTTCACGTGGTGGGCAGAGTGAATTAAGTGCCACGTATCTCTTTCTTACATTGCTCTTGCTTTCTTCCTTCGAAAAATCTTTCTACCTTCATTGTACTAGGAATATAGGAAATTGAGGGAGATTTTAACAAGAGCACAGCACGCTAGTCCCCTAAGAGGGGGTTGGACAGAGTAAAAACCACTGCATTGCTCAAACCGTAAGTGTATTTTCTCCAAATTTATAACTCTCGCCACGACCACAAGGACCAGGTACATATTGTACTAGGGAAATAGGAATTAGACGGAGATTTGAACAAAAGAAACATCCATGCCAGCTCCATAATGGGGTAAGCAGAATGAACCGAGTGCATGGCTCAATCCTTCCTTACTTACATACCTGTTTTACCTTCTTTAAGAGTTTCTCACCATGTTCACCAGTACCAGGTACGTACTGTACCAGGGACATAGAAATTAGATGGAGATTTTAACTACATCTATATCTTTTCATGCAAGCTCCAGGGAGCCCGATGCGAGTCTCATTCCTTGTATACTTCTTTTCATTATATTTCTTACATTCATAAAAATACGCTAGATTTTGAAACCATAGCTGTACTCGATCTGATGATATGTACATTGTATGTTCTTAACACTATGTCGTTATATACACCTTCACAATGAATAGAACAAACATGTATATATAGCTATAAAATTGTCTAATAATAGATTTTTTATGGTAGGCTCAAACGAGCCAGATCGGCTTATGGTAAGTGCAAAATATCCATAGACATCCTTAATATATGTTATTTTTTACGTACTAGCGATCCGCTCTGGTTTCGTCTGCATATAACACTATACGAATTTTGACCTAAACAATTTAGACTAAAACATTCATCGGGAGTCGCTCTTTACGTTATTGAAAAAGTAACGGTCGTGCCGGACCAGTACCGTTGCAGAGGAGGAGGCAGTGTCATGCACCATGCATGGCACTGCCTCCTATGCAGCATGGCACTAAAATGTGTTTGTAGCATAATTCATTGTTAAAACTATGTCGTGGCGTGGGGCTCAGTATAAAACACACACAGCCCGGGCGTACCCCTCCTAAAAGAAGAGGGGGCAAAAGAACAGGGGGCGCCATTGCACAAGGGGTGACGATGTGAACTTGGGAACTTTAGGGCACTGCAATGTGTCAACCCATTGAAGTGTCCTGAATTTGGTGGGACTTGTGATGTGGGACAACCCCACTGGGGACGTGGCGTTGGTATCTTAAGGTCTGACTAGCCGTTCGTATTACCCTGATGAGTAGTAGTCTTGGGGCACCACAACAAGCGCGGCGCTGATGGGACTCGCGTTGCTTATAGCGGGTACTCGGGAATCTTGTGCTGGGAATCCCACACACCACCAGACCCCACCCAGGGGTGACGGCCTTGTGTCACCATGAACGTGTAACTTTTTTATTGCATAAGGGGGTAAACGAGCAATCGGAGCCTTTTGATGACTACCGACGCCCATGGACTTTCACATGATTGTTACGCAGATGCGTTTGCCCTCTTAAACCGCACGAAACGCGACATCGACGCTGTCACTTCACGCCGGTATTAAGTGAGCGAGGGGTACCTCCCCAGTAGTGTCGGCCCAATTCCGTTGCATAGGGGGTTATAGTGTCATGCACCGTGCATTTCCTCTCCACTTTCTAAAATGTTTATAGGACTGGGGTTTTTTTACAATAAGCGAACAATCGCAGCTTTTTGTAGAATCCGAAACCAACAACATCCCCATAATTTTCATAAAGATAACATAATAATAATAATAATATCTGTTGATTTATCACACCTCGTTAGGCTGGCTCTGTGCCAGGAACCGCTAGGACTTGTTACAGGTACCAAGACAACGGATATATATTCAATATTTTCATAAATTTAAGAAATTTTATAAACTAAAGATTTCAGTTATAGATATACACACAATACTCATTTATATAAACATACCGCAGCTGGAAGAAGAAAGTCTTCAACCAATGCGTGCTCCCCGTGATGACCTACTGGACCGAAACCTGGCCTCTTAGTTGAGAACTGGTCCGTAAGTTCGCGGTAGCTCAACGGGCTATTGAACGTGCTATGTTGGGTGTTTCTCTGTTCGACAGAATTCGTAACGAAGTCATAAGGCAGAGAATTAAGTATCCGATATCACGTGACGAATAATCTCGCTGAAGTGGGCTGGTCACACACTCAGAAGATCTGATGGTAGATGGGCCTGTAAGGTTCTGGAGCGGAGGCCGCGTCTAGGAAAACGAAGTGTTGGTCGACAGTTCCCAGGCGGGCAGACGATGTTCGTGCAGTAGCCGGTCCGGGATGGATGCGAGTAGCAGGAGATCGACCGATAAGGGCTGATAATGATGATATAAACATCCATGACCTGAGCAAGTTTTGAACCCGCGACCTCCGGCGTAACACGCAGGCTAATCGCCACGTTACCAACTGAACCAGCCGGTCGTCTACTAAGATCGATTCCCCTCCTCCAATGGGCCACATGGCTTATTTATAAATTGATTCTCAGCCGCACGCTTCTACTTACACCATCATCTTAATCTGCTGCATAAAAATACTACCGTATCCCAATACCTGCGACCCAAACCAGGCAGAACACATCATTAAAGGTGATTTATCTTAAAACTTATTCAAAGCAGTATCTCGCGCGCGTAGCTGCGCTCCGCCCGGAGCTAAGCCCTACAATTATTATAACGTCTATCGTAATTATATTATTAACAACTGTCAAACAAGTGTGTAATTATGATCAAACTCAGTTCTTGTTACAAATTGTTGTTATGGTCCTGTGGCGCGTTGTGGAAAACAACTAATTTTTTTTTTTTATAAATAGACTGTATGTTATATAATATCTTCTTTTATATTAGACTGCCTCCCTCGGTATCTTCGATTTGGTTTAAATTAAGCATACCGATGCTACGCCTTCTATAAAAACATCGACTGTTCAAATTTACAACGCTAGTGATGTATTGATGTATCTTATCTATGAACACGGATAAAATTCCACAATATCGCGTCTAGTCTGTAGGCGTGTCTCATTTTGTACTTGAAAGTATTATCTGTGTGATAACAAATTAAATTACTTTATAATTAATTAAATATACATCTTTGCATTAGGAATGGTGTAACATCGCCAACTTTTCAAATTCTTAGGCTTATAGACTTAGAATTCTTAGACTTTTCCAATCCGGGACTGGAATTTTAAAGTCATGATTGTGAACATGTTTATCACCACAGACTACAAGGTAAGTCAGAGTATTAACAACAACACATCTTCACGCTGGTTCACGTGGTGGGCAGAGTGAATTAAGTGCCACGTATCCCTTACATTGCTCTTGCTTTCTTCCTTCGAAAAATCTTTCTACCTTCATTGTACTAGGAATATAGAAAATTGAGAGATTTTAGCAAGAGCACATATCTTCTTTTATATTAGACAAAGTCTCCAAAGTCTCAAGTCAAGAGTTTCTCAAAATATTGTGTGACTTGTTTTAATGCAGTTTTCACCCGTGGACAGTTAAATTTCCGAGAAAGGTTTTAATGTATTATTTGAATCCAGTTTTTCGCGCGTGAAGCCGTGATGGATCGCTAGTATACGTATAACATTGGAAAGTATGTGCATCAGTCATAGATTTGGAAAAATACCAAGATACACAGTGAGCGTCTCAAAGCCGTGCATAGATAAGATGTGCAACTGTCAAATTATGCACTTTGTAAGAACAATTTAAAAGCTTGCGCGTCAAATTGGGATTTCAAGGAAATATGTTTAAGTTTGCACATCCTATAATATAATCTGCATTGGAGAAACGACTTAAAGTTATACATGATAGGTTGATAATGCAAAAAAATATGTTGCTGTGCAATCACGGATGATTTACAATAACAATAGAATATGAAATCGTGTATCTTGTACTTTAGTAAGCCATATAGTATGTCAGTGTACTATTTCATCTATTTACATGTATTAAGTGTTATTATATTATCTAGGAACTGAGGAAGCGCTGGGAGAGACGGAGCTCTCACTGTCGAGAGTGATCTGTTTAATGCGCGTGAGTGACAGGTCCTGGGAGGTGATGGCCTCCTTCTGCTAGACGTTTATGTCCCAGAAGGAGTGGAGGAGATGGAGGTTGGCCTGCCTCACGGACGACGGATGGAAGTGCGGTGAAGGCGCCATGCGCTTATGCCGCCTCTTTAAGTGCGGCCTGAGGTTAGGGACCCGACCCCATTTCACGTCCCCAACAATGAGGGGACTGATCTAGGTTGTCAGATCGGTCCCTCTATATTGGAGGAGCCCGCCAGGGACTGGCGAGTCGCCGAGGTGCCCTGTCACTAACAGATCCGTGGCAACTCAGTTTAGGCTGCCGGTGACACCCGCGGTGTTCTGGTATTGGGTATTGGGTTCTTCCGCGAGTCCCACACACCCATCGGATCTCACCCAAGACTGGGGGTAGTGCGTAAGTGCCTTTCCGCGGGAAACCAAAACTCAAAAGATACTGCGGAAAAAACTCCCCCTCCCCCTTACACAGTACGTCATAATTTTGAATTCTCTCAGTGAGGCGTCTCTCTATTTAATTATATAATATCTAGATAATATTCCCAGCATCACTCACAATAAAACTTTATTTACAACGTTCAAGTCACGATCATGGTATGTGGCACTACGTTCGCTCTGCCTTCATTAGGCCGCTGGTGGGTCCCCACCATGGTTCAAGCCTTGTCATGGCGGTGGGGTCTAGTAGCCTTAGGTGAAACTAGGCGAAGTCAGTTGAACCGAGGGGGATCTTTGCACCGCTCCCATAAGAAGAGGGGCCTTAAATATCAGGAGGAGGAATCGCTCTCGGTACCCCTTTTATAAGAAGAGGGGACCTAAGAGCAACAGGAGGAGGCGCTTTTGCGCACGGGGCAAGTTTCCCCGCGTCAACAGCAAAAAAAAAGTCCACTGGTGTGTAGATGTATTTATTTACAAGAATTAGTTCACTCTTATATATTATATAACTACTTATCATATCATATAATTATACGTACTCTGCATATAAGTGAAGTAACTACACAGAGTAACACATAGAACGTATGTGAAAAATGATTTCATAAACAACAACACATCTTCACTCCAGTGTCCTAATGGGGTAGGCAAGGAGAACCAAAATACACATCACGATCCTTATACACCTGCCTTTTCATTACTCTCTTCATAAAAACACGTCTGTTGCGAGGACCCTTGACACTCGGACAGTACCAGATCAATTTGATCGTGGTATGTCAGTCTCGGTCTTCCCCGGTTCCTACATCCTACCACACTCGCATTATAAGTCTGATTTGTTATTGAATTTATATGTCCGAGTCAACGGAGGACACCCTTTCCCGTTTTTATAAACACACTTTCTTTCATACCTAAGCTCTCTCTCACGTTAAATATTTCAAATAATGTTTTGATATAAATAAACTTAAATAGGCCGGGAAAATCTATGACTATGTAGAAAAAGTGCCAAGTAGGTAACAACACAGTTTAAACGACTGTGGTGCCACTAACTAGTTGACATCTCAACTTTGATTTTATGTGACCTTGTTAATATGCCCATAAATATCTTCATATCATATCTCAAGTTTATACGAACCACACATTATAATAAAACTGCTTTAATAGATTTTATAATATATATAAGTCATAATATTAGTATTACAAATACGCAAAACCCTCCTTCTGCCTGCCCTTCAATCAGCCACCGGAAACACGAAATCCACACTCAACCGCAGTTTCGGTAAGAGGGAGTACCATGCTCCATTGTAGCTGCATTAGGCTAGCTCATCCGAAAACGTACCTCTCGCGGACATGAGACCGGCGTAAAGGGACGGCTATGTTGTCGCGTTTCGTTCGGTTTGTGTGTGGCCGGTGGGCCATATCTTCACGACAATAATGTGGATGTCTAAGGCCGCTTATATATAAGCTTATGAAACGTCGGGCTTCATAAATAATTCAATAGACCGCGATAAAATCCGTAAAAGTAGTTTTATTGTAATGTCTAACATTTGCGTAAACTTAAGACAACAATCGGTTAAGCCGTTTCGGAGTAGTAAGGTAAGTAACATTGTGACACGAAAATTGTATATTATCTGTTACAGGAGGTGGACATTGCTAGCCAAGGCATCGATCACCATCAGCAGTACTGATCAGCCGGCTGGTGATAACAGCAGCTCGTGATGGTAACCTCTTCACAATACCCGTTTGTTGTGTGTGGGGATAATTGAGGAAAACCCCGACTGCTAAGTGAAATGAAACAAACAAGGCTTGAAGAAAGAAGCCTTGTAATTCGGGACCCAAAAGCAGATTTTTGCCAAGATTATAAATGTGTCGCAACTGTAGAGCCTAGTTTTTTTTTTCAGTGAGCAGTCGGGATTTTCTGTTCTTTTAATTAATCATTGTATTTTATATTTTTAATTTTCAGTTAAATTAAAGCTACAAGTTATATATTTTTAGAATCGTCCTTTAAACCTTTACAATATAAACAAATTGATGTTTTAGGTAAGAAAAATTATTTGAACTTCACCAATTTGAGCCTCAAGTCAGCCAATTTGTTTTTAAGGGAACTAAAAATGTGACCAACTTGGCTTAGTTCGGTACATGTTAGGTAACCATAACAGATATGACCTGCCACCGGTTTTTAACTAAAGCAATGAGAGTGCGTCGCGGCTGCCGAGCGTTTATAAAAACATTACAAAAGAGAACATTAAGATATTTGGAAAGTACTTATATGAGGAAATTAATTTCTATGTAGTAAAAAGTAATATTTTTTGTAAAGAACAGAAGGGCTTCAGTAAAAATAAAATTACAAACAAGGCAATATCTGACTTTTTGAAAAATGTTGTGTTAAGTAGACTAAATGAGTCCGGTATGTGCTATTTTCTGCGATATGACAACAAATATTAATGCGAACGAGCTTTCAGTTTCTGAAGGAAGGAGGAGCCTCTTACCATCTCACCCTCCCCTCGCGGAAATGTTTAGAAAGAAAATGTTGAAGGAAAACATATCGTATTCTTGTCAAAAACTGATGATTTTAGGGAGTGATAGGGACTGTTAGGAGAAATTTTTATAGTATAGAGGGACAAACGAGTAATCAGAGCGTTTTTACTACTACCAACATACAACTGATTCACACAACTGATTTGCCTATGCGTTGCCTTGTTTTCCTCCTCCCCAATGGGCCCTTTTGCGGATATCTATAGGCTCTGGCTGCTTGATTGTCGTCTGATACAGTAAAAAACATAGAAATAAGAAACAAGGAAAATCCACCGCTAGAGTAAAATATTTTTTTACATATCGAGTACTTCCACTTCTATAAGAGGTACTTTTGAGACGTACTTAGTGCCATGCTGCATTGCAGATGTATTGGGCTAACGCAACCGGGGAGGTACCTCTCGCTCTCATGACACCGCCTTAAAGTGACAGTCGTGCTGTCGCGTTTTGTGCGGCTTGTGAGTATCCGATGGCCTTTTGGATGAAAGAATGAAATGAACGCAAAGCCTTGACTCGGAAATTATGCGAATGTTTATTGCCGTCGTTATTCCTCCTAAAAATTACACGGTATACTGATGACCTGGTCAAGCAGCTTGTGACAATGAGGCTCATTGATGGACGTCTTGCTGCTGACGATTCAATTTCACCGTAGCCCAGCTCTATAAGAAGCCATAGCTCGGAGAAGTAGCGAGCTAAGTGGCAATGGGTAGGCCACATTGCTCGTAGAAGTGATAATCGTTGGATAAGAAAGATTCTCGAATGGCGACCCCGCACCGGAAAACGGAGTCCTGGACGGCTGCCTACTAAGTGGACTAAGGTGGTACTTGGTTAAGGTGGTTGGGAGCCGCTGGATGCAAGGACTTAGGAAGAAGTAGTGCCATGTTGCATATGCAACGGAATTGGGCCGGCACGACCGGGGAAGTATCTTCTGCTCACTTATACCGCCGTAAAGACACCTTCAGTGTTGCGTTTGTGAGTAGCCGGTGGCCCATTGGGAGGGAGGGGGAGGTCAAAGCATTGTTCATAATAAATGTGGATGTTTAAGGGCGTCGGTAGTCGTAAAAAGGCAGCGATTTCACAGTTTGGAAACCACATGCCCGTAATGGCGAACGACAAATTAATTGTTTAACCAATAAAACATTACCCGCTGCTCAATAATTGTCCGCAATTAATTCCATCAGCCGCCTATTGCGATAATCTTATTGACAATAATTATATGATGAGTGTTTTTCATGGGAAAGAGGCATCATCGGCTTTTCCGTTCAGTTTTAGTAAGTGGTAGTGCCATGCATTGCAACCGAATCGGGCCTGGACACCTTTCGCTCACTTGACACCGTAAAGTGACAGGTATTCTGTCGTGTACGTGAGTAGCTAATGGCCTATTGGAGGTGAGGAGGAAAGGAGAGCAACGTATCTACATAGTGCCGATGTACATGGCAGCCGGTATCCGTCAAAAGGCTTCTATTGCTCATTTGCCCCTCTATATTATATAATAAAATTACAGGAGACAGATGTATCTCTATTATAGCACCGGGAAATCCGTGTCTTTTATCGACTACCGACGCCAATAGATATCTGCACATTGTTGTCACGTAGAAGGACACTCCTTTCGTTGTCCCCTCCATGACATCTCTTTGGGGCAATCGCTGCATTGCAGTCGAATTGGGCCTACATCCAGAATCAACATATCGCTCACTCGAGCCGCAAAGACAAGTTTCGTTTTCGCGTTTTTTGTGATATGTGTTTCCGGTGGCCCATTCGAGAGGATGGCGAAGGGCCGGTGACACGTATGCAAAGCTGAGTCTATAATCGGACTTGGAGATGACTTTGTAAATCATTAGTTGATCGAAGGAGCTGTGAAGCCGTTGCGGATATTATCAAGGCTTCGTGACGATGAAGGTCACCTCACGCACCGCACGCGACGCGACAGAATAGCACGGGCCGGTAGCGAACCACCAGACTGGACGTGCAGGTCGTCATGGCTGGGGTTCGAGGATGGGCACCGGATCTCGTAAAGGCTATGACGATGTTGGGGCCGGTGTAACGGCCGGAGGGGCCCCTTTTGTGAAGAAGACGGGTCCCACGGGGGATCGCCAGTGCTGGGGTGTCTGTCGCTGAGAGATCCGAGCCCGTCACAACAGCCGAAGACTGTCGCAGTGGTCTTTACTCGACAGTGGCTCGTTTGTCGCGCTGAGACGGACTCACCCTTCCGGCTCACCCAGAATCGGTTGGTTGGTGCATTAAAGCATTTTCCCTGCGTAAAAAAAAAACGCACCAAATACAAAATTATGTCGCTGTCATCACCAGATGTTCCGTCTTAAAATGGAATAAAAATATTTGTTTCATCTTGACTTTGATAGTGTGCATTAGACGTAAGCGGCGTATGTGCGTCGACGTAACGTACGCATGACAACGTGTGTAGTAAATTAAGGACGTTCAAAAAGAGGTTTTATACAAACCACTTCTTTTTTTGAATAGGGGGACAAACGAGAAATCGGAGCCTTGTTATGACCACCGACGCAAATGAACATCCCCATTATTGCCGATGCGTTGCCCTGCTTAGCCCCATGGGCCACCGGCTACACACAAACAGTGCTGTTTGTTCGTGCGAGACGCGACACTGAAGATGTCACTTTACGGCGGTATCAGGTGAGCGAGAGGTACCTCCCCGGTCGTGCCGGCCCAATGCCTTTGCATAGCAGGATGCACATGTCATGTCACTATGCATGGCACCACCTCTTCATATGAACCACTTTTTGAACGTTGTCAATGTCCTATTTTGAATAATTTTCAATTGACGTGCGTCTTCGCTTTTCTAATCGTGAATTACTTCCCACGTGCATACTTCTCATAGTTTTACCCTATACGAGTATCTCCCGCATTTTGAAGCGAAGTCGGAGGAAGAAACCCGTCGTGCACATGATACCGCAGTAAAGTGACACCTACTGTGTCGCGTTTCGTGCGGTTCGTGAGTAGCCGGTGGCCCATTTAAGTGTGGAATAAACGACAGCAACGCATCGGTTGTAATTATGCAAATGTTCATGGATGCCGGTAGTCGTGAAAAGGCTCTGAATGCTCGTTTGCCCACTTATACAATAAAAAAGCATAACGTTTCTTATGGAGCAAGTTTGCTTCTGTTCTGTTACAGCACTTCACCGGTTATTTCAATCAGATCGTATAACCCACAACTCTTAGGCCAGAGTTCTAGATTTAAGTACACCAGATGAGCGTCAGTTGCTACCAGATTCCAACACCTACACCCAAATACCCCTAATTTTTACCCTACTCGACTCCAGAAGGAGTGTGATGTATGTCCAGAGTTTCTGCGTATGTACATTTCTATGTTCCCTTCTACGGCCTGAACGCTTTTAGGGTTTACAGACATAAATATCTGAATTACATCTACGATGATGTGCGGTCAATGCTTCACACAAATCTATCTGCTCATTTGTTCCGCCCCAAATATAGTCTCATAATGAGTATAATCTAATAAATGAAATAAAACTCACGTTTATTTCATATTATATCTACGTCCATAAACATCCGCATAATAGTTATGTAAATGTTTTGTACTTAATAGGCTACCCGCTAATAACAAATCGCACCGAACGTGAAGCTGTCATCTCACGCCGGTATCACGTGAGTCCCCCCGGCCGTACCGTCCCAATTGGACATTCATGCATCATGGCACTACCAAGTGCTAAACACTAATCTACTTAATATACAATAATATAACTAACTATCTTTAAACTAATAAAAGCAAAATTTTGTAAGTATGGATGTTTGGTAAACTATCACGTAAAAGTTACCGAACAAGTTTAAATTAAACTTTACAATAATATAGGTTATACAATAGAACAACACATAGGCAATAGAAATAATACATCTTGCACGTGGTTTTGTCTGTAGGACACGCGGAGAATTTGGGGGTAACAACCAGTCTATTATATATCCTTGAATTTACCTCCCCCTGAGGATAGATGAGCGAAATTAAAAACGCGTGGCTGCGCGCGTCACTTGTCACATATAAAAGGGGGGAATTCTCGTGAATTTGAGTATTGGTTCCCCAACCATTGTGATATCAACTGGTGACATATAGGTACGTATACTTAACTCCGCGATATATACTTAATCATTATATAAAGTCATTATTCATTATAACAAGTATTATTAAATAAATTATCATTATTATATTATAATTAAGCTATGCATGTCCCAATATGCAGTTGTCGGGAAAGTTGATTGTAAAATGTCATATAGTGTCATATATATATGACGTATTCTGTTTCAAGTCAAGTTTTTTTTTACATAAACATATATCTACCATAATGGTTTTTGATATCTTAAAAGCACCATAATTAATCAGACACTTTTATAATGACATTATTTTTTACTTGTTCACTCACTTGTTTTTTACTTGTTCACCAAGAGAGAAGATAGAATTTTAAAATTATAAGTATATGTGTTAAGAACGCTATTCATAGGCAAGAGCTGAGATATTTAGAAAAAATGTGTCTTTTTGTTTTTTTATTAGTTACCTCGATGTCTACGTAGGACACTGTGGCACAATGCTTGTAATAAGGAAGTGTGCTTTTTAGATATTACATATAAATCAATGTTAGTTTGTTTTTCTAATGGTATACCTAGTCTAGTCTATGATATAACACTGATGTTCTGGCAATCTTGTTCTAATTCACTTAAAATATTTTCCACATAAAAAACAACGTGTAGGGAGAAACTTGAACAATACAAAAATTTATCGAATAGTTTATTAACGAATACACCTTGCAGTGAATTGTCATGCTGGGAACCAAAGGGAAAAATTTAAATTTATTTTTAACTTAGGAAGACCAAAATTGTTCATCCTAGTGAATACGTTCACGTTATGCCGGCGTGATATGACAAATGTGTCGTGTTTCTTCTAGTTATGCGTTCCTGGTATCCCATTGGGGAAAAAGGGGCAAAAAGAGCAACACATCTCCATATCCTGGGCACCTTCAGATGCTCTGACTACTAGTTTGCCACTTTACTCTGAAACATATTATACTTGCAGCCCCTCGCGGTTTCACCCGCGTACCCCCGGGACGTATCTGCCCAATTTGTCTGCAATGTAACAAATATCATCAACGAAGCTATTTCGTTTTGCTCTAGCTAAATCGTTTTAAGGTTTGGTGTCGAGAGGGGACCCAACCTCTCTCCCGCAGATAGGAGGGATTAACTCCCATATGAGTGCTTGTAATAGCCAATGTATCTATTATTTAAAAAAAAACCTTCGGGTACTTTTTAACAACTTGTGACACCTCAGTTCATTCATGTAGCTGTGAAGCTTCCGAAACGTCGGGAATATAATTCGCTTATAACCCATATAACGCACGTTATCAAAAACAACCTAAGAACACTTCATACATCTACTTCATACAGGCTACAGAAAGGAACATACAAATCTGCCCACATAAGCTGGAAAAACTGCACCGTTACCACCAGTGAGATTACTTAATAGAGTGTGCCGTTGCATCAGAATTAAACTGACCTCTTATATATATAATTCTCGAGTCACAATGTCGAGAAGAGGTAGCGTCATGCTGCGTAGGAGGAGATAGTACCATACCATGCATGGTGTATGATACTACATCCTCCCATGCAACGGCATTGGGTCGGAACGCCCGGGGAAGTACCTCTCGCTCACTACATACCGGCGTAAAGTGACAGCGTCGCTGTCGCATTTCGTGCGGTTTGTGAGTAGGCGGTGGCCCATTGGAGAGGATGATATGAGGGCGATGCATAACAATCATGCGAAATCTGCGAATGTCCATGAGCGTCGCTAGTCACCAAAAGGCTCCGATTTCTCGTTTGCCCCGTTTGCTATAAAAAAAATATTTGCCACGTTCCTCCGATTTTTACCAAATTTTATATGCATATATTTTTTTCTGCGAATCTACTATATACTTTCCATAACCCATAAGTGTTAAGGGTTGTTCACCCCACCCGGCAAAACAATATTTGCCAGGTCAGCTAGTATATCTACATATAACACCACTGCAAAGTGAAACCTGTCGCGTTACACACAGTTTTAACTCACACTCTTACGAGTTTCCGGTGTCCCATTGGAGGGTGACATCTCGGCATCAACTCTATTCGGATATTTAGGCGCGTCTGTAGTCAAAAAAGGCTCGGATTACTTGTCTGCCTCCTTATAATATAGTAAAAATAATTGAGATGGTAAATTAATAAATTAATTAAAATGTAATATTTATTTTAACTTATGTGTGTATTTAGTATATTACCCTCGAGCAGTTTACCCCCTTTGGGGACTAATGGGTAAAAATAAAAACGCGTGGCTGCGCGCGTCATTTGTGAGATATAAAAGGGGGGAATTCTTGTGAATTTGAGTATTGGTTCCCCAACCATTGTGTTATCGAGTGGTGACAGATAGGTACGTATACTTAACTCCGCGATCTGTACGTAATCATTATATAAAGTCATTATTCATTAAAAAAAGTATCACTATATAAAGTATTTTATACACATCAATCATTTTTTTTAAATATTAGCTGTGCGATTATTTTTTAATTATTGAAAAAAATATTTTCGAAATATTTTGGTGCTTCGATTTATAGTAATATTTGAATAGGTTTGTGCATTTTAACTAAATAATTAAATAATAATACGTACGTACACTAGGATCATCTATTCGGTTCATTCGTTGAATCATTTAGTATAGAAATTGGAAAGATTAGTGCCATTGCAATTATTTCTCTAGTGATTTTTTTTTTTTTATAATAACTTCGTTTGAATTGTTTAACCAAGACGTGACGCCAAATTTTAATTTTAAGTTTGTGTTACACCCACAATTCCGATGTACAGGTGAGTGTTAATTATGTAAAATTAATTAATTTACCGATGGTGACTAGGTAACTAAAGTGATTATCTTACTGAAGTGTGTTTTTTTTTAAGTTCAAATAGACCTAGTGGAAATTGACATGCTGGTGTCATTGGTACTTACGTGTAAACTGAAGCACTTTTTTTTGATAGATTGTTTTTTTTTTCACAAAGTCCCAGAGATAGTTAACAGTCTGTGCTATATACATTAACACTGGCGTCGTTAGGCATCTAAGTCTGGTAGTGTTTAGCAAATTATTCATAAAAATGTGTAAATTTTGAAATATTTTGTTCTTTTCTCAAATTCAAATAATTATAGTTGAACTTCAATAAACGAACAAATTGAATTGAATTTTTTGTTTACTTAAAATTCGAACCACTGGTTTCTTTATTCAATTCTGTAACATTTTGAACGGGGCTATTGCTTCATTGGATCTCGGGTTTCGTTCAGTTTTAAAAATTCACAATCCACACGAAACGCGACAGCATAGCTATCAGCGACAGATGACTCTGATTACTCTAATTATGTTACTCATGCTCACGAGTTTGTTCCGCCGGTTATATCGGGTGATACCGGAACCTTCAATCATTCTTTGTTCAATCATTCACCAAGAGTGAACTGGTTAAGTTGCGTTCGATCTGTTTGATTCTTTAGACTTTCGTAGGAGATCAATATTAGACACCAACAGCAGTAGGTCTCTCTGGAAAAACAACAAAAAATGTACGTAATTTTCATTTTTGTGAGCTGACGGAACTGAACCTGTTTTCCCAAATGCGTTAGGTTTAGGATAGTTTTTTTGAGGTTCCGTACCCAAAACGGAGCCTTACTACAGAGACTCCTATGTTCGTCTGTCCGCAGGCTGTATCTCATGAACTCAGTGGAAATTTTCTCAGATGATGTATAACAACAAATTAGTTTTTTGTTTTTAAAGAAGTGATTTGTCACCTGAATCACTTCTTCAAAATTACAGACCAATTTCATTTCTCGGCCATACTTGCAAGTTGATCTCTAGAGTCTTGACGAAACGTTTCACCACAAAGCTTGACGAATTCCAGCCACTGGAGGCAAGTCGTACAAGAGACACATGAGTACAATCAACCGCTGCGCCTTGCCTTTGTGTACTATGAGAAAGCTTTCGAGTCTGTCGAAACCTGGGCTGTTCTGGAAGGTTTACAGCGATGTCAGGTCGATAGGCGATACGTCGAAGTACTGACAGCATTGTATGACGCTGCTTTTATGTCCGTTCTGATTCCGGGAAGTCAAACAAGGCCAATCCAATTGTATCGAAGAGTGCGACTGGGGGATGTTATTTCCCCGAAACTGTTAACTAACACTTTGAAGGACGTCTTTAAGTCTTTATACGGGGTAGAATGCGGCATAAATATTAACGGCGAGTACCTCTCACATCTTCATTTCACCGACGATATCGTTGTTGGCCGAATCGTTGGAGAGCTGCAGGAAATGCTGCACAGCCTAAATGAATCCTCCCGACGTATTGGCCTTAGGATGAATTTGGACAAGACGAAGGTCAAGTTCAACAAACACGTTCTCCCTAGGCCGGTCAACGTCGATTCTCGAAGTCGTAGAGGAATACGTGGACCTTGTGCAATTATTGCAATTAGGTAGCCATAACTTGGAGAAGGAGTACATGCGCGTATTCGACTCCCACTTGACCTGCGTTCTCGGGTATGTTTGTGTATACATTCACATGTTCTCCTCTACAGTGTGAGTACGCGGATTTTTATATACTACGTGTTATGTTCATAAGGAGTACTATCAGGACTGCGATACGAAATGATAGTACTTAATTGCTTTGTATATTCTATCGTTATTAATTATTCATATCATTATGATGAGTATGTCACGGGTCTTTAGATGTTCAATAGTCTAAGCTATAGTCCATTATTAATTATTCATATCATTATGATGAGTATGTCACGGGTCTTTGGATGTTCAATAGTCTAAGCTATAGTCCATTATTAATTATTCATATCATTATGATGAGTATGTCACGGGTCTTTAGATGTTCAATAGTCTAAGCTATAGTCCATTATTTTCATGGACATTTAAAGTATACGAACTGTATGTATGGGAATTGCCCCTACTGTTTTCCCTGCAATTTCTTCTTATTTTCTCAACTTTCAAAATCTTAGTTGGTTCCGTAAAGTTATCGTTGGTGGTGTTGTGTTCATAAGTTCCTCAATCATTTATTTATACTTAGAGATGGGAAGCATATGTTTTGCATGAAATTTAAAAAGCAATTTCACCATACCTCGGGTCGAGGCTAATTTACATACACTTTAATTTTATGAAACTAAATTCTTGAAAAGTACAGACGCACGTCACATTTGCTTTCGCGGGAAAATTCATTTATGCATTTCGACCGACTTTGGGTGGGATACAATGGGTATGTGGGATTCACGGCTAAACCGAACACCTATAAAAACCCTCTGGTGCCATCAGCCACTCGATTGTCCCGGATCTGTAAGCAAGCTAGACCTGAACTTTCTTCCGATTGCTATGCTCGTCGGGCGACGAGGTTAGGTTTGTGTTAGAAAGGGGAACCTACTTCCACTCTCATCTAGATTGAAGAGATGCATCCCTATACGAGAGCTATAATTGCTAATTTGACTATTATAATCATGGCTAGAAACCGTGGGGTCCCTCATCCGAATATAGTTACGTCCTCGGCGCTGACGTGAATGAAAGATCCATAGAAGGCCAAGTCTGGTGATCGATGAACAGCCTTGTGGTTTGACAAACGTATGGTGACGTAAGTGCTGTAACCACATCGCCACGACGCCATCACCAAATCAACACGCATTTCCTCAACCGCACCAAAAAACTATGGATGTCAAATGAATGTTAATTAATAATTTTGTCCCAGGCGAATTTCGGGTACGCCATCTCTACAGAGACAGCCAAGTGTTCGGAACATATCATAATGCATAAGTGTGTGTACGCATGTATACTTTATTATGGGACGGCAGAATACTTACAGTACACGCAAGTATACTTTATTACTGACACGGCCGAAGAGAAATCAATCGCACGATCAATTGAAAAAAAATTCAGATAACAGGCCTTTAACATGATATTGAACATTTTTCCATGAATGCAATAAACATTTGGATATAGACTTGATTACAATAATAAGAAATGATATCTGAAAATAATAATAAACTTTTTATTGATCAAACCATTTAAATGTTGCACTGGCCTAAATTTTACCATATACCGTATAGTACAACATTATTTCCATTAGTATCAGCAGAAAAACAATAGAAAATTTAAAATAAAGAATGCGTTGAGTGTTCATATCGTATAATACGATATTTTGCTTAGTCGGATACGTTGCGCATCGTTTTAAGTGCCGTATTAGACACGCGTCATATATTCTACGAATAAATGACACAAACCTGTGATCTCTTTAATACATTCGTTACATATGTTGCAAATGCCAGAGGTGCCAGAACATCGCCTTGTGGTACACAAGAACTTTGTATGAATTCTATTTTGTGAAAGTGCTGTGAAATAACTCTGTAAATACCCACCTGTGAATGTTCGTGTACCTGGATTGTGTTAGTGTGTTAGGTGTGTTGTGTGACTGTTATCTTGGACTATTGAAGATTGTGTGTGTCTAAAAACTAGTGTATTATCGTTAAACCATTCACGTGTACATATTGCCAGTACAATGGATTTTCCGTGGTAAGGTACAGTACTAACCTCGTTCTTCTGGTCAACTGTATATACCGTTAATTCCTGCTGCTGTCGCCGATATTTCTCTCTAGTAATTGTGGGTAATGATTGAGAAGTATCATGTTTATGCACTGCCATAAGTTCTCCACTGCCCACTCATTCTGAATAAAACATGCCATAACATAAGTTTATATTTCAGATTTCACGACACTCACCGCCATCTATCGCCCAGTAGTGAAAATGCTGTATTCAGTTTGGTTGTCTGTTGCGGCGGTGCTACTACAGTATGGTCCCTCCAATGGCCACATACTCCGAGATGCGAAGAGGGAGAAAGACAACCTACTGTTAAGTAATGGTGAGCTATAAGTGGCGATTAAGTTACAAGGACATAAAACCAAACTCTGGGTGGTGTCATTGGATAGGTCTTTATAAAATTTATGGAGTTTTCAAGTCAGATTTTTATTTCACTTTGTGTGATATTCGTTTCTCAATTGTAAGGTGTAAAAGAATTGCGATTACAGAATTGAGTTTAAATCTTCAAACGGAAATTGGTTTGAACAAAATGGAACAAGTAGATATGGGATTTTTTTGTTTACTGGTACTGAACCGTTTGCGGACGAGTTCGAACGAACTTGCGCGGTTTCTAGTTAATCTAGTTTTTACGCTACACACATACATAGGCCACTCAGTAGCAAATAATGCTTTATACCTTTTAACGCTTTCATAACGCGTTTTTTCTCATGTTCAATTTAGTCATATGTTGAATGAAATAATTTCTAGATCAAAATGGAAATATTAATAAGATTTACAAAGATTGCGTAAATTTTTTTTGTCCTCCGCTGATTGATATTATGTACCCGGAAAAGATGAAATTCAAAGAGATTACCAATTCATGGAACTAAGGTGATATCATTGCGCACGTGTGTTATTTTTTCAAACGTTTGATCGAGACAAAAACTGTCTCGACTCGGCGCGAGTCAGATTTTCAAACCGCGGCATCTATCCGTAAGCGTTACAAGTTATTACAGTTGACAAACTAACAGTTACGGACGTATGCGAGCATTTCGTTTGAAACGAACTACAAATATAACTTTGTAATTTTTTTTTTGCGATGTAACTAAGAACTATCAAGATTTTGACATATGCGACAATCTGCACTAATACACACGTATACAGATATACACTCTTCTCCCCCCCCTCTCTCTCCCCCCCTCCCTATTCTTAATTTTTCAGGTTTCGTTGACACACAGGCGGACAACATTATGAGTTCCATTTTGCCCTTTTCAGACATGCAAATGTTAAAACGATAAAGGAAATGATTTAAATTCTTTTCTTTTACTTTTATGGACGTCATAATTTATTATCATCTTCTCATTTACTCATTACCAAACAAGAGACTTAGTAATAGGGCTGACACCACTTGGATACTGAACCCTAAAAAACTTTTAAATTTCTTTAAGAGATTTTTTATTTTTATCACAATAGAAATGTTACGATATTCTGTAAAGGACAGTGCCATGTTGCATTGCAACCAACTTGGGCCGGCACGACCTGGGAGATGCCTTTCGTTCGCCTTGACACTGGTAGCTATGCCATCGCTTGTCGTGCACATTATGAGGGACCCACTGGAGGGGAAGAGGAATCGCAAAGCATCTGCATGGCAGTAACAGCGATTCCTATGAGCGCCTTTCGCCGTCATGATGTGCTGATATCTCGTTTATCCTCATACAACTCATTATGATTTGACTAAAAATAATTCGGTGGTTAATTAGGTGGATGGGGCGAAGGACGGCAACGTATGTGCTGATTTTTGTAGGCGGCAGTTATTATTGTTGACGCGGGGAAGCGCATTTACGCGCCTTCACCGGCCGCGGGTGGGGTCCATTGGTGTGTGGGGCTCGCGGCTCACCATATCGCCAAATACCCACAAAAACCACCGCGAGTGCCATCCGTGCCGCCTTAGGTGAGGTGTCCCGGAACAACAAATCATAAGGCCACCTCGACGGCTACTCAGCCCCCTAAGGGACCGACGCCTCCTTCACAGATGGGGTTATCCCGCACCACAGGACAACCCCATCGACTTTGGAACAGTGGCATAGGGTGAGGTTCCCATCGTCGCGCTTTGCCCCGTGCACAAAAGCGCCTCCTCTTTTTGCTATTTACTCCCCTCTTCTTATAAGAGGGGTACAAAAAGCACTCGCTCCCAGGTCCATGACAAGGCTTGAACCATGGTGGGGAACTTCCCCGCTCCTGCCCAATGCAACAGCAACACGACAACACTCGCAAGCCTCTAAAGCGTATTCAGAATAAATTGGACATCTGGTCGAGGTGCATACATGACTACGAACAAGCGGACATCATTTGCAAGTATAAACCTTTAAGAGCTGAAAGTGAATATCATTTGCGCATAACGTTTGATTTATTTTTTTAAATTATACTTCTTTGTGCGCGTTTGGGATGCAATGAAATTTTTACGATTGCGCCCGCACCGTCTCGCAGAACGGGCACCCTGAAGTTAGCCAAAGTTTTAGTTTTCATTAGCCGGTGTGAAAATATAACTGTTGTTGCGTTCCGATTTGTGAGTTTTGCTGTGGCATATAAGACGGGAGTGGAGGAAGACAACCTTTAAAATAATAAAGATTTTTTTAAATTCAAATATGTGCAAAAAGTTAATGATTCAAACAGTAGATTGTCCTAAACATATACTGCTGTATGCGTGTGCAAATATCTAATAGGAAGATACATGCGGATATCTATGGGCGTCTGTCTTTTGGGGGGCGGTAGTCATTAAAATATTCTAAATCTCGTTTGTCTCGAACTAGCCCGACGTTTCAGTACCTGTACATCAACCACGGTTGCTAAACCGCGATTCGTAAACCGCGATAAAATCCGTAAAAGTAGTTTTATTGTAATGAGTAACATTCGCGTATGCTTAAAGCGAATATAAGTTTTATTTTATTTTTTTGTAGAATCCCTATTCAAAAACGGGGGAAAACGAGGAATCGGAGCCTTTTTGCCACTACCGACGCCCACGGACATCCATATAATTACTATGCCGACGCGTTGTTTCCAATGGGCCACCGGCTACTCACAAACTGCATGAAACGCGTAACTGAAGATGTCGTCACTTTACGCCGGTATCAAGTGAGCGAGAGGTACCTCCCTTGATGTGCAGGCCCAATTCCGTTGCATAGGATGATGTAGTGTAATGCACCATACATGGCACTACCTCTTAAGACTTTTCTTATAAGTAACAAACACTACATGAAAAAATTGTGTTCCTCGAATTTATTCGAACGAGATCAATCTGAAGTGAAAGCGCTGTAAAACGTTACTGTGGCGGCGAGTTGTTATTTCATATAATCGGTTTCCTGAAACATAATAGTCAACGCAGCTATTTTTGTTCTATTTCATTCGCCAGCCAGAAATATTGCTACATAAATTACTAAATAATCCCCTCATCCTAGACGCCCCTCCACGTCGCCGGCTCCACAAGTACGTGCGCATCCAGGACCCCCTCAACAGCACGAGGTACGGGGACAGCCTGGTGGTGGAGTGTCATGTCGCCGGCTACCCCGCACCCTCCGTCTCGTGGACGAAGAACGGGATTACCATGGCCGAGGTGAGTAAAATTTTTGCATACAATAAAGGTTTATTAGGAAATATATTGAGACAACGGCTACGCTTAGCCACATTGCCGATTCGAGCACCAGTCAAACCCATCAGAGTGGGCGAGGAGGCCGGCCTCCTTAGATGAGCCAAATAATAGTCAATTAAGCACAATTGTTCTTATCCACGTTTCCATGTTATTAGATTAGATTTTGTGAACTGTATGTGTGAAAGCGTAAAGGACTGCTAGTTATAAATAGATAGATTTTCAAAAACGGGGATTCAAAAACGGGGCCAAACCCTTTCTTTTCCAGTACGAAGAAGAGACCAATGAGGTTACTACCAAAGCACCAAGCAGCATCGTCTTGCTGATCAGCCGGCTGGTGACACCGGCAGCTAATGATGGAGACATCTTCACGTGTGTAGGAGTGTCAGATATGAAGGAGACCAGCGCGGTCACTGTGTACGGAGAAGACGGTGAGCTAAGACCTTTCTTGTTCAAAAGTTCTCTTCGTTGTGAAGTAATTTGCCAAGACATACCTATATTTTTCAATAGAACATTTCTCAAGCCTGAGTTGTTGGCCCACTTACCAAGATATATATTTTTCAATTGAACAACATTTCTTAATCCTAAGTAGACGAGCTATTTGCCAAGACATATTTTTCAAAAGAACAACTTTTCTTGACCCTGACGTATATTTTTTAAATTTTCTTAGGCTGAGTTGATGCGAAATGGGCAATTTTGCCAATAGATCCGAGTTTATCTCACTACATACGATTAAGGGCTTTCGTGAGATTTCAGTAGGGCAGGGTTGAAACACTAGGGATTTACGAATCCCCACAATGTTTGGCAACCCAACCAGGAAGTGTCAATGCGATGGAAAAACTCGTCGCGTCAAACAAAACTAATAATAAAAGCGCCTGGCAAATATGAATAGCAATTCGCATAATGTCTTTGGCTATCTATTATCATTCCCTAAACCTGAAGACACAAAAGTCTTAGTAGTCAGTCGAACTGTTGAGGCTGGACAAGCGCCGCCAACCAGTATTAGGTCCCTCCGAAAAAGAATAATTATCATACGTCTTGTTTTACAGCCGACACTGAAGTACACATGGGTCTCTCCTCGCCTGTGATCACAGAATTCTACAGGCACATCATACAAGACCTGGGCACCAGCGTGACACTACCGTGTAGGGTGTACAGCACGTCGCGCTACCAGGTCGCGTGGCTGCGTAGCAACGGCAGAGTTGTGAACGACAATGCAAGAATAAGGGTGGGTGTATTACCACATTCTACCCTTTTTTTTGTCACCCTTTCGAGTGAAAATTCTGAATGGATTTTAATGAAACTTTACAATAATATAGTTTATACATCAGAGTTACATATGGGCTGTAGAAATTTTAACTTTTGCGCGTGGTTTTGTCTGTAATCCACACGGATAAAATCGCGGGTAACAGCTAGTACTTCATATATTTTGAAAGAATGCTTTGAACAGGCTTTCTTTTAAATACATCTGAATATGATCTTAAAAATGTTTTAAAGATTGAGAGACTTGTTCAAGATTGTCTTTAAAATTTAACCAAGAACGCTACATGCATTTAAAGGTATAGAATACTTAATTTTTATAGTATAGGGAAGTAAACTGGGCAAAAAAACTTTTGGTGACTGTCGACACTTATAAACATCTACACAACCATACACTATACGCATGGGATGCTCTCCTTTACCCATCCCGTATTATGTGAGCGAGAGGTACCTCCCCGTTTATGTCAGCTCGATTCGGCTGTACAGCGTGAATTGACTTGATTTTTCAATAATTTTTCTATTTAATCAATGACAGATTACAAGAAGTACCAGAAACACATAAGTTGTGTGTAGCTTAAACATTCCATATATTTGACACCAACGTTTAATACACAGATGCTGCCATCTGGTGACCTCTACTTCAGAGAGATAGTTTGGGAAGATATGGACGAATACACGTGCGTCGCCAAGAACATGTACGGCAAGACGAGCGAAATTACATTCTTGTATCCCAAAGTGCCAAGTTTGAATTAGGTAAGATGTTTTTTATAGGAAAAAAAGTGTACACGCGTTAGAAATTCTATGGTTTCAAAAATCTTTAAATGAAATTCTTTCGCCTTATATTATAACACATTATACTAATATTTTTTGAAAAATTCATGTCGTATCTACCTTCCCGGTGTCGGTTTTTCGTGACGAAGTATAAATTTAAAAAAGAACACTCCAAGAATGAAAGAATTCTTCCAGTTGGTTCTATAGGACTTAGGAAGCTTTAATTAGATGTTGCAATAATTACAAATATTACCTCTTTGTAGTTTTAAAACAAACCATGAAAATATATACGTAATTGCTATTCAGACATATTTTCGACTTCCTACCTGCAATGAGCCACCGGAAACTCACGGGCCGCTCAAAATGCGACAGAATAGCAGATACTTTAAGATGGCATTTGATCTTAAGGTAGTGCTATTCTGTGAGTTTCCGGTGGCTCATTGCAGGTAGGAAGTCGAAAATATGTCTGAATAAATATATATATATATATATATATATATATATATTTATTCAGACAGCGAGACTCACCTTTCTTGCTCTGCTAATGGATGCCTTATTTTAAAACACTTTGTTTTCTCGTAACAGATTCTCTACATTGACATGATTCTAATGGACTGCTCATTCCATAGACCGCCATTGCCACCAGGCACCAGCGCTAATTGTATTCCGAAAACGATTAAAATATTGCCTAATCCTAACCGCTAACGTTCTGAAAGTCATATTTTTCGAATGTGTCAATGATCGAAACTTTGAAGCGTGCGCGTGTAACGTTTAATTTAGTCCCTTGACGGTGTATGGCCTCAGGAACTTTTAAATCCATTCATATATTATATTTATTCAGATCAGTGGTTCAATACAGACTTGGTTTTTTTTCCAGACAACCCTGAGCGATGACGACTCTTTGCCCTCCGATGTACCTCCTAACTTAAGCGACGTGTACTTAATTTATTATCATAGGCTAAGCTAGTTTATAAATATTGTTATTATATTTTTAAGTAACTGCCAATTCCTCTAATTTAGTATTGACGCCTGTCATCAAGACTACAAGTAGCCACGGGCCCCCGGCCCCTGAAAACCTGGGGCGCTCCGGTTTAACCAATGTCTTGCCAATGGTGGCCTCAGCAAGGAGCTTCAATCGCAGAAGCTCTAACATTTATTAGAACCTCCTTTATGAGGACCTCAGAGGATTAAAATAGCCACAGGCCTCGAAAGGTAAACACACCACTGGCCATTTAAAAGCTAATTTGAAGTTTAACATGATACTGTGATTGACATTACGCTAAACAAATTACCATTATTTATCTGCCGTTGATGCTAGAGATACAACTTAGAATTCAACTCATAAAATCTTATAAAGACAAGAAAATAGAACTGAACTACTTACTATGATTTTCTGATAGACCTTTTTTGTCAGGGTCCAATTATGTCTCATCCCCAGCCGGATTTACCATGCCGGGGCCCCGAGGTCCTTGGAAATTGGGGCCCGTGCCAATGGTTTTATAGCCTTAGAGTTGACCTATGCACTATGCTTGCTCTGCCTCGAGGGTAATTTGGCTTTTTTCATCCCTTCTGAAGCAGTCGTTCTTTTGTTTTGGAACGATTCAATTTTCTCTGTAAATTCAGATGTTTTAAATGTTTCAAAAAATCGTTAACATAGACTTTTAAGACATTTTAAATGCTTAAATTGAAACCACAATGTAACTAAAACCTTTGCACTTGAAACTCAACTTATTTAAATTAACTTAATTTATTGTATGTAAAGTGACATCTTAGTTGGCAAGGTGAAACTCATATGATTTAGGAACTCGTGGCAACAAATGGCGCTTCGTACACTATTTAATGTTCATATGAATACCATTTTATTTAACGAAATTAAATGTTTTATATTACAGATATGTCTAATTATTTTGTAGTTAAGTAATTTGCGCTTTTTTTAACAATAAACATATTACCTAATCGCTTTTTCACTTCATATTTTCATACACTACAACTACACAAAGTAGGAACAAATTTCTCAAAGGAATAAACATTAGGCAAGTAGAAATTAGATAACGTTTCTGTCATTGTTTTATTTTTGTCCGTTTAATGTCTTAAATTATCGCGAGGGTGCACAATATGACACCAGCGATACACGTACCTCGGCGACTGGCGAAAATGGACGGAACAACGCGTGGTTTTAGATATTTCGATCCATAAAACCACACGTTGTTTTTAGAGAGGGGTTCTAACATAGATACCATTTTTTATAATATCTCTTCGTTTGTTTCTACACGTTAAAAAGTACTTCATTAAAACTACACCGCATAGGTGCATGTTTACACCGCTAGATGGCGTGGCAACCTAGAAGACAGTCACTTATGCAGTCTGCATTCGATCCAGTACCTACTGCATACTTTCCCATCGTGTAAACACTTAGTCCTGTTACTTATGTACTATAATAATCTGGTGTTGCGAGGGGGTGGGGGGACTCATCGTCATAGTAATTATAGCCGCCCTTTTCTATTATATATCTTATTATATATGACCTGCGCAGTTGGCTAGTCTGTATAGAGATGGCTGAAAGTGGGTATTATTATAATTATGCATATTTTCACGCCACTTCTCTGGGGAGCTACAAATTGCCTTCCTCGATATTCTTGATACGATTCCTCCAACGACCGTTTCAATATTCTAGCTGTTGATAGATTTGGTTAATGGAGATAGAATTTTGATATTTTTCTTATGGAACTTGTGTCTATCGCCAGTTGCTAAATCTATCGACGGATAATATGATTAAAACGGCCGTAAGAAATCGAGTGTGTGTTTGAATTAGACTTGTGACGGTCGTTTTTCGTTATTGAAGTGAAAGAATCGCAACGCCTAAGCGCTGTAAAGTGTTATTCTAGTGTAATGCTTGACGGGTAATTGTTTCACACGATTTTATTCCATTCATAGTCAAGTGATTTTACGATTACTGAAGGTCATAAACATTCGCATAATTAATGTGTTGGTGCGTTGCTCTCGTTTTCACCACGGGCTACTCAAAAACCGCAAGAAACTGGACGTCGAAGCTGTCGCTTTACGCCTGCATCTTGTGAGCAAGAGGTACGTCTCCGGTCGTGCCGGAATAATTCCGCTGCAATGGCACTACCTATTACGAAAATAAGTCAAAGTCAAAAAAAAGTGTTTGAACTTTCCGCCACGTAACACGTTACCATGACAACAAATTCTGCTAGTAAGTAGTTTCATTACTTTATAATATTATTCATTAGGTCCTTTAAACCTACTAAAGGACCTAACAGATTCCCTGTATAAACCGAAGCGGAAATTATTGATATACCAAGCTGATCAGCAGTACCTACAGCTTTTATGGACCTAGGCAACCGACTAACGATGAGGTGGCTGATGATGGGGTGGTCCAGAATTCTCTCGGGGCTGGAGGAGAGCCGCGAGAGCTCCAAGGTGACGCTCACATTCTGTCATCTGCTGCGGTCGCAGACAGCGCGAGGCGTGGAGTAGACTGTTGCGCATTTATTTTTAAATATTTTTTTATAGCACACGATGACAAACAAGCAGTTGGAGCCTATCGGTGACTACCGACATCCATTAACATCCACATATCCAGAAGCTTTGTCCTTCTTATGATACTGACATCACTTAGTGTGTTCAGCGCCCTCTCGTCACAATGGGCAGTAGCTGTAAGTCTGTGGGCACAGCACATTATGCTGGACCGTGTGCACTGAGCTACTTACCCACTTGCGTTGCTACAGCTCACACACGTACACATAATACATTCTACTGTTGCACACGTGTGTAGGCTAAGCTTCTTTCTTTATGTACTTACTTTTAATTTTTATTTTTTCTAAATTGCAAATAATATTTTGCAAATAAAATTTTATCTATGTTTCCTCCTTCCCCCATCAGTCACAATGGGCTGCCCACAAACGGTACGAAGTGCGACATAGCAGCCAACAACAAGGTATCACGTGAGCGAGAGGTACCTCCCGGTCGTGCCAGCCCCGATTAAGCAACGCAGCATGACACTACTTCTTACGTTTTCGGAGTTTGCTCCTTATCAAGTGACTGACGTGGACATTATAATAAATATGAATAGTAAAAATGTGTGGACAGTAACACGTCAAGCGTAATGCTTTACAGCGCTGTCGTCGCTTACGTCCACGCCTTAAACTTCAAAACAAAAGATATAAAGTGCCTATGCAGCATAGCACTACCTCCACCTAAAACCACATAACGCCCTGAATTCACAACGCGCCCTTTTGCATCTTCCAAAAGATAAGGGGGGATAATTCCGCGGGCCGACATCGCATCCCATACAGTGTCTTTGAATGTCTGATGTTTGCGTCTAGGATTTCTTGCAATACAGTAGCGGCAGTTCTATTTATGTACGCGGTTATTAAGAAGAGCTTCATTCGCAAACAAGATGTCGGTAAACGTTGAAAATCGCTCAATCACCTGATTTAAAAAATGAAGCCTCTGACTGACATCTTGGGGCTTTGATACTTGCACCAACAGAATTTCGTATGGGTGCAGCTTTAGATCTTTGCGCATATTGCGGAGTAATGTTGATGTATGTACTGTTAAAGCACAACCGCGCCTCCTAATTTAATAATGTTGATGTATGTACTGTTAAAGCACAACCGCGCCTCCTAATTTAATAATGTTGATGTATGTACTGTTAAAGCACAACCGCGCCTCCTAATTTAATAGCTCGGGTCGTCATGAACAGACTGATTAACACTCCCCTGTCTTCTACCGTTCCTTGATGACATGGGTCGCCCGGGGTTTGATTTAAGTGGCGAAAACCTCAAATATTGCACAATTTCCTACGCGCTCCAGTCACTGAATCACTGTTTTTGTAAAACTGTCGCACGTACAACGCACTATCTGCTCCCGAGTAACGCTATATAGCCACTAAATAGTGAATTTCCACTTCCCAGAACTCAAGAGCCAGGCTACCGATTGACATAACTCCCGCGCCTCACGGCTACGTTGCGTTCACGCATTAATAAGCTAAATAAAACAGGTAGTAGCTATCGCTACACGACCTGACCCGACAAACTCTTCAGGCCCCCTTGGGTCGGTTGCTCAGTGTATAAATGCATTCTCCTCTGCTAGAACCAATTCGATATACACCGTTCGTACCGGTCGAGCGATGAAATCTTACATATAGTGACACAGTTATAACATATGACTGACAGAATGACAAACTCACACACCGCTTAAGGAAACGAGCTTGGGTTCGAATCCGTAAAACGTGAGCTTAGATAAATGAAGAAATAATAAAACGCGATCTTAGAGAGCGCTAAAAATAAAAATTAAATTATGATCATGGCTTCTAGCCGATTTGAAGCGCAAATCGACCCCACCCGTCAGAGGGTGGGGGAGGAGGCCGGCCTCCTCTGACAAGCCAAACCGAAAGAAAGGCTCGACTATCCTTATACACGTCCCGTAACATTAGACGGCATCGTGCGCGCGCCGTCCCACTAGCATGGGGAGGGGGACCGCGTCCCCCTTTTCAGTCCCAAAAATAATTACTATAGGGCAATGTCCACAAAAATTCCGGTTTGCATCTTCCCAGCTGCGGGAAAGAAGGGGGGGCCTGTCCCCCTATCGTCTACCTAAAACCTGAAGACAAAAAGTCTTCCGTAATCAGTCGAACTGTTAAGGCTGGACAAGCGCCGCCAATCAGTAGTAGGTTCCTCCGAAAAAACAAAAAAAAAGCTAAATAAATATAAAATTTCTTTTGAGGCATTCTGTACATAAATAAAAGGAACCTTCCTTCCTTTCCAAGGAACCCTCCGGCCTGCGGACGAGGACAGTAGAGATCACGTCAGCGCTACTGCCTCATCGGTGCCATTAACATGTTTATCTTCTTAAGTGCATTATGTTTTACATACATCTGCCACCTGCATATTAAAGCAAGGTTGTCACGAGTTCCTTATTGCAAACCTAATGTTTCCTAATAAAAAATACAATAAAGAGACCTTACGAATTAAACAAACATGGCAGTTATATAGTGTTTTCGTATATTTACGCGAATCTTATTAATTGTTGTAACTATTTTATCTCCTTGCTTTAGATTTTCAAATCAAAAATAGAGACAAATCGAGGTTGGAGTGTCGTGAAAGTCTTCTAGAAAATGTATAACCGTGCAGATTTATTACTCGATTTGGCGGCTCCTCTACCGTGCCCCCGGGTGTAATATTTTCCCGGTGTCCATAGAAGTAGGTGAATTGCTTGTCTGTGTAACAATATTTAAAAAGACTACTCGTCTGTCAGTTGGTTTATATGTGATATAATTTGACGTAATAACGGTGAATGATCTGTGAACGCACCGCCCAATGGCGTGAAAGAGACGACTTGTTACGCTCTCTTGCTTACAGGCTCCCCCCATTCGAAACATTACTATGAGTTAGAACGTCAGCTGGCAATGTGCAAGATGTTAACACGTAAAAACGTGCATTTGTGTGTACTTGATACACACGTAAGAAGTTATACACAAATAAACGCAAAAAGAAATATTAAACCCATTTTAAAAACTCATCAGAAAATAAATAGCAACTAAAACAACAAGTAATGAAATTAAATTCAGAACTAACTCGTAAAAAGTCTCTATTTAATTTTAGGTATTTGGCAAAAACTTAAAAGAATTAAAAAAATAAAACTGCCAACCTACAAGTAAAAATAATATTAAATTTCGAACGTCCCAACTGAGTCTCTATTGCACTTTAGGCTCGAAGCATTCCTCGCTCTGACATTTGGCATAGGTTAAGTTTACTGGCTCTGCGCTCCAAATGGCCCGCCATTACAAATTACAATGTTTCCCGCGTTAATCACACGAAATTCATACACCTTACGTCATGTTACTGTCTAATTTCAAGATCGGTAGCTGTTTCGACACGCAATATCTACTAATATTATAAAGCTCGATAGTTTGGTTATTATTGATGTTTGATTAGTTGAACTCGTCTCAGGAAATAATGGTTCAATTTGCGAAATAGTTTTGATGTTAGAAATAGTCGAATAAATGTACTTCTGGTCTTCTCCACAAAATCTGTGGGGTTTACGAGCATTGAGGCGAACCTCATAACCCGGGTTGGGTCGCAAGGGGACGACTATCCCCTCGGTAACGGGGCTGCAATAAAATTGCGGTTTGCCATCCTGGCTTTTGGCTCACG
>JAFELO010001021.1:236485-287374 GCA_017140195.1 Eumaeus atala | reverse complement strand
TAAGTGAGGCGTGACCGGATATATGTCTTGTAAATCCCCAGTTTCGTCCGTGTAAGAAGTCCGGACGCTAGTACCGGCCACAGCAAAGCGCGGGCTGTTCTCGCATGATTGACCGCTCGGTCCACCTGCGAGCCCATCCGCAGCGCGCGGTCGATACCGCATCCGAGATACACGACTGGGGATTCCCAAGACACACCCTGGCCTCTAAACTTTAACCGCCCCGGCATGGAGCGCCTCTTGCTGACATATAGCGCCGTCGTCTTATCCACGTTGACGGACATGCGCCACGTGTCGAGCCACTCCGGCAACCGGTCCAGCATGCGCTGCATGCGCCCAGTTGCGAGGACGAGGTTACGTAAGCGCTGTCGTCGGCGAACAGCGCGAGCATGACATCCACCTCACCCTCTCCCGAAGGATCGTTGAGTGTGGGGATGTCGTTAGTGTAGGTCGCGTACAGGCAAGGGGATAGGCAACTGCCCTGTGGCACTCCGGCACGTATGGCCTTCACCGAGGAGGAGGCACTCCGCTCCACCGCTACTCGGAAGGTCCTACCTTCCAAGAATGACGCCACTAGTCTCACAAACGCCAGCGGGACGCCGGCGTCCAAGAGTCCCGGGTGCCACACCCTGTCGAAGGCCTTCTCCATATCGAGAAAGACCGCGAAGGAAAGTCTCCCCTTGTTCATCTCTACAGACAAGTGGTGGATCACCCGCGTCAGTTGCAACGTGGTCGAGTGGCCGCTCCGGAAGCCGAACTGTTCGTCCCTTATGGGAATGTACAGCTTCAGCCTCCGAAGCAGAAGCCTCTCGAACAACTTGGCAATGTGGGACAGCAGCGTTATCGGCCGGTAGCTTCCAGGCAGGCTTCGGGGCTTGCCCGACTTCGGCAGAACAATGACCGAATAAATGTAAAAGGTGAAAGTTTTAGTAAGAAGTAGTGCTATGCCGTATCGCAGTCAAATTGGGTTACATAAAAAAATCACATGACGCCGCGGGTAGGTAACAGCTGTACTGCCCTTCGGTGCGCTTTGTAAGTAGTCGGAGGAGGCCGAAAACAGGGCAAAGGATCTGCATGACAATAATGCGGATGTTTACGGGCGTCACTAGTCTTAAAAGTCCCGCTTGCTGACCCCCTAATACATAGCCGTTAAGGTAATTTTATTTGTTAAACATAAAACTAAAATTATAATTCTTCGGGTACTTTTAGGAACTTATAGCATGAGGATACCTGCCACATCAGTCCGCCCGTGACTTTGGTTACTGTAAAACGTCGGTCTAGTTAAATAATGAAATAAACCGAGATGAAATCCGTAAAAGTAGTTAGACTACATTTTCGGTGTTCAAACTAGCAATACTTCAAATTGTAGTCTATATGTATGAATACTTTTGAGTGATGGATAAGCGTACACTTTTACAAGAGATTAACGTGTATCTTTGTATATTATCAGAACGACACTTAAGATGTCAAGTCGGACTAATTAGGGAAGGGGGGGGGGGGTCGGATTCCTCTCACCTGTCAACACTTAACTAACGGCTACACGAAGTTGCGCAATCCGGTCAGCGCGCAGTTGGATCGTGCATTCGATTCTCGTCAAGGGCAGACAGCATCCTTAACTAGAACAGGTCCGATTTAGTGGCGTACTATTTAGTAGGAAATGAGACGTTAATGCTACATTGTAACGAGATTTAATTGGCGCAATAGGGAAGCGGGTCATAAAGATAATTTTGGTTCACTCTCTTTTCCATTCATTTCTACCCGCGCATAGCGCATGCGAGATTAGATAGACAAAGATGGTAATGCCATCTCGTCTTCCTTCTCTATTAACCAAGACGACAATGCCTATGGCATGCTTCCTCTATCTATGTGAAGCGCAGAGCGTGTCACGCTAGAGAGGGAAGGAGCGGCTTCGAATCCTGCCCAGGTCATGGATTAAAGTTATTATAACTTACCCCAATAAGCCCATAAACATCCGCACACGTTACATAAACGCGTTGTATTAGCCCTCCTTACCCACCGATCAATGGGTGACACACCGCACGAAACGCGACAGTATAGCTGTCCATCTAAGGTGAGAGGTACCTCACCGGTCTTGCAGGACTAATTTAGGTGCTGTGGGTTAGTGGCACCTCTTACGTAATATTGTCCTAGCCCAATTTCGGCAACATGGGCCATCTTTCTAAAGAAAGGAAACATTAAAGTGCACAAGTGTGTACTTTAATGTCTCTGTGCAGACACAATTAGTGCATTTTTACGGGGCAAATGAGCAATCGAAGCCTATTGACGATTACACGTACGCATTATTATAATGCAGATGCGTTGCTCTCCCTTCGCCCTCCCTTCCAATAGGCTACCGGCTAGTCACAAACCTCGCGAAAAGACACCGTCAAGCTTAACGTGCTTCCCGAGGTACGGGGCTGTTTCACCGCCAACTTCCTGACTCCGGCCTGTTATTAGAAATTGAAAAATCACTAGCTCTTTAGCCTGACCCGGGACTCGAACTCCAGTCCCTCTGTGGACCATGTGTACCACTAGACCGCGCCTCCATCACTTATCACCAATACCATCTGACCACAAAAGCCAGTCCCTCGTGATATGCCATCACGTTGTAATACATATTTGTATCAAAGGTGATCAGATGATTTTTATGTCTTCTGAGAAGATGGCGGAACTGCGAGAATAATGGACCGTTCCACCGGCTACTCACTAACCCCACGAAGCGCGACACTAAAGATATCACTTTACGGCGGTGTTATGTGAGCGAGAGGTACCTCCCCGGTCGTGCTGGCCCAATTCCGTTACACATAAAGTAAACTTTTGCATTCATAACACTGGTAGTATTTGCGTGAGCACGTTATCATCAAATACATTTTATACAAATGATTACAAGAATTGTAATTTCATTATAACCGGAACGTAACTTCATATCTTAAATGATAAGGAAGTTCATAAGATCAGGGGACCGAAATAAAATAAGTTTTATGTAAAGATAATCAACAGTTAAAACGGACGTAGCTAAGATGAGGTTAGCAATATTACTAATGGTACTTAAAATTGTAGAAGGCAGAATCAAAATTAATATTGACGTAAATGAAAATAAAGAATTAGTGATCAACTATAGTGGTTTCGAGAAGAATATCGTAACAGATGAATATATTGACGCATTTGGAATAAGTGGTGGAAGACTCAAACAAGCTGTGGCCAGCCATTACCATGACATACCAAAGGACGTATATTTAAAGAGTCCAACGCCCTGGGGTGATTTGTACAAGAAATATAATTGGGAGGAAGTATCGACCATTCTACAGGTCAAATCTGCTAAATTACGAGCCAACAATGTGAAAAGCTTCGAAGTGTTGTCACAGGACTTTGAAAATCCGTCGAGTAATACCATAAAAGTAACAGCGGGTGCAACGCAAAGTGTCGAAAATAGCGTGACAAACTCTTGGGTGAAAACAAAAGAATTCACGTTCTCACAAGAAATAGAGTACGACTTGAATGTTAACATCGCTAAAATCTCGGGGACAACGGGAATCTCGCTAACCAAATCCTGGGGTGTGTCCGAGGAGAAGACAGATACTGTCACCGTGGGTACGTCTAGTGGTGTGGAAGTAGAATTGAAGCCTGGACAGGCGGTGAGAGCTGTTCTATCAGCAACACGGCATACTTTAGAAGTCGATATAGACTATGCTATATCACTAAGAGGAAATATTGCAGTGAATTTTAAAAGAGCACATAAGAATCATCATTTCTATGGACCGACTATAGACGCTGTGTTAAAGGCCGGTGGGTTGAAGACTGAACTAATAAGAACAGAGACAATAAGGGTTGGAGTTTATGTGGATGCGTCATTGAAAGTACATGACAAGGCAACAGGACTACCAGTATAAAAAGTTGGTCACAGATTTGCACCTATGCATATTGTGAACCATAGACACCAAAAGTTGTGTGTATTTGATAGACTTTTTCAAAATGTCAAAACGGATTTTCGTACCGTTTTCACCAAGGGATAGAGCAAATCTCGAAGAAAGTTTTAGTGTATAATATATTGTTGGCCCCTGTTACTACAGCTGATAAAAATAGTTAGGTGTTACTCTTTATATCTTCGGACCTAGTTGAAAGTTCGTGGATTTTAAATTAAAACGGTTTATATGATATATAAATATTTATTTGAGGTGCATTTTTCGAGTAAATGAAAAACTAGTATATATCAATTATATAAGTATAATTTATTGTTTCATAATTATTTATCTTTAAGCTTCTATAATTATTCAGCTATTTCATTTCATAATCATATTCCTTAATAGTATCTTGTGAACTTGAGTAACCTGAGCATAGGACTAGCTGCTACAAATTTAATGTCATCGGTAGTCATAAAAGGCTGTCTAACTGAGCCTACAGGGGCCTTTTAGCTACCGCGCGAGCTGTCCCTGGCGTTAGATTTGGGGTAGATGGCTCGATAGTCGATCCGTATTTCAAACCTAGTCTCGTCGCCGGACAAGCACTTGTAGCAATCCGATGCAGCTGTATTGGGCTGCTCTTTGCTTCCACAGCATAGGTTCAGAGCCGTAAAAAATGAGCCTACAGGTCGTTATAATCATGGTGGTGGCCTCGCTGATGGCTGATCTAAATTTGACAGTCGAACGCGCGCATCGTGACCTATCACGACTTGCGATCGCACGTTCATTATCGCAAACGTAATACTTATCACTGGTAACAAAGGGCCCGAAGTGCCTCGGGGGGAATTTTTGGGGGCTTATACGGGAAACCGTGGAAGGGGTTTGGGCCTGATTCTCATGTCTATATCCGTTTGTCTAAATCTAGTGAATGCTCGCTTTTCAACCAAAGGGAACGTCTAAGTTTGGCCATTTTTAGCGTCTTTCTGCGATGGTCCCAAATAAGTTTTGTTGCGCTGTGACGTGACAACGCTAGCTTCATGTACGAAAAAAATATGACGTCGTAGTAACGTTCCGAGTGATAGTAATGTTGTGAATGGGCGGAGCTTGAAAGCGTAACAAGTTTCCTCTTTCGCTCTATTCGCATCGCATCAATTAGAGAACCGATATCACGTAAATTACACGGTTATTATGTTAAGCTAGCATAACCCTGCGATTTCACCCGAGTCCTGTTGGTAGTGAAGTCACGGTATATAGTCCATAGCCTTACTCGACAAGTGGACTATTCAACACAAACATAATTCAATTTGGTCTAACAGTTCTTGAGATTAGCACGTCCAAACAAACAAACTCTTCAGCTTTATATTACTAGTGTAGATGTACTGCGGCTATGTCGTTCATGAACAAACATACATACCATCAGTTTCTTAATATAAATTATCGAAACATTTTTTTAATCTTAAGGCAGAAAATAAAAGTTACAGCTAACAACGCCCATAAACATACGCACAACCAGGGCCTTCTTCGCTATGACTTCTCCCTGGTATTACACGAAAGCTACCTTTCTATTCCGCCCCAATTCAGATGTAATGCATCATTACCGCTACTCATAACATTGTCCCTCATAAATATAGATGCTTTATAATTATAGAAGAAATACAAAAAAGAATTGTAAAATGTAATTCGGTCACCCATCACAAATGAGGTCAGACCCATCGTTGCTTAACCTTTAATGCATTGCGTGCGGTTAAGAATAAACTAAATCGCTTAACCTCTAAAGTATCCCTTTCACATTCAACTAATACAGTTACACGTGCAGTTAAATTTAACTTTTGTGTTAACTACATGTAACATTTTGAGCGTTATAGAAGGAATATATTTAGATGATAAGTGCCATGCTGCATTGCAGCGGAATTGGGCCACCACAACCGGAGAGGTTTTCGCTGACATGATACTGCCGTAAATCTTTCATGTCACTTTTTGTACTATTTGTGAGTAGTCGGTGGCCCATTGGCGGGGCGGGAGGAAAAGAGAACATACTATGGTCCGGCCCGGAAATCAAACCCGGGATCGCAGTACCAGTTGATCATGTTTTCCACTAGGCCAATACGAGCATGGAATTTTTTGTGCTGTCAGTTTCCTTTTGACAGCACAAGGAGCCAAATCTGCAGTCAGAGTCTTCTAAAGGCAACCAAAGCCCATTGACATCCGCATATTTGTTATGCCTCTGAATATTATTATATATTGGAAGAAGAAGTGCCATGCTGCATAGTAGGAGGTAGTGCCATGCATGGTGCGTGACACTACTTCCTTGTATGCAACGGAATTTTGCCGGCACGACCGGGGAGGTACTTGATACCGGCGTAAAGTGACCGCGCCGTTGTCGCGTTTCGTGCGGTCTGTGAGTAGCCGGTGGCGCCTTGGAGGGGGGTGATAGGAGGACAACGCGTCTGTCTAACAATAATGCGAATGCCCACGGGAGTCCGTAGTAATAAAAAATATTCGTTTGTCCTGTTTGTTCAGACGTTCCTTCCCGCAGTCCAGTCGATCACATTATTAGAATCTTACCGAATACAAGTCCCGGATTAGACGGAATCACTCCAAAGATTATCAGGAACGCCTGGACGGCTTACTCCGGAGAAATTATGCTGATGTACACAGCGTGTATCAAAGAAGGGGTCATTCCAGATATCTCGAAGATAGGTTCATTGATAGTGCTGCCAAAGGGTAATGACAAGTCATTAACAGATCCGAAGGCCTACCGGCCAATTACTTTACTGCCGATTCTAGGAAAATTTTTAATACGTCGCATAATTACTTGCGCTCCCTGTTTGCATCGAGGTATTTCTGAAAATCAGCATGGATTCGTTGGAGGGCGTTCAACTGTAAGCGCATTAGAATCAATGTTCGAGATAGTAGATAATTCCTAGTAGGCTTCACAGTTGGACACGGCACGCTTTGGAAGGTTTCCACAATGGGATGTCCCCAGGGTTCGGTATTGGGCCCCACACTATGAAAACTCCTCCTGGACGATATGCTTAAATTACTGAGACCAGAGCTCTGTGGCATATGCAGACGATTTCACGCTTGCGATCGGCACCGTCGCGCGCCGTTATCGAACAGAAATGTTCCACGATCTTGAACAGGTTATCGGGTCGGGGGACCCGTAATAGGCTAACGCAGCTACGTCCCACACTATGACAATTAAGGGTCCTTTTAAAAACGAACTGACTATTAGGTTGAATGGAGCCTCTATCGCGAGTGTATCTGTGACCAAGGTGCTTTGGGGTCAAGGATCTAACATCGCTTATATGTATAAGCGATGGTAGATCCTTTGCGCCGCGTGCGGTTTTGATGGGCGAGTAGGCCACCAGCTCTTTCGGGATGGTACGTGTCTCTACCGCCTCGTGGGTTGTGAAGTACCGGGCACTTAGGTTCCTGTACCACGGAACCCATGTTGCAATCCTTACATACGCTGCAGCGCTTTGGTGTCGACATTCTCACTTGTATGATCTGCGTAGTGCATTATTACGCACCCAAAGACTAGGTCCGGTTTTATAGACGAAGGCCTACAGGTCATGCAGCAGTGCGGCGCTACCAGTACTGGCCGGCGTTCTGCCTGCCGATCTGGAGGTTCTTCGAGCGGGATGAGTGCAGGAGGAGTGCGTGGGGCTCAAGGGTAAGGAGCGTAAGGAAAAGCAAAGCGCCATCGCGGATGACGTCATCTCCACTTGGCAGTCGCTGGGCCGCGTGTGCCGACGGGAGGGAGCTGCACTGCTTCTTTCCAGAAGTTGCAACGCGTCTGGCATATCAATGGGTGGAACCTGAGTACGTTATTTCACAGATGCTAATAGGGCACGGGTGCTCGGGATGGCGTTGTGTAACCTGCCATCGTGTCCTTGCGGTTATGAAGCAGAAACCAGAGACCATGTACTGTGGGAATGTGACTAGCACAAAAACGAGCGAAATGTCATGTTGGACGGCATCCAACGGACGACGGTGGGCCCAGTCTATCACCAGGATTTTATCGGAACGGAACAGAGTTTTAGACAATTGCGGACAGGCACGCCAGGAGGAAGGATAGGTAACGACGTAGCTGCATCGAGATAACCAGGACTGACGAGGCCAATGACAACTTCTGTTTGTTTGTGGTATCAGGCTCCAGAAAGAGAAGAATGAAATAACGGGAGGGCACTTAAATGATGTGTAGGGAGTCAAGAATTGCACGTTGGAGAACAGAGCTGGTGAGCAAACCCCCGTGCATCTCCCATGATTCGATACATGTACCGAGATGTGGGTGTCCCTTTATGCTATAAAAAAATAATTTGGGGGCTATATTCATATATAATTATGGGCCCTCCTTTTCCCCTTTGCAATATACCACCGGGAACTCCCAAACCGCACAAAACACGACAGTGTAAATGTCATTATGGCGGTATCATTTTGAGCTGGAGCTAGCTCGGTCGTACAGGCCAATTTCGTCTGCAACGCTTCCACTAGCCTGTCACAAATTCAAGTTACGTAGTCTCTTTTGAGAACCCACTTTTTTAGTAATTAAACATGTTGACAGTCAAATTAAAATTCGCAAATGACAACACTATGTTTGTAAATGCATCTTGCACTTTCAATGGGTAATTGTATATTGTAATTTTTAACATTGCAACACCTTTGGACGGGTGGTAACTGTTCAAATAATATGAAGGCAAATTTGTTAAAATTGCGATAAACCATTGCGTCATAAATAAAATAAAAACTCACTTTTTTAACAATATTTATTGTCATAATCTTTATTTTACTATCGGGGGTTTTATCTAATGTAATAATTCAACTTCGTGTTACCTTATGAAAGCATATTTATGTACAAGTGTTAGAAGTTATACTTTTCTGGCGTAACAAGAGAAAATATAAAAAGAATATTTTTTCTTGTTCTACGTTTTCACGAAAAATGAAACTAACAGTAGATAAAAGGTAACACGACATGCGCATTATTGTCATGCGTTGCCTTTCCTCCTCCCCTCCAATGGGGGCCCCGGCTATTGACAAACCGCACGAAAAGCTACATCGAATTTGTCACATTATGTCGCTATCATCGCGAGAGGTACCTCCCCAGTCGTGCCGGCCCCTTTCCGCTATAATGGAGCTTGGTACTACCTCTTACTAACTCTTACCACTTACGGCCGTGTCGTGTGCGCGAGAGGTACCTCCTCGTCGGCCGTGATCGATAAAATCCACCGATTGCTCGTCCGCCTCTTATACTATAAAAATTGCAGCATGGCATGGCTGACCTCTAACATATTTTTTAATTTCAAATGCGTCTACATTAATCTTAGCATCTAACACCTATGTTATGGGACCTATCCCATCATCATCATCTGCCCTTATCGGTCCACTGCTGGACGCAGGTCTCTCTCAATGAACGCCAAGACGGATCTCCTGCTACTCGCATCCATGCCGGACCAGCCACTGCACGGAGATCGTCTGCCCACCTGGTGAACGGTCGATCAACACATCATTTTTTTAAAGGCGGCCTCCACTCCAGCACCTGACTGGTCCATCGGCCATCTGTTCTTCTGAGTGCGTGGCCAGCCCATTGCCACTTCAGATAGGCTTACAGGACAATGTGTAAACCTATGTCAGAGGGAGCTAACTTTATCATAAAGGATATTTTGTAACTGCAGTAAGAGAGGATTGTTGAAAATGTCGTCTATTTGGGGGTGGAATAAGTCTTGAAAATGGCCCATTGGAGGGAAAGTATACAACGCATCGGCATAGTGATTGTACGGATGTATATGGCGCGGGTAGTGATCAAGGGGCTCGGATAACGTAAAAAATAAATACTAGTCTTTGTGAAATGACAAAACAATCACTATTATAAGTACCGTATAGAACAAATACAGATACAACAGTTAAATGTTACGTGTCAGTTATGTGAAGAGTTCAAATATACTCCAGTTACCCTCTAAGTGTTAAGGTCACGCTGCTTATGAAACCTTCAACTTCGAGGTAGCATGGTGTTTACAGCACTGCGTCAGAAGGGGTTTTTTTAATGTATATAATACATATTATGTACCTAACGCCGAGGAGAACGTCTGTGACATAGGGACGGGCATGTGGACGGACTGACAGGATATAAGGACAGGAACAGATCGACGCTACGAAATTAGAAGGGTTCCATTTTTTTACTTTCTTTATTTTGTGTGTGCTTCAGACCACAGGACAGAGACGAATTTCTTTGATTATACGTAACCTTACCCTTTGTCTGTTTAATGTCGCATGCATTGCGCAGCGAGAAATGAATGAAAAGGCGAGACAGAGAGTGGATCACGCTTGCTCTCTCTTTCGATTTAGGCGACCTTGTATTAAGCTGGCTTCACTTCTCTGTTACCTCTACGATTTGTACCGCTTAGTTTATAATAAGCAACAAAGTATTTAAAATCTTGATCTATACGTATCACCAATATGACAAAACTGAACTACATTTGCTGTCTCCTTCAACCCCGTTTTAGGCTGGCCACCCGCAGTGAAAAGCCAATGGGGCCAGCTAACGGATATCAGTTTTTAGTTGGTAGTAGCTATCGCTTCACGATCTGAGTCTGACACACCCCTGAGGTGCGTAAATGCATATTTCCTGCTAGGCAAATTGTATGTAAACCGCTTCGAACCAGGCGAGGCTCACATGTAGTAACAGTTATAACAGCTAACTGACAGAATACTTTCTTCTCTATCTATGTTATCTCTGTGTTATTTTCTCCTATCCACATTAGAGTGATAATAGATTAACAAAGAGGGCGACAATACAACCACGTGTGTAATTATAAAATGTAATTAAATTATACATTGCAATAATTATTATGTGAATTATAAAATATAAATATTGAAATCATTAGCAAGTGTAATAGTTGTGACCTTTGATTCTAATAGCACATCGATATGGTGAAGAGATTTTTATGCAATTCCATAATTCCCGTTGCAAGGATGTGTAATTATATAATTAGTAATTACAATTACATCATCATGAGGCCGATGAATAGGTATCTAATAAGTCTATAAAACGGCAAAACCCGTCTGTTGTATGAGAGTGAGAGAGAGAGAGAAATAATGATCTAATCTATTTTTTTTTTCTTTTTTTTTTTTCTTCAGAGGGACCTATTACTGATGGCGGAGCTGTTGCCCTCGCCCCTACAGTTCGTCGGGTCTACGGAAGACTTTTTGTCTTCAGGTTTTAGGTAGACGAAAGGGGGACAGACCCCCCTCTTTTCCCGCAGATGGGAAGAAGCATACCGGAATTTTTGTGGGCATTACCCTATCGTACCTACTACCTACTACCGACTAAAACCTGCTATCCGTGGGTTTGCCCTAGTGGATTTTGCTTGTGTGCAAGGGTGGACTTAGCAACTGCTACGGCTATCGCGTCGTCACAATGTAGATCGATATTGCGTACGTACCAGGGGCAACCAGTGGCCGTACGCAGGAACCTGTTTTGCAGTTTCTGCAACCGATGTATCTGCTGAGGAGATATGTGCGCGAATGCGGCACTGCAGTACGCCAATATCGGTCGGATGCATGTGACATACAAAGTGAGCTTATGTCTATTAGCCATTTTGCTCCTTTTGTTTATCAATGGATAGAGTTTGAACAGGACGTATTGCGCCTTTTTTATAACTCTATCGATGTGGTTCCGGAAGTCTATCGATCTATTTAGCGTGACGCCGAGATATTTGACCGTCTCCGCTCTAGGATTTTCGTTCCCGTAGAGCAGGATAGGGCCATCTTATTCTTTTTCTTTCCGCGCTCTCCTGTCGCGCGTGATCTGGTTCGGGTGAAGAGTATCGACTTACTCTTTTCCGCGTTCACCTCTATCCTCCATTTCAGGAACCATTCGCCGAGTTCGGTGACGGCCCTTTGGAGTAATCTGGCTCCCTCGCTGGGAACTTTCCTTATGTACAGTGCGGTGTCATCCGCGAACATCGCCACCTGTACGCTGGGGTGTCGCGGTAGGTCGCTGGTACAAGTTGTAGAGGGTCGGGGATAGTACAGAGCCTTGCGGGACCCCGGCTCTGACTGTGCGGGGGGAGGACAGTGTGCCCTCCACTCTGAATCTGAACCGCCTGTTCTCTAGGTAGCTGTTTATGACCAGTACCCGTCTATCAGGCAGTTCCAGTTGGTACAGCTTGTAGATGAGGCCCTGGTGCCAGACCTTATCGAACGCCTTTGCTACGTCGAAGAAGACAGCACACGTGCCGTGCGGCCTTTTTCTGTGTAGTCCCGTAAGTACATATTCCGTGAGACGGTGTACCTGTTGGGGGCAGCTGTGGCTGTTACGAAAAGCAAACTGTTCATCCATGAACAGGTTTCTCTCTCGTATCACGGTTTTTAAGCGTGCGAGGATAATCCTTTCGTATATTTTCGCTAGCGAGCTTATAAGACTTATAGGTCGATAGCTGGTCGGCTCCGTCCGGGGTTTTCTCGGTTTGTGGATGCCTATCACTATTGCTTCCTTCCAGATGTCCGGGAAGGCGCAATGCGTTAGGAGAGCGTTGAAGATACACACCAGTAGGTGTATAATGGCAGGGGGTAGCTGTTTTAGTACCTTGTTTGTGATACCGTCGGGCCCCGGCGACTTTTTAGTGTGGAGGTTTTTTATGAGCTCCTTCACTTCGTCCGCGTCCGTCGGGCGTATGATTTCATCACCGTCGCCCGGCGGCACGGCCAGTCGGACCGTCACTACCCTCTGCACCTCCTCTAGATGCGAGGGGTCTGTGGGGAGCGTGCTGGGAGTACATTGACTCTCAACCGCGTCTGCTAAACATTCCGCTTTTTCTTCATCCTCTAGTGCAGGTGGTAGATTAGCGCGATTTAACGGTGGCATTTGCTCTGTTGGCTCTGTCTTCATCGCCCTGGCTAGAGGTCAGTAGGCGGTGTGTGACGATTTTAACTCGCTCGCGAACTGATCCCATCTTTCATTCACGAATTTCGGTACGGCTTTTTTGACTTCTCTTTCGAGTGGTCGGAGGGCTCGTCTGTTCTCGCCTCCGTGGCGGTCGTACAGACGTTTAGCTGCATTCTTCCTTCGTATGATGTCCCTAACGTCGTCAGGGAGAGCCAGCCGTTCCTCTGGGACGGCGGAGATCTCTCTAGACGATTCTCCTATCTTGTCAACAATTAAGTTGTTGACATTCGAGGAGGCCGCGATGGCGGCCTGTGGGGTGTCTATGACGTGTGGGACTATATCGAGGTCGCTCGATTTGAGATTTATAAACTTATCTTTCAATAGTTTATAATCGATGATCTTCTTTGTGATCCTCTCTGTGTTTCTGGTCCTGTCGTAGCCTGTTTCTATTAAGATGGGCCTATGATCCGAGCTCAGTTCGTGTAGCGTTTCAGCCGTCTTTATGGCGAGTGAGACGCTTTTGAACAGTGAGATGTCGATCGTGCTGGGAGATTGTATATTCCGCGCATTCGCGTGAGCGTAACGGGTCGGCGTATACGGTGCGTTGATAACGAGGTTATGATCATCGGCAAAATCTGATAATGTTGTTCCGTGTCTATTGTTGTGCCTGCTGCCCCAGTTTTTGTGGTGGGCGTTCAGGTCCCCGGCCAGAATAACAGGGTCGTCTTGGTCTGAGATATTGAAGACGGCTTCCAGGTCGCTGACTAGGAGCGGCTTCTGGCCGGGTTGGTTATGCAGAGACTATGGTGATGGGCTGATGGCCGATCATGCATAGTTTGCATAATGAGACTTCTAGATTTTCTAGCGGGGGCGGGTCGAGAGGGATACAGTGTAACGCTCTCTTGTAATATATGGCCGTACCTCCAAGACGGGATCGAGTTCTATCATTCCGAATGATATTATAATTGCTGATACGCGGATTTGCTTGTGTCGGTTTTAAGAACGTTTCCTGCACTAGTAGGATGTCTACTTTGTTACGTGGGAGGAAGTCCCGCATCTCATGTAAGTTGGATCTGCTGCCGTTCGCGTTGAACGACACCAATCGCAATGAGACTGGTTTAATCCTCCCCGTCGTAGCCATTGGAAGCTTATTTGGTCATGTGCTTGATCGTGTCGACCAGCGCTGAATGATCCACCATGGCTTGGATCTTCTCCGCCATGGTGCCATATTTCACTTTTCGGGCGAATAGCTGGACCTCTTCCGTGTCCACTGCCCTTATGAATTCCGCCAGGAATTCAAAATCTGCGACTATGCTCTCGGCCCTGCAGCCCTGTGGGGGTGCGTGTTGTGGCTTTCGAGGCGGAGTCGCCTTCTGCTGCGCGGCCGCGTTTATCCTCTGGCCCTCGGGTGCCCGGGGCTTCGATGCCCTCTGCGGCTGGGAGGGGGTAGGGAGGAGGGGTTTTTGTGCCGCTGGGGGCCCTGTGGCCCTCAACGGTCGGGACCACGCGTTCGTTGTGGGTAGTGGGGCAGGGATGTACTCGACCTGCTCGACCTGCTTCGCGGTCGGGCGCTTTTGTGCCGGCTCTCGGTCCCCTGGGTGGGGGCCTCGGCGTCCCTTGGGGCTTCTGGGCCCTCTTTTTGTATATCTTGGGGGCCTTTGGGCACCCCTTGTAATTGGCCGTGTGGCCCGACTGGCCACACAGCACGCATACGGGAGGTTCCGCGGAATTCCTGTCTCTGAGACAGTCCGCGGTGGCGTGATCGCCCAGGTACTTAACGCACCGGGGGCGTCCGTAACAATTTCGCGCCGAGTGTCCGTAGAGTTGGCACCGGTGGCATTGGCCTGGTGCCCTCCTCTTATTCGCGGGCTCGACGCGGAAGTTCGTCACTTTGCTGATTGCTCGGACGTTATATATCTCCTTGCTCTCAGGAGATAGAGTCAGAACGACCAGCAACATGTTGAACGGCACTTGCGTCTGCGTGCCCTCTCTTTTTTCCAGTCGGTACATCCTGTGTACCTCCACCACTGGGATCTTCTTGTCCCTCAGCTCTTGCGCCACCTCCTCAGTGGTGACCACTTTAGGGATGCCCTTTATCACCACCCTCAGGTGGCGCTCCTCCTCTAGGGCGTACGTGTGGTACATAATACCACGCTGTCGGAGTAGTGCCGTTAGTCGGCGGTGTTCACCGGGGGAAGCGGTGTTTACTCTTATGCCGTTTCTAACGGCTCCCGCGGAAATGTAATTAATACATTCCTCGTCTATTATTTTCGTCACATTTTTCCACTCACATTCATCGTGGACGATGATGGGTGGTGGACGCTTGTTGTTTGCGGTCGCGGGAGGTTGTACCTCCATGGCGACCGGGGCCGCCTTCGATGGCGGTTTGGGGGACGACGAAGGTCCCGCGGTCGGGGCGTGGGTGATGTTTCACCGCCTTAGCGGGTGGGGCGGCTGTGTCTGATTTGACAGACTCCCCGGCAGAGTCTCCGCTTCCCGCGCGGAGCTTCCTCTTCTTCGTCGTCATCCTCTTTTTTTTTTGACGACCGTGAAGCCGTCGTCTGAGCTCGAGTCTGCGGTGCTAGCACCCGACGTCGACATGGCCTCTGTGGTAGAGATCTCCTCCTCGGCATCGGAACTGTCATACGTTTTCACGTAGTCGTCCGCTGCGTCGGGATAGTTAGCTTTAAGGAACTCATGGAGTTCCTTAAATTTCTTATCCTTAGCCATCCTCGATTGCTGTTTGTGCCGTTTGACCGGCAGGCGTGACTTCTTCAAATTATATTTTTAAATTTTCGAAGACTTTGGAAACGATTTAATCTATTTTTAGTATTTAATGTTATAGCGGCAACAGAAATACATCATCTGTGGTAATAGCAACTGCCTAGCTGCCGCGGTTTATGAGATGGAGCGCGATGACAGACGGACGTTCACGGACATTGGGGCTTCGTAATAGGCTCCCGTTTTTATCTTTATTTTATTTTTATATTTATCTTCATACATCATAAAGACTAAGTCAGCCTTACATCTGCTAAACAAATAATTGTAAACTAAACTCTAAATCCCTCATATGTAATGGAATCACAAAACTTAATAATCTGTCACATTGTGTATAAAAAAGAAAAGTTCAACTTATTACATTTAGTGTCCATCATAAATTCTTGTCGTAGGAATTCGTTTCTATTACATTCTATAAGAAGATGACATGAGTCTTCGTGTGTTTTTTTCTCATTCGTTAAATATCTTTTGCTGATTCTGATTTTCTTTTTTGTTTCAGGGTCCCACTTTTACCCTCTAAAGATTGATCTAGACGTGTCACTAATATGATAAAACTCCAGTTTTATCATATTAGTGACTAGAGTAACTATTTTAGCACTCAAAGATACACCTACGAAACGATAATAAATAATAATAATATAACAATAACTAATACAATAAAAAGTAGCCAAATACGAGTTGGAGTCGCCAAGCGCCTCGCAAAACCCAGGGTTCGCCGACTTCTACAAATTGACTTTATTTTCAGTCCGCATGCGCTGATATCGTATGAAATGTACTACAAATATAAGTTTGTATTGGAGTTTTTGATTGGGCAGACGATCTCCGTGCAGCAGCCGGTCCGGGATGGATGCGAGTAGCAGGAGATCGGCCGTCCTGGCGTTCATTGATAGAGGCCTATGTCCAGCTGTGGACCGATATGGGCTGATAATGATGATTATGATTGTACTTTTTCTGTCATTTAACAAAAAATATTAATGACTTAACAGCTAAACTATCACCAGACTTCTGAAGATGCTGGGTATTGACTCTAATCGTACCTGACTGGCTGGCTCATGCCGCTCAATGGTTTGAGCTTTCGGAGCGCCCGCCCAGCGGAGTCTGGAGCCCTGTCTGTTTCGGAGCGCCCGCCCAGCGGAGTCTGGAGCCCTGTCTGTTTCGGAGCGCCCGCCCAGCGGAGTCTGGAGCCCTGTCTGTTTCGGAGCGCCCGCCCAGCGGAGTCTGGAGCCCTGTCTGTTTCTGTGTGTCCTAGCATTAATTGTTTTAGCTGTTCTGTAATAGTACAAACTTCGGTGGGCCACGGTCTGAAAATAAATGCTTTTTATTATTATTCTTAAAGTTTGAATGTGTAGCTAAGCAATTGAGTGACTCTTTCTACTCAATTATTGGTAATTGTTGTTTTTTTTTTCGGAATGGCCTGTTACTGTCTGCGGCGCTAACGCCCTCGCCCCTACGGTTCGTCCGATCGACTTTATTGTCTTTTGGTTTCATGTAGACGAAAGGAGGACAGACCCCCCCCCTCTTATCCGCAGATGGGAAGAGATGTACCGTTGTGTTTTGTGGGCGTTATCCTATGGTGATTATTTTTAGTGCGAAAAGGGGGAAGTGGTCCCCCTCCCCACTTTAGTGAGACGGCGTGCGCACGATGCCGTTTAATATTGTGAAACGTGGATGATAATTGAGCTCGTTTATTGTTTGGTGTTTCTGAGGAGGCCGACCTCTTCACAGGCACCACCCCATAGTGAGTCAACGATTTCGTAAAAAGTGACGGAAATGTGTGACAGGAAATAGAAAAGCACGGCCTATTTGATTTGGGTGTGGAATCATTGAAATAAACATTTGTGTATGGATATTTGTCATGTTATGTTAGATATAATAGAACAAAGGGCCATTTTTTGTATGTATTTATGTGATTTTCTCAATATGTACTGCACGGATTTTCATGGAGTTCTCACCAATGGATAGATCGATCCCCGAGGAAGGTTTGATTGTATAATTTGTTCACAAGCGAAGCCGGCGCGGATTGCTGGTTCTTGAAATTATACTTCTTCTGGCGCATTAGAGAAAAATGTTGAGAGTAAATTTTTACGACGCGCGCGCACACCGTCACGAAAGACCGACACCATAAACTAAGTACAGAACATAATATTTTAATTTTTCATAAAAAAAAGTTACCAATGCGTTATAATAAAACTTTCAATTTACTAAACTTGCACCAAACCTCCACCCCTCCAAATTGGCCACCGGCTACTCACAAACCGCACGGAACGCGACAGCGACGCGACTTTTCGCCAGTATGAAGTGAGCGAGAGGTACTACCCCGGTCGTGCCGGCCCGAATGCATTGCATAGGAGGACATACCATGCACGGTGCGTGACACTACCTCCTCCTATGCACAGAAGTTCACTCACTTTTATATAAATTACGTACCAAGGCAGAGGCACGCCAAGTACATGACCTGTCGTCTTCACGTCTGCGGTACAGAACCCGCGAACTGTAACGGCAGGTGAAGGTCGTAGATTGGAACAATGTATGCACCGTTTGTCTGTGTGTCGCAAGAGCGAAGGCGAACACGGGATGATTAAATAGTGCTATAACTTGTTGGATACGATCTGCGGTTTCAATCGCGTTCCATTCTTTATACTGTACTAATGCCGTCGTAGCCGAATTTCGGCCACGTTCGTCATCTCCATAGAAAGAGAGAAAGAAACATTTATTGAGGATGTAAACATAAATACACTGTTACACATTGGCACAAGTAAAAATTATTGTTTAGTAAAAGATATGACAATAATATTTACGGCACAAAACACAAAGCAGCAAGACAATGGAAATATTCATCAGTACGAACGCGTCCCTACAAGAAGATAAGCGACAAAAAGAGAAATAAAAACAAATAAATTTAATTACAATTAATAAAATAAAATACATCCGCGCCGATAGATGCACAACAGTGTATCCAATGTCAATCCCCAAATGGTGACTGCTCAGTCAATAATTGTGATTTCCTCAGAAATTACAAACCTGGTGTTATGTGGTCCCCAGAGAGAGAGAGAGAGAGAGAGAGAGAGAGAGAGAGAAAGCCAACTGCGCAAGACACATTATAGTGCACAAGTGTGTGCAGGCATTTGCCTAAGAGGAGTGTAATGCATGGAGCATGACACTACATCCTCCTGTGCACGGAATTGGGCCGGCACGACCGGGGAGGTACATCTCGGTCACTTGATACCGCCATAAAGCGACACCTAAGGTGTCGCGTTTCGAGTGTCACTGTCACTTTACGCCGGTATCATGTTAGCGAGAGGTACCTCTCCTCTAACTCTTAGTCAATAATTACTGGATTACTGGATAAGCGCTGATGATGATGGAATGATTCCAGGAAGCACTATCTTTTAACCCGACATCACTCATTAATTATAACCGGTCGATACTATCTGCGTGCGATTTATCACCGCGGAGTTAACGTAAATACTAATTACATACCAACACACACACTCATTATGTGTGTGTGTGTTGGTATGTACGTACAACTACAGATGCGTGGCCCTGAGTTCGAGTACCAGATGAGAACAGGCTTTATAGAGATTCATCTATTTTAAATGTTCCCTAATTGTCTTTGAAATTCTTACTATACGGTTACCTAGACTGCGAGCCCCTTGAACGTCACGCGTTTCTATAGCTATCATGCGGTGAGCATATTTTCTAAAAATATTTACAACTGAATTCAATCATTAATATTATGGTTAAGGTGGCGGGGGGCCGCTGGTTGCAAGTGGCTCGTGACCGTCACTTAGTGCGCCATACGGGTTCCTGTGTTCAGCGGTGCACGTCCTCCGGCTGTTGCTGATGATGTAATGTCATTGGTTACACATGAACATTACCTACCACGTGCTAAAGCATGTCTAATCTTTTACCATTACCTTTGTAGTGGGTGTTGCGCAGTCCGCTGTGATAGACGCAGCCGAATTGATTTAATGGCACCCGTACACATCAATAACTCCACTTATTTTTACAGTACGGGGTGACAAATGAGCGATCGGATACTTTTTACGATTACCCACATCCATGAACATCAGCATATACTATGACGAGGCATCGCACTCTTTATCACCCCCACACCCGATGGGCCATCGGCTACTAGTTACAAAAGTATGATGTAGCCCCGGTTCCGTTCCTTCCCAACACAATCCAATCCGATCCGATCGATCAATCTTACGCATTTCATTTTATTTATTTATTGTCAATTGTTCATTCGCAACTTCGGCAGCGAAGAAAAAGTAGACTATGTGTGGTTAAACAACACGCATGTAGTAATTTCGGAGCCCATTCAATGCAAACAAACAAACATACGTTTAAAATTTTTCCTCGTAATAATATTAGTCCCGAATAAATAAATTGTTGTTTTCTTTTTCTTTCGGAAGTTATGCCTGTCTGAACTTATGCTATACAATTGGAGAGAAGTGACCCTCGGGCGAGGAGGCTAGTAGATCAGGAGACTAGGTTCGAAGTCGTACGGGGGACTGAAATCCCACTCTCCCTGCTCCCGCAGATGGGGGAGATGGATCTCGATATGTGAATTTACAACATTAACTTAATTATTATTTTCTTGGTCAGAGAATGCGAGATCCATCATCCTCATATTCTGTCGTCGGGCGCAGCTTGTGCGCGGTAGGAAAACGGTCTCGGCGCTCGTTATGACCGTGGGAGCCGTACTCCCTGCAACTCTCCGACGTGTAATAAATAGACACTGGTGTAACGTATCGTCATCCTTATTACCCCTATCTCTCTCTCTCTTGTTTCTCTCTGGCTTTCCATTGGGGTCACCCTTTGAGAACTGGCGTGAAGATGTGTGTACTAGGATAACATACGCTATCTATGTATGCAGTATGCTTAGTCTGGCCATAAATATTATTACAATAAAAAAAAATACAATTGAATTTGGAATCTGACATGTTTATACGATTGTTCATTTTGTTTTCTCATTTTTCCATCAATACATTGTACAACATTTTGGGATGTTAAACTGGAATGGGGTGATAAAGTGTCCAGAATCGCTGTGATTGCATTACACAAAGTAGGTATTTTTCAAAATCCCCATACACTTGGTGTTAGTCAAATGTTTGTGTACCGGGCTATTAATAGGCACAAAATAGCAGTAAGGGAAAGAATTCGATGAAGTCCAGTCCGAAAGCAAAAGATTTTTTTATCTCGGGAAATAAAGATAGCATCTAGAACCATGTCACGTATTTTAAGAGCTTAGGACTTGCAGCCTATAAGAGACACACTGGTCATTTCTTAACTGATAAATTAAAGATGAATAGGGTGGTAAAATCGAAACAACTACTGAAGCTGTATGTAAAGGGAGGTCACAGAAAAATTTTGTTTACGGATGAATTTTTTTTTTACAATTGAGCAACATATAACACACAAAATGAGCGTATTTATGATCAAAGCTCTAAGAAAGCGTCCCAATTAGTAGACATAGTGCAACGTGGGCATTATCCGGCTTCAGTGAACGTTTGGTGGTTTGTTAGCTATGAGGGAGTGACTGAGACAAATGTATCAAAACAGCGACGCTAGTGTACCAGGATAACATTCTTGAGCACGTAGTTAAGCCCCTTATTAAAGTATGTTGAATAACCAAGTATGGTCCTGCCAGCAAGACTCGGTCGCGTCATAAACTCTGTCCACGTAGTCTTGGAAGCGAACGTATCGAACTTCATCAGAGCTGAAGACTGGCCTTCGTCTAGTCCCGATCTTAATCCGCTGAATTATCAATTACGGTCCGTTTTAGAGAGTACAGTACAGCAGCCTGAGTCCCTGAAACACTCCATACGATTCGCAGCGAAGAATGTCCCCATGGAAAGAGTGCGCACTTCTATTGATAACTGGCCTCAACGTTTAAAGGCCTGTATTGCAGCCAATAGAGGCCACTTCGAATAAGCTTTTCAATTGCATTTTATTTATGTGTTTCACTAACACACAGCTATCTGTAACACTGTAAAAGTATTAAATGTTATTTGCAATTTTCTTTGTTACAATATTTGTCGCTTATGGCAACACTAGGAAAACATAGTGCCTGCGTCATGGTGCAGTGGTAAACTGGTTCAGCTGCAGATATAAAATCCCGGGTTCAAATCCCTGGTCGGACCATGAAAACGGAGTCAGATGTTGCATCGCCGTAGCTCGGAGAGCAAGTTCCTCAACTTGCTAGTTGTTATAGTAGTTGCTATAGGAGTCTAGTCGGATTAGGAGAATGAAGGAATAGAGTGTGCTATTGTGCCTGCGCATACACCTTTGCCTACGCACACACCTGTGCCCACGCACATACTTGTGCAATAAAATATGTCCTGCGCTGGCTCGTCTCAATAGACATGGCCGATGTAGCCGACATGCGGCTGGAACGACATTATTATTATTTAAAAAAAACGACAGATCAGTGCGCCGGCCCGATTCCGCCGCAATCCATCTCCGCGTAGTTGTACGCTGATGAAACTGAGCGAGTGCGGTGAGGTAAATGGGATAGAAATGAGATACACTAATGACTTTCGTTGATTGAGGTACGGCGCGTCGTGACCCGCAGTACGCGGGTTTTTTACAGTTTGCGACACTTGTTGAGAAATGTTTTACAATACGCGACAGGCGTACAGTAGCAGGGCGTGCACAACTAAAGCCCATTCAAATCAGTCAGGCTTTCATCAGGAATTTTACATGCTTTAAACTTCGGCATTCGGTTAGTAAGACGTAGTGTTTGCTGCACTGCAGCGGCACGCCCGGGGTAGCTCTCGCTCACATGATATCGGCGTAAAGTGACATCTTCGGTGTCGCCATACGTGCGGTCTGTGAGTAGCCGGTGCCCCATTGAGTGGGGATTGAGGAAGGGAAGACAACGCTCCGGCATAATAATTTTGTGGATGTTCATGGACGCCGGTAGTCGTAAAAGGGCTCTGATTGCTCGTTTGCCCTCCTGTATCATAGAAAAAAGCAGGTTTTGCCAGGTCGTAATCCTCACCGTGAGCCACGCATTCTCGTCAGCGCCGAGGGAATTTTATCACAAAGATAATTTAAATACAGAAAGTATGCCAAAGGCATATAACTCTATATGACGGCGAGTGGCCATAGAGATAATATAGATAGAGAAGGGATGCCATAGGCAGTTATATGACGGCGAGTGGCCATAGAGATAATATAGATAGAGAAGGGATGCCATAGGCAGTTATATGATGGCGAGTGGCCATAGAGATAATATAGATAGAGAAGGGATGCCATAGGCAGTTATATGACGGCGAGTGGCCATAGAGATAATATAGATAGAGAAGGGATGCCATAGGCAGTTGTATGACGGCGAGTGGTCACAGAGATGATATAGATAGAGCAGGGATACCATAGGCATTTATGTCACGGCTTATGAAAGTCTTGGTGAATAGAGCAGGAAGATGGGAAATCTATTTTTGTCTATCTAATCTCACATGCGTATTGCAGAGAGGAGTTAATGTAAAACAGACAGAGAGTGAACCACACTTGCTGTCCCTTTCGATTTAGACGGACGCGTTTGGGCCAGCTCCCTTTCGCCTTCTATATTATTTGTATGCCTTGAGACCTCAAGCCTATTCCCGTCGCCAGACGAGCACTCGTGTCAATCCGATGAAGCTGTATTGGGATTCTCTTCGCTTTACAGCATAAGTTCAGGTTATGGGGTAAACGAGTAGCTGTCTTCACATTTTGATGAATACATTCAGCCATTAATTCCAGGCACTGGAAAATGGATGGCACACATAAATATTCACAATAAATCCCAAGGAGTACTTACTGTCACAATTCAAAATGCAATTTAGTCATAAATATCAATTGTGGTAGCGATATATTATTGCTGATGGTAAGAGACCTGGAATGATGATGAATGGATGATTAGTAGGTCCTCGAGGTCGTGACCCTTGAATGCTGACTAGAATTTATGGGTGGGAAGACTATGTAAAGGTTTTGGAGCTCCAAAGTTTTTTTCTCAAGAGTTTAAGGTATTGCGACCTCCTTGCGAATGTTTATGGGCGGTAGTCAGCTAAACTAGCCTGAACGTGAGCGTATGTTTATGGAGTCCGATAGTTGAAAATACCATGGCGGCGCCTAAGAGTTTGTTACTATAACAAGGCTCCATATATTAGTGATTTTCTGCATTCTATCAGAACGGGGCAGGGGGGTCGTTCCCTCAATCATGATTATAGATCATGTAGACATGAACCATACAATCATGGCAGTTCCTTGGACATTATGGCTACTGCAGATCCGCGTGGTGAGGGAGGGGTTTCTCCGGCTATGAGAATAATAGTTAAATTAGCTATTATGATGTGTGTCGATCTCTCTTCCGACCCCAAACCTAGTCTCGTCGCTCGACGTTAACTCACAGAAATCCGATGAAGCGGAATGGAGGTTCCGCTTCCACATCATAAGATCAGGTCCCAAAAGTGGAGAAAGCCTGTCTTTTCAAAAAAAGTTTGCTAGTTTATTGGGGAAAACGAGTAGTTGGAGCCGTTAGAAGACTTCCAACGCCCGTAAATGCAGATGGGCTGTGTGCTTTCACCCCATGCGCTTCCAATGAATCACCTGAAAATCCAAGAAACACGACAGCATTTCGCAGAGGTGTGTGTGGGAGTGTTTCGCGTAATACGAAAATTCCCCGGTTTTTAGGCAGCTGCATTGTGTTATTGGAGTGGATAGGTTGTTGAAGGACAACGCATCTGCCGATACTAAAGAATAATTGAAATGTATTTATTCTCTGCTATACACACAAGCACACACACGCACGCACTCTCGCTAGCACACATATACGCACGCACGCACACAAGCTAATGCGCGCACGACCGCACACACAAACGCGCGCATGCACACACACACACACACACACACACGCACGCACGCACTCGCACACACACACATACACACACACACACGCACGCGCGTGCGTGCACACACACACATACATACACACCCATCTTTATTATACAATTCTTACTCCTTAATTCTTACTTAATTATTAAATAATTTACTAAGAATAAAAGGAGCAGAAGTGACCTGCAATACAGGCCCACAGATTCTAGTCTAGGCACCAGTACGCCACGCTACATCAACACCTAGGAAAATCAATTGTTACTCGGAGTGTATAAATTACGTACTGTAATGAGAAATAAACTATCATCATTATTATTTTATTATTCTTTAATAATGATTTTCCAATTGATCTGTGAACGCATCACCGATGGAGTGAAGGAGACGACTTCGTTTGTCCTGACGCTCACTCGTTCCCAGGCTCCACCCACTCACGACATTACTATGACTCCGATATTATGACGTCATACTTTTTACGGTATACAATACGTTATCACGTCAAATATAACCCTTAGTACCTCACGCCTATTAGCCCCGAAGATGTAGTCGGAGGTGTGCCAGGATGTACTGGACTGATGTATGTACAACTCGTAAGTAGATTATACTAGAACACCCACGACTCTCCGAGGTGCTGGCGGCGCCCATGATGTCATAGGTGGCAAGCCTATTGGCCACTTCGGGCACATTCAAATCCCGGACAATGTAATGCGTGCTCAGAATAATCTGAGAAACATTTAATAAAATGTTGCCCTACCTGGGGATCGAACCCAGGACCCCACGCGGCTAACGGTCGTAAACACACCCGCACCGTTACACCACATAGGAGATGACCCTTAGTATTAACATTATGCGTATATTATAAAGTAAAAGACTTGCAAGATTGTTGTATTCTGCGCAATTATGCATCGATCATGAATAAGTTATGAGTGCATCTGTAGAAGCGTCTACGCATGATTGATAGCACCAGAGGAGCGTGGCGCAGAGCTACAAACGAATAGACATGGCGAAAATAAAATTACTTTTACGGATTTTGTCATGGTTTATTTAATTATATAAAATATCCGACGTTAAAATTCCTAAATTTAGTTTCGTTGCAATGAATAACAATATTCGCGTAAAGTTAAGACAAGAGAGAAGTTAAGGGCAAGATTTAATTCTTTGTCATTTTTAGGCGATTGTGGTTTTAGAATTTTGCAACTTGATTCATAGTAAAATAAGGGGTTTAGTCATTATCATCATTATCAGCCCTTATCGGTCCACTGCCAGACGTAGGCCTCTCTCAGGGAACGCCAAGACGACCGGCTCCTGCTATTCGCATCGATCCCGAACTGGTTACTGCGCGGAGATCGTCTTCCCACCTGGCGAACGATCGATCAAGACTCCGTTTGCCTATACGCGGGTCCCACTCCAGGACCTCACTGAGCCATCCGTCATCTGTTCTCCTGAGTGTGTGACCAGAACTTTGCCACTTCAGCTTATTCGTCGCGTGATATAGCTGTCACTTTAGAGCCGAGATATATAATGAAAAAAAATATATTTCCATTATTTTAACATAAAAAGTAAGTATATTAATGCTAATGATATTACATATGCGACAGTGGCTCAGTTGGGATAAGTAATGAATTGTCAATAATACTAATAAAATATGGGGTTAAATATAAAAACATTAATATTTAATATTGTAAGGGTGCAGTATTATTTTATTAACTAACAAATTCCGTGCGTTGACGATGTAGGCCGGTATGAGGATGCACCCTAGTGAGATTTTATACACACTGACTCTATTGTAAATGTTTTTAATTGTGATTTTATTAATAAACATATCTACAATAGCATAGGACAACAAGCGATAGCATAGGACTTTTGTAGTGACACATATGGAATACTTAGAAACGAATAATTCCGATCACAACTTATTGAACTTAAACAGGAATAGTTTCTGCCACTTCTACGCTTCCTTGTTCCATGCATACTTTTGCATAACTCGCACTACGCATGTGATTAATGGTCCTCCAGTTGTCCCTGTGCGTGAGGATCTGGAATATCTCTCAGGTCGTGCCGTCTTAACTCGACCGGTTTGACCTAACCGCGCCAAGAAAGGTTATGTTTTCTTATAAATAAGACATTAAACGACATAAAAACGAACTTTGTTTTGGAATAGAAATAAAAATATCTTTAACCAGTGATCCTACACCATTGCAATACAGACAAAGACAACTAGACTATGATGCTAAAGAACGTACAAATAAAATCATAATAAATTAGAAAATAGAAAATAGGGAAAATTAGTTTACTGATATACATTTCATGACTACATAGTTACTTATTACGGCACACAAAAAATATTATAAGAAGCAGTAAATATATACAAATAAGTAATATTTAATAATTATTGATTGATAATAATGATTCTTATATCCATAAACTTAAATATTGTGTCTAGCGTAATTCGCATCATAAAAAAATCAAAGAGGAAAATGGACAACTAAATACCATTTTTGACGTGCGATAGCTAAAGGTGATACAAATCCCTACTAGTGCCGATGGCATAGCCACCGCTGCACGCGGATGTTGGTGCACCTACCCGATCGTGCCAGGTTTAATTTTTATTGTATCAGATATGCCATATGCCAAGGAGGGTTGTGTTTTACGAGTGTATTTATGCAGGTATGTAGTAATTATTATTAGTGCATTAATTATTATACATTAGTTCTACTGGGGTCCAAAATAAGAAGCTGTTTTTTTTTTAATGACATAGTGGCATATTCGCTGGGATGGTTTAATGGCGAGCAGCGCACCTGCATGTGGGGATATTGATGGGCGTCGGTAGTCACCAAATGGTCAATATACACTCTACCAGCGTTCCCACATACAGGAGTGAAATTATGGCTATGTTGTCGTCCTTAGTGCGGTGTATGCTTGTAATAGTGTAAAGTGGGAATTTCTATCCGTCCAGTGGTCAAAAATGAGAGGTTGTTGCTTGCAACGGAATTGGGCCGGCACGACCGGGGAGGTACCCCTCGCTTATTTAATGCCGCGGTAAAGAGACATCTTCCGTGTGGCGTTTTTTACGGTTTGTGAGTTACCCATTGGGGGGGAGGTGAAAAGGACAGCAACGAATCGGCATAATAAAAACCTACTAATCTATAAAGAAGTCGGCGCTGATTGTATAGAAATGTCACGACACTTAACTTTTCGGTGGCATTTTATAGCATAGCGGGACAAACGAGCAGTCGGAGTCATTTTGTGGCTACCATTACATCGGCATACGCAAATGGTTTACCGGAAGGTAACGAACAACAGCACACCCCCTCCTCCCCGACAAGTGAGAAAAACGACATCGTTGCCTGCCCTATTACTAAGCCTCCACTGTCCATCCGTCTGTCTGTCGTACGTGAAGTGTGCAAACGGTAATGAAATTGTGTCAACTTTTATTGGTTGTCATGACCCCATCCCCGCTTGTGCGGAACCCTCACGAGACCATGAGTAAAAAAGTGCCATAAGCCGCCCGTCTGCTCTGCCACAAATCCAGAATCTCAACTGGCGTATAAAATCAGCATCGACCGGGAACAGTCACAGCCTTTTCACAGCTGCTGATGCCTGTTGAACTGTGTTGGACAATTTTAGCTTTTTCCCTGCGATCATACCAATAGGTTCACAGCAGATGCCGATGTCGTTCCTGGCAACAGGAGGAGCAGCGGTCGGAATGTGCTGTGGGTCAAGCCCGTTAAAAACTATTGATATCTATACTCTTCCATACTCTTTTAGAATGGTCTGCAGACTTCCCGCTTCCCTCCTCCTCTTGAATTGGCCACCAGAAAGTCACAAACAGCACGTAACGTGTCAGTTGGCATTTCTCAGCATTATCATCTGAGCTAAAAGCAACTGGAACAGCAGTGCACTTCCTGTAGCATCTCTAAATCATCCCCTCATAATCCTATCCATGACTCGTTCTCGTCAGCGTCTAGCCACCGCATGCGTGCTACACCCGACATCATGATAATAATAGTCTTATTAGCTATTAAAGATATTCTCGTGTCCTTCTTTCGAGCCTAAACCTAGTCTCTACACCCTACGAGCACTCCAAATGTAGCTTCTCTTCGCTGCCACAGCATGGATTCAGGTTTGAAGAAAAAGCTCTAAGCCCGCCCGTCTGAGCTGCCCAGGTCGTGCTTATAACATTTAGGCGTACGCGACGAAACCGATGTTGTGTGTCCCCCGCGAATATCCGTCCTGATTTATTGATATATTATATTCTAATGTGTAATTGTTGTATTGTATTATAATTACACCTGAAATGAGGAGTTTTCCTTGTGGAGTTTACTCCATATGGCACTAAAGGCCGTGTTGTGAAAGAAATATGTGTGTGTTGATTATTTCTATATATATCGATGTTATCAAGTGGAAACGTTTGATTGTTTGCTTACATTACATTGGCTTCGAAGCCGCAGGACCGGTTTGAAATATTCGTCTACAATTGAACCCTATATTATCTCCGATGGGCGTAGGTATGTCCTAAAACGTTAAACATCAGTATGAATACTTACATACATACAACCAAATGTGTGAAAAAATATCAAATGAAATCCTTATTTATGAAACGACCGGCTGGCTCAGTTGGTAACGTGGCGATTAGGCCGCGTGTTACGCCAGAGGTCGCGGGTTCGAACGCAGCCTAGGTCATGGATATGTGTATTATATGTATTTATATAATAAAGATCTTAAATACATAATAATTAATTTCTTAAATATATAAAAATATTAAATATATTTCCGTTGTCTAGTACCTGTAACACAAGTCCTTGCGGTACTTAGCACAGGGCTATGCTAATATACTGTGTTAAGCCCACAGATATTAATTATTATTTAGCTGCAGCAATTGACATTGACAACCAGCTGTTCCGACAGACGTTGTTCTGTCATCAATTTCATTTGTTGTCGTTTTTTTGTGATATAAAAATATACAATTTTTGTGTTATGTTAAATCAATAAAATTATTTTTGTAAAATATCCGCGCGAAGCTGAGGCGTGCAGGTAGTAAAATCTAAGGGAAAACGAGTAATCGGAGCCTTTTAACCTCCAAAGCGCCACCGGCTACTAGTAAACCATACTAAACGCAATAAACCCATCACTTCTAAGACCTTCAAGCGTATTAGGCCGTTGTCATGTTATTTCATTGATGCTAATTCAAAAGCTAATCCAATGATGTCAGGGCAAACGAGCAATCGGACCACCGACGCATAGACTTCTTTCTTTTCTTCCTCCCCCGCGCGAGGTACCTCCCCGCTGGTACCGGCACTATCGCGCTGCAATGCAGTGCAGTCAAATGGCACCTCGCAAGGTCCTCTAACCAGTGATTAGTTCAAAACGAGCTCATCACTGGACCATCTATAGAGCATGATTACCAATTACCTTTCCCACGTTCATTACTGTAACTTATGGGCATGTGAGAACTGTAATTATTATTATTATTATTATGTTGCGTTGAAGGTGATGAAACGGTGACGGTACTTGATGGTAATAGAATCAAGGAAAGACTTGTTTTGAGTCAAGGGCATGCGTTCATTTCTTTCGCATATGAACGTATGCTGTGGAAGCGAAGAGAAGCCCAACGCAGCTTCATTTCCTTATGGGATAGGTGGCAACGAACAGGTAGGTAGGTACTACCACCGCCCATAGATATCTGCAAGACTAGGCTAGCTAGTGATTATTATGAGCAGTGGAGACTAGGCTTAAGGTCTAAACCTCCACTCTCCCGCAGACGGGAGAGACGATATAAGACTGTCTATAATAGCTAATATAACTATTGTTATCACGGCCAGAGAGACCGCAGAGTCCCTCATCCTACCCCTGCTGCTATGCAGGGTACGGCCGCTTTAGAGGTCGCCTGCTCAGGATGGCGTTATGTGACCTGTCATCATGTGCTTGCGGTCATGAAGCTGAAACCAGAGACCATGTACTGTGGGAATGTGACTCGTACAGAAACGAGCGAAACATCATGTTAGACGGCATCCAAAGGAGGACCAGTGGGCCTAGTCTATCACCAGCATTTGGTCGCAACGGAACAGACTTTTTGGCAATTGAGGACATTGCGCTTTCATGGCACGCGAAGAGGAAGGATAGGTAACGACACTGCATCGAGATAATCAGGACCGACGAGGCCGATGACAACTTCTGTCATTGTGATGTCACGGCCCAGAAATGAGAGAGTGAAACAACGGGAGGTTAAGTACCGTCACATTATTTAAGTAAATATCATGTTTCACAATGTGACAACATGTCATCGGTGTCTTGTCATCTCCGTAGTTCATAAGTTTGTTACTTTAAACATATTTTATAATATAAATATACACTATGTATACTATAATCTAACTCTGTATTTAAGAAGAAACGAGACTGTCTAAAGCGAGTCTGGTGTTGCGGATGTCTGTAGGCGTTGAGGGTTAATTTACGCAATGGGATGGCTTAACACTTTTTATCAGTATCATGAGGAAGGTACCAGTGTGTACGCCCAATTGGACAGCAGTGCAGGTGGCACTAGCACTTTACAGTAGCAAGGAACTACATGTATACGTAGCATGCGGCATAATTTTTTTATATATATGGCATAAAAGAAATACATTTGGAATAGATTTTTTTGTTTTAAAACTTCCAATTATGGATAACATTTTATATCTATTTATTGTTCGTTTTCTTTTGTGTATTTTGTGGCCGACCTCCGAATGTGCGAATGTTTGTAGTGATCGATAGTCGCTAAAATATACTAATATCCCGACAGCACAGATTCCTAAACAGGTAGCGCTTTTGCCGTTCCATGGAGATCATACAACTCTGAAAGGTTTTTGACATTGCGCGAGGGGACCCTACCAGCAGAGAATGCAACGAGAAATGTCGGAAGGTCATCCCATGACCTTTACAAGTGAATCATAGACCTTCACTTGGATTTTAATTGTATCAGTGGGCTAACATCATCATCATCAAGCCAATGTCGTCAAGCCAAACGAGAAATCCTAACCATTTGGTTGCTTACACTACAGTATGCACCCATTTGTAACCGCACAGTTATGCAGACACGATGCAGTCCCCATTCCCCTCAATTGACCACCGGATACTCACAAATACATACGAAAAGTAACAGTACCCCTTTAAGGTGGGGTCGTGTGAGCAAAAGGCACCTCCCCGGTCGTGCCGGCCCAATTGCATTGCAATGGTGCAATGAGTACTTCTAAAAAATAATTTGATTTTTTAACTTACATACATTTTAGATATGTTTTTTAATGATAGGGTTGCGTCTGATCAATCGGAGCCTGGACTATCGACGGCAATAGACATCCGCATAAGTTTCTTGGGGCTGTATTACCCTCCTTTCCCCACTAGTGGCCCATACTCTCTCTTTACATTATGCTCTAACATTATGTGAACGTGTCCCGACTGGCGAACACGCGCACAGCTTCAGTTCCTAGCCCATTAAATGAAATTCGATTTACAAAAAAAGGTTACCAAGGATTTTTGCACGTTTGCTTCCCTATACTATAAAAAAGAGTAAATCCGCAGGTCTAAGCATGTATCCTGAACTAACGACCTCATCCAAATCGTCTAAAATAACGTATGCCCACCTCCTTGTGAATAGGCATTAACTATCTAACAGCCTTCAGCGAGATCGTTGCGACTGGAGGTAATTAGGGTGCACCCACGCTTTCGCTTCTTTAGTGACTCACGGACGCCCACGAAAACCATGTTCAATAGTTATGTATACTAGTTATATGGAGCTGAAGAGATTGTTTGAATGTGGTAACCTAAGAAACTCCTGTTCCGAATTTTAAAAATGTTTTTGTTTTGAATAGTCCACATGTGCCGAGGAAAGGCTAGACCATATGCCATGACGCTACGACTAATGGGAGCGGAGCTACGCAGGTGAAACGGCGGTGTGATGCTAATCTTACTTTACTTGGATGTTGGGTTATTAATTACAAGTTAAGTGTTAAACTGCCTCATGGTCTAACATCTAATATGTTCGTGAGGACCCGGGCTTGACTCCCAGTTGGACGAAACAATATTAATACAATGGACGAAATGCCGAAGCTTTTAATTGAAATTAATGGATCCTTTGAAGTAAAATTCAAGCGAAATAACCTAACCTTATTTATTTATTCTTGCGGGGAGACGCGTTTACGCGCTTTCAGGTGTGTGTGGCGATCACGGCGCATTTTAGTGCCCAATACTCGTAAAAACCACCGCGAGTGACATTAGTGGCGCCTTTGGTGCGGCGACCGGACACAACAAATCATCTGGGCAACTCGACAGATAGCCAGCCCCCTGAGGGACTGACACCTCCTCCACAGATGGAGTTGTCCCGCACCACAGGACAACCCCACCAACTTTAGGACAGTGCAATGGTGTGAGGTTCCCATCCTCGCCCCTTGCCCCGTACGCAAGGGCGTCGCGTCATTTTCTCTTCTTCTTATAAGAAGGGTACAAAGAGCAGCCCACTCCTCGGTTCGAATGGCTTCACCCCAGGTGGGTTCGTAGGCAAAGGTGTGTATATAGTTTGGAAGTGGGAGGTGTTACACCCCCGTGCCTCGGGCGCTTGCGCCTGAATTCACTCCGGTCGTGTCGGACTAGACTAGAATGAAGGGAGATAGAGTGATTTTGTGTCTCTGCACACACATGTGCACATCGTTCATCTCTCTTGTTCATATGTCTTGCAGATCGTTCATCTCAATAGACAATGATTTTGGCCAAAACTCCGTTACGGCAACATACAGTTTTGTACGCCCAACAACTGTTGTAACAAGCAAATATATTTTATTAATATTCATTTATTTATTTAAGAATCCTTTGCCACGCGTTACATCCATCTCATGATTCTGACGTCTATATGCGTCGGCATTTGGTTACGTGGACTTTTTCGTCACACACCGCACGAAACGCGACAGCATAGCTGTCCCTTGGCGGTATCGTGCGCCGCCCATGTCGTCCTAGTGAAATTATTCCGAAATATTTAATGTATTTATATATGGATAATAAGTTTTTCTTTTTAGAATCTAGCTCGTTGATATGCTGAACGTGTGCAGATGTTTATGGTCGTCAGTAAAATACTGATGTTGACATTCTTCTTCGGCAACACGTACATGTTCGTATCTCACGAACAGAACACAAAGGGCGTCCTTGCGCTGCCTGGGAACGAACCCCCGACCTCCAAGTGTCAATCGCTGCCCTGCTCGCGTCAGCAGTGTCGTGCGTACCTATCATGCTTGGTGCGGACGTGCGTTTTGGACAGATTTTGGAGTCATATTATAATTTATTCAAAGTAGGTAGTACACCCCAAAAGCACACTAATTAATGCAGTACTCATAAATTACATATAATATAACGATGTGATCGATGTACCAATGACTGGGGCACACCAAAATAGTTGTGTTACGCGAACCAATTAACACGTTTTGTTTGTTAGAACATCAGATAGGAACATCAAATCAATAATAAAATTAAAATTTTAAATTAGGTTTAAATTTTAAAAAAATGTTTACATTAATTTTTTACATGGGACCTTTTGATACTTACTATTCTAATCGGTTACCCTTTTCCCCTCCTCTAGCTTAATGGGCCACCGGCTACTCACAAAACGTACTAAACACGTCACTGAAGTGTAAGGTCACAGTACGACGCTATCATATGACCACGTCATCGTTGGTCGTTGGTTGAGCCGGCCCAGTTTTACTGAAATGGAGAAACACATTACATTACATAAAAATAAATTACATTTTGCATAATCAGAACTTTCTTGTAAGAGCATCGACCGGGCACGGTCGAGGCTTTTTTTCTTACCTAATACTGGTTGGCGGCGCTAGTCCAGCCTCAACAGTTCGATTGACTACGAAGACTTTTTGTTTTCAGGTTTAGGGAGACGATAGGGGGACAGATCCCCCTCTTTCCCGCAGATGGGAAGAGGTGAACCGGGTTGATTGTGGGCGTACCCTATATAGTGATTATTTTTGGGACCGAAAAGGGGGAAGCGGTCCCCCTCCCCACTCTAGTGGGATGGCGCGCGCACGATGCCGTTTTATTTGCGGTGTCGTGGATAAGGATAATTGAGCTCATTTAATGTTTGGCTTATCTGAGGAGGCCGGCTTCCTCGCCCCCCACTCCTCTGACGGAGGGGGTCGATTTGCGCTAAAAATCGGCAAAAGCCGTATTCTTAGTTTATTTATTATTAGACGGTGGAGGCCTTCAGGAACTGAAACTTAAAGCACAAACCTCGGAATTTAAGGACGGTAAAGTGACAGCTTTGCCGTCCTTTCTTTTGGTATATGAGATTATAGTGGCCCATTAAACAAATTTATGTAACAAGCTGATCTCAACTCCATCACCTTTCTTCCTCTCTTGAAGTTTGTATGTATGAACTAACACATAAAAATCCTTTAATTGCTCCAACACTATATCATCCCACATTCTTCGTCTATACATATGGCAAAATTCTTATCAGAATTATGCCTGCGGGTGATGTCAAGATTCTTCACAACCGGCGTATATAGTAGAGAATAATTGATGAGGTGGTAGCAAGACAAAAGTGGCATGTGGCAGTGAGTTCTGAGCCTAGTCCATCAGGCAACTGTCTTAAAACTGTCCTGAAGATGTGTTTTTGTTGTTATTTTTTATCAGCTGACATAAAATGAAAATGAAAATTGTTTTACTTGTACGAATAATGCTGCCAAAAAAATAAAAAGAACACAAAGGCAATTAAAAAGAAAGCGTGACAATAATTAAAATAAAATCAATAAAATGTTAAAGTAGGCTACACGTCCTACAAAAAGCGTGTGACCTCAGTTTAAGTCAGGAGCATACCTAACACTGATTTTCCGGCCAACCACAAAATAGCTATAGATGATAGCTGCCTACTTTAAATCCAACCCTCGAACGCACTCCTTGTGAAGGGTGAATTATGAAAAAGTGATAATTAACAGATCATAACCTTAACCTTATTGTTGCCCAAGGTCGCGGTGATCTTATTGGAATGGCGGAACGCCCACGCGCTGACAGTGTGAAGGGGCTTATTGTGAGCGGATGCCCCTTGTACTATGGCTTGGTATTTATTGTTCAAGTCTCCTAGCCATGAGGCTAGGAAATTTTTCACTCATGTCTACTAAGACATGACTGAAAGATTTCATTTCACCATTAAATAAATAACAGCTTTGTTATAGTTCAGTAGCCATATAGCAGAAGGTTGTGCCATGCTGCATTGCAGCGGAATTGCGACCGGAGTGACCAGGGAGATACCTCTCGCACACATAATACCATCGTAAATGTGTTGCGCTTTGTGCGGTTTGTGAGTAGTCGGTGACCCATTAGGAGGGGGGGGGAAGTGCGGACAACTCATCGGCATAGTAAGTATGTGTGTGTGATGTTCACAGTTCTATTCTATAAAAAAATTACGATGTCGTGTTGGCAATAGTGTGGCTACAAAAGGGTGGATGGACGTGGCGGTGACGACAGCTTATTCGATTTTGTTACTATTTTAAAACACGATTAAATTATCATACACCCCGCTAGAATGTGATGCCCTTCCCCGTTCCCCGCGATCGATACGTTGCGTCGGCGCACTGTACCAGTCGCGGAGGTGATGTTATCGACGACAGGTCTGCCGGTTTCTTGTTTTTGGTTCGGTAAGTCTCGTCGGGGTCGCTATTATACGTGACCCCTTTAGTGACGAAGATCAGTCCTATGTCGGGGGTGACCTGTAGCTGATAATTTATCCCACTCAATAAGTTTACGCCCATAAACATCCGCATATATGCTATGCATACTTGATAATCCCTCCGGCCAACAGGCCACTGGAAACGTGAAACTTATATAGCGGTTTCTACTAAATATTTACCGCTTACCTGTACTAAAGAAAATTGTAACTTAAAAAAATACACATATACAAAAAAATACACATATACAAAAATTACACATACAAAAAATACACATATACAAAAAAATACACATATACAAAAAAAACATCTCCTTAAATGCTGGTTATCTATAGGTCGGTTTACGGACGATATAATTTACGTGACATCCAATTGATCGGTGAATGCATGGGCCGATGGAGATGGTTGCGCTCTCTCGCTCGCAGACTCCACCCATCCGGAACATTACAGTGATTTGGAACGTTACTATGACGTCATACAAGTGCATGCAGCGTAACGTTATTGATTTACAAGACGAAATCACGCCACGGCATCGGCTTAAGTGAGTGTTATAAATAAAATAATAGTCTAGCAACTCTCGACTCTGAATGAAATATAATTCATTTCTTGTGCTTTGTGTTAATTGTGGGAGCAACACTGGACATATTATTTGTTTGTACGCTCGGTCTTTCCCGGTGGTTTAATGGTAATGGTGTTCACTCGCAGACCGTGAGCTGTGAATTCGAATCCCGGGCCGGACCAAAAAACGTCATCGAGTTTTTGAATTTCTAATTGCAGTCCGGAGACAGTTGGCGGCGTTACAGCTCCATGCCTCGGAAGAAACACCCTCTGGTGACTCCAGACTTTCGGGTCGGAGCAAAAATATCGGATTTTGCAATTTCTCCCAACACTCCGGTGCAAGGAATATGGCGGTGCTACACATAGGCACGGGGGTGGTTTGGCGAGCGCGAGAAGCCGTCGGTCGCCACTTTTCTCCGGTCGTGTCGGACATTGGAATAGGCGCATGAGGGAACAGGAAGTGCACCTGCGTCTGCTCACATACGCCTGCACTTTAATATGAATATGTACCTCTGTTAAAATATCTTTAGAGCTCACGACGATAATGTCAAGTCAGCGATCTTTTACTGTGCATCGCATGAATCGCGTCGGATGAACGCAAGGATTTCCTCGCTGAAACGTAGATGGAGAAGGGCTTCAAATTCCAGCGATGTCTACAAATTACGTAATCGTCTAGTATTTTAAAGAGAAGCCTGCCGTAGTTGAGCCGCCTTCTGGCCGTCTCTCCAATGTCTAAAAGTATAGATCCCGGCATGAATAGCACTGACTGTTATTGCGCTGAATTACGAAATATGGTGTCTGAGGGGCGAGGGCGGGACGCGGTAAAGGCACTTGTAGCAACCGACAGTTGTTTTGATGTGTTACACCTTTTATCGCGGTTGTTGGATATTTTTTGTGCGAGTGATTTGGTGAAAAGGGACGAAAATGTGTGTAAAACCAGGTAAGCGCGAATACTGAACTATTCGTATAAACATTTAAATGTAATGTTAATTTCTATCGATTTCAATATATGATTAGTAAGAGGTATGCTGTACTGTAGTGGAATGGGGCCGGCACGACCAGGAAAGTACCTCTCGCACACATGATAGCTTTTCTTTTGCGCTTCGTGAGGAGTTCGGTGATACGTTGGGGCAGAAGGGCTTGATGAAGGCAGCGCATCTGCGTATACAGATGTTAATAGTACAAATGAGATTGATCGCTCGTTTGTCAAAAAATAATTATTAAAGAAAATATCAGCGTCTATACTAATAATAATTATAGGCATTGATTGGGAGCTACGCGGGAGGCACCGCGGAGTGATGCCAGTTGTACATGTTTAAACCAAGTTGAATCACAAATAGTACATTCAGTTGCTTAACGCGAAGTCATCGATGGCACCCATTTAATTACGCCTTAGGTGATGTTATATCATGCTCGCTGACGTAACGGACAGACAAATTGATTTCAATGTATATTCAATTACGCGATGGGGACATAAGATAAAGTGACAGTCGGAAATGCCTGTCAACCATCACTTGGTTGACAGGGAAAAGTGTTTAGGCGGAAGATACCATTGAGATAATAAATTGAGATAGATAGAGCAGGGAAGCGACATAGGATAATAATAATTATATCTGTGGACTTATCACACCGTGTTAGCCCGTACTGTGCTAAGTACCATAAGGACTCGTGTCACTGGCACTAGTGCCAATATATTTAATGTTGTATAAATTTAAGAAACTTTATATATTTAAGATTTTTACTTAAACAAATATAAACATCCATGACACAGGCGGGATTCGAACCTAACACTAACTGAGACAGCCGGTAGTCAAAAGAAAGGCTTACTTATATGTAAAAGTCTGGCATTGCAACTGCGAGGCCTCTGGTGTTGCGGATGTCTGAGGGCGTTGGAGACTTACCTCTCGTGTGTCAACTACTCACTTGTCTACAAAGCAATAATATAAAAAGTCTAAAACGCGTCCGTTTAAGTTGAATGAGAGAAGAAATGTAGTATATTCTATTGATGTCTCAAGTTTACGCGATATTACTCATTACAATAAAACTACTTTTACGGATTGTGTGGCGGTTTTATTAAACTAGCCCGACGTTCCAGAATTTCTACAGCAATCATCACACAGTCACAGGGGGACAGACAGACAGTCCGCAAAATAGTTTTATTGTAACGTAGTGTTCGTCTTTTTGCAGTAATTTTTCTCTGCTTGTGAGATAGACCGAGGTAGTAATGCCTTGTCATCTTCCTTCTCTTTTCACCAACAAGGACACTCAGCCATAGGCCTGCCCATGACTGCCCAACTCCATCCACATTATCTCCATGGTAAATACTGGATAGAATTCCGTGGAGGTTCTGTTGTGCTGTGCTGCAGACGTATTGGACTGGCACGTCTGTCAATTACACAGCTGTCGTGATATGTCTCTTGTAACCGACTTGATAAAGAGGTTAACACTTCGGCCAGTATATTTTTTTTATGGTTTGGCCCCCAAAGGAGCAATCGGAGCCTTTTCACGACTATCGACGCCCATGAACGTCCGCACAATTACAATGCCGAGGCGTCGCCCTATTTTCTCTTCCTGCCCAATCCGCCACCGTCTACACACAAACGGTCAGAAACGCGACGCCAAAGACGTTACGGCGGTGTCATGAGAGAGAGTACCTCCTCGGATGTGCCGGCCCTGTCACGCTGCAATGCAACATGGCGCTACCACTTACTAAATGTTCATGTTTGTTACGCGGCTACGTCGTTAATTGCGGATCACTTATCAAATATCTTTCATTGTTTGATGCGTCTGTACTCACAGCGTGATCCTACTTTTTTATATTTGGGGCTAAGCGAGCGTTTCGGTAGTAATTACAGCCTATGGGCTGTGAAATATCCATAGACTAGGCGTCTCAAAAACGCGTTGACGGCCTTTAAGGAATAGGTCTGCTCTCTTCCTGAAGACCTCTAAGTCGTATCGGGTCGGAAATACCGAGGGAGGCAGCTGGTTCAGCACAGTACGGTTGTGCGCGGTAAGAAATGGCGTTTAAATCATTAATTTTTAGACAAGTCATGAGCTAATGACTGGACCTTGGGGAAATCAACGGCGGTCCTCACATTTTATACGCACATAGGTGTTCTTTTCGTACACTTTCTAAAGTTATTGAAATATTTACAGCTGAATTCATCATCTCAGAGCAATAAGCAGCATCCTCCTATGCAACGGAATTGGGCCGGTACGATCGAGGAGGTACCTCTCGCTCACATAATACAGCCTTAAGTGATAGTGTCGCGGCTGCGATTGATCGATTGCCCCCTATTCTATAAAAAATGCGCACATGTGTTTTCTCCATATACTTTATTAATCGTTCGGGCTTTTATATATTTCTGGCTACACATCGCATTATACCGTCCACAGCACTGGCGCAACCTAGACCTGGTTGGTTCACAAAAACCATCCAAATAGGCGCTAGGTGCTAAGTGCAAGGCCTATAGGACCTTACAAGGATACAGCTACCAGATGACGTGGTATCTGGGCTTTTAATTCATTTACTAATTATTTTTTTAGAAATTTTGATGCAGTTCCAGCTTTCTTTTTTTAAATTTACTAGCTGCACCTCGCGGTTATACCCGGGTAACTTTCCATAGCGTGGAAACATCGGGATAAAATATACTTCACGACCTATCCTCGGTGATCTGGGGAAACCAGGTTTTTTTTAATAGAACTGGGGACAAACTAGCAACCAGAGCCTTTGACTACCGACGCCCATGAACATCCACATAATTATTATGCCGATGCGTTGCCTTCCCCCCCCCCCCTTATCTTATCGGCTACACACAAACCGCACGAAACGCGACACTGAAGATGTCACTTTACATTTACATCAAGTGAGCGAGAGGTACTCCCCGGTCGTGACGGCCCAACTCCGTTGCATAGGAGAGTGTCATGCACTATGCATAGCATTACCTCCTCATATGCAGCATGGCACTACCTCTTCCAAAATGTGCCCCCAAAAATCTGTCGAGGAGGTGTGCGACCACAAATTCTCTAGCGATTATTAAGCCTCGTGTTCACTAAGGGACAAAATATATCGAGAACACGTCGCGCGGCAGGTGCCCGTGATTCGTGCTCGTATCATCATCACGATGACGATGAATAACTCGGGCTCCCTAGATATACATCTGGTCTGGTAGATATACATCTGGTCTGGTAGATATACATCTGGTCTGGTAGATATACATCTGGTCTGGTAGATTTACATCTGGTCTGGTAGATATACATCTGGTCTGGTAGATATACATCTGGTCTGGTAGATATACATCTGGTCTGGTAGATATACATCTGGTCTGGTAGATATACATCTGGTCTGGTAGATTCGATCTAGGAGATTTGATTTTTGAGACGATTTCTCGTATTTACTATACTATACTATAAAAAATTCAGAACAATACAATTATGAAAGTAAGTGAATAAAGCCTGGGATTGCATTGCTAGTATAGGATAGGAAATGTATTATGTTCTAATTAAGTAATTGTTAAGTTGTTTATTAATTCCACGTCACACACCTGTATGTTAGTCAGTGGAAATGGTTGGAAATAATAACACATGGAGGGTGCCGTCGCAAGCCAATTCTTGGGATAACCTTAGCGTTATTTACCCCAGCTTGTTGTGTAGTACACCCACCCTTTCCCTATCATGATCCCCTACATGACCTTATTTGTTCACATTGTAATAAAACTACTAAAACTTTTTTTATGTAGTTTTTTTTTCGGCGTCAATTTTGTCACCTCAGTCCACCCGCGACCATGGTAACTGTAAAGCTTCTGAAACGTCGAGATCGTAAAATACTTAATAAACCGCGACAAAATCCGTTAAAGTAGTTTTATTATAATGTGTAACATTCTAAGCGCCAAGGCTACCGCGCGTGAGCTGCTCCCGCGATCTCTCATGCCATGATAATAATAGTTAAAATAGTTATTATATTTATTCTCATATCGGGATGCATATCTCCCATCTGCGGGAGACTTTACTCCGCTGCCTATAGCTGAGTATAGCTAACATCAAGGTGTCGGTTTTTCGTGACGCTGTGCGCGCGCATAGAAAAAAATACTATTATTATTTTTCCCTAACACGCCAAAAGGAGTACAACTTAAAAATATGTCTGTACATTATACATTTTTCAAACACAACAACGGTAAGGTGATAAGGAAACATTAAAATAATTGTTTGTTTGTACTTGCAATGTCCGGAACTAACGGACGAAGTAGCGGCCCCCTCGTGTCGTATGATGATAATGACTCATCACCACATGACATCTGGTGGTATGTGGGTTACTCCGGGAGCTCAGCCCGCCTTGCGCGCGCCGTATAAGGAATATCAGAGAATCTTGAAAACATCAAAATGGTTTTTATAATGTACCATTTTATTTGTAAGAATGCTTTTACCGCACAGGTTTTTTATGCTAACTAAGCGTCGTGGCTTCGATCACATCTCAGTGCACTATGAGTAGCTTTCACCCTTCAGGGATTGAAGTGGGGGCCGCCATTAATAATACAATTCTACATTAACAATATAATACTAAAGTGTATTTTTTATAGAATAGAGGGACAAACGAGCAATCGGAGCCTTTTTACAACTACCGACGCAAAAGAACATCCACACAATTACTATGTCGATGCGCTACCCCTCTCCCCCCCCCCCAATGGACCACCGGCTACCGGCTTTACGACGGTGTTATGTGAGCGAGAGGTACCGCCACGGTCGTGCCCAATTCCGTTGCATAGAAGGATGTAGTGTCATGCACTATGCATGACACTACATCCTCCTATAAAGTTTGTTCGTTGGGACACATTGATCTCAGGAACTACTGGCCACAATTTAAAAATATTTCCGTTTTGAATAGTCCATTCGATAAGTAATAAATATACCTTCTCTAACCGTTGGCCCATTGAAGTTAGTATTACAAACTAATCTGATGTAATTATCTGATTGATGTTGAGGTACGATGCCGTTCTGCTCCTATCTCCATTGAGACACCGGAAACGCTAGCAGGAGTTAAAAATTGCAGCAGTGACGGGCCGGCTGAACTTCTCACTTAAATCTCGACTCGTGAAGCTGGGGTGCAGCTGGTAGTTCTGTGAGGTTTGGGATGAAGAAGGGAAACACATCTACGTAATCAATACCCGTGTGGCTGTTAATGGGCGTCGGTAACCACCAAATGGCGATCAATGCCTCGTAGCCCTTCTACGTTTACAAACTTTCAACCTCTATTTCACCGCCTTAGGGATGAAATTTTCAAAAATCTGCCTGTAATCAATAATAATCATGATCTAAAAATAATCATAATCATATATGTAAAATAAATAAGAAATATTAATATAATATGGATAAAGTCTATAGACCTATGTAAGACTCTTTCGTTACTTATTGACTGACAGACAACGGGCAGCCGAAACTAGTGAACCAGTAAGACGCAGTGCCATGCATGGTACATGACGCGACACCCTCCTATGCGACGGAAGTGTGCCGGCACGACCGGGGAGGTACCTCTCCCTCACATAATACCGCCGTAAAGTGACATCTTCAGTGTCGCGTTGTCGTGCGGTTTGCGATTAGTCGGTGGCTCATTGGGAAGGGATGACAGTAGGGCAACGCATCGGCATAGTAACTATGTGGATGTTTATGGGCGCGGGTAGTCGTAACAATGGCTCCGATTTCTCGTTTCCCCCCCTATTCTATTAAAAAAAAACCTAGAATCTTGCTATCTTGTACAGCGGTTACTTTCATAATGTAAGTGAGTAGTAAAAAAGGATTTTGAGAAATTCATGCCCTAACGGGATGAATTTCATATTATAAACTTCATCCTTTGTATGGAGGCCTACCACACTACGATAAAACCGCGGGGCGTTGCACACGGAATACACAATGAGCCGCAATGGAGCAATAGCACCTGCTTTTTACCTATATAAAGATAATATTGATGAAATATTAAATAAGAAATTACAAATATTCTCAATTATTCACGCTGGTAACCTTTTGCCAGTTACGCACTCGGTTTGCAAATATTTAATTATTTATAATAACTTCATGACACGTCCTTTTCGAGCTGGACTGCAGACGAAGCCGGGCGGCGCGACCAGGCAAGCAGTTCAAATTGACGGCATGTAGATTGTCGCGTGTTCGAATCCCGCGAAATCATGGACCCTATTTTACTTTATACTAATTGTTTTTTTTTTTTAATGTATTCCTTAAAAACATTTTTAATAGTAAGGGGACAAACGAGCATTCAGAGAAAATGGTTACTGACGTCTTTTTATACTATAGGGGGACGCACGAGCAATCGGAGGCTTTCAAACGACTACCGATGCCTGTGAACATCCGGATAATTATGTCGACGCGTTGCCCTCCTTTCCAACCCCCCTCCCAATGGGCCACCGGCTACTCCCTAACCGCACGAAACGCAACACCGTCGGTGTCGTGCCGGCTCAATTCCTTTCCATAGGAGGATGTACTGTCATGCACCATAAAGAGAAGGAACATTTATGTGTATTATGGCTTATAGGTCGGGTTGTGTAGCCCCGATGTCCTCGCGGGACCACCGGCTACTCACAAACCAAATGAGACGCGAGACGAATTGTGTCACATTACGGCGGAGTCGCGTGAATTCCGGCCCAGTTCGGCTGCAGTACACATCAGCAAGACAAGGTCCGAACAGTCGTCGAGCGCCGCGCTCCGAACTTTCGCCGAGTCTGGAGTTCTGAACAGTCGTCGTGCATCGCGCTCCGAACAGTCGTCGTGCATCGCGCTCCGAACAGTCGTCGTGCATCGCGCTCCGAACAGTCGTCGTGCATCGCGCTCCGAACAGTCGTCGAGCGCCGCGCTCCGAACAGTCGTCGAGCGCCGCGCTCCGAACAGTCGTCGAGCGCCGCGCTCCGACTATTCGTCGAGTCTAGAGTTCTGAACAGTCGTGGAGCTTCGCGCTCCGACAACACACAAGCCGTGATGGCGAACCCGTAAATATTGCGGCCCCGTTACCGAGGGGATAGTCGTCCCCTTGCGACCCAACCCGGGTTATGAGGTCCGCCTCGACACCCGTAAACCCCACAGATTTTGTGGAGAAGACCAGAAGTGAGTGCACATCAGCACTTGCTAAAGATTACCGCTTTATCCGAAATTGATTCAGGTGAAATTATTATATTTTCGGAAGATGTAGTGCCATGCTGCATAGGAGGAGGTAGCGCCGTGCATAGTCCATGACACTACATCCCCCTAAGCAACGGAATTGAACGACCGTTGAAGTACCTCTGACACACTTGATACTGGCGTAAAGTGACATATGCAGTGTCGCGTTTCGTTCGGTTTGTCAGTAGCCGGTGGTCCATGGGGGGGGGTTAGAAAGGAGGGCAAGCATCGACATAATTATGCTAATGTTCGTGGGCGTTAGTAGTCGTTGAAAACCCCGATTGCTCGTGCGTCGCGTCTCATGCGGTTTGAGAGTAGCCGTTGGCCCATTGGGGAGGGATGATAGGAGAGCAACGCATCTGCGTAACAATCATGCGAATGTCCATGAGCGTCGGTAGTCATGAAAAGGCTCCGATTTCTCGTTTGCCCTCTTATGCTGTTCTTAAAAAAGCGCAATGAATGTGGAAGCTAGACAGTGATACGCAGTCGGTTCTCTCTGCCTACCCCAGCAGGCAATTTGCTTGAAGAACTGTTGTTGTAACATTGAAGGCATTCCATTCTCAAACGAACATACTCAACATAAAATAAATCAATGTATTTTAGACACGGCTGAACTTAACACTAACATAACTCTATTTCATGTACTAGCTATGAGTGGAACAGAGAAAGAAAAGGTATGCTCACTCTCTATCGTACCCCTTTTGTAATATCCATAAATCTCTTTCTATCTTCTCTATATAAATTATATCACCCTCTCAATGTCCGTTGGCCTCGTTTTCGTAACGCTCTTGACATTCACCATTTTACACGCCCTAGTTAAGCGTGCATACAGAAGTTATACTTAAAAAGTATGTTTATAAGTTATGTATGTCTGTGAAGCATGTTTGATATTGTCATACACACTTTTGAGTGCCCTGAGATATATGTTAAACGAGTAAAACGGCGCAGCACAACTCTTTAAACTAAAGATATTTAATTATATTAATTCATTACTAAAGCATACACCAAAATACTGTATTCTCCTTAATGTAATAAATAATTTTAGTAACATATAGTGACATGCTGCGTTGCAGCTGAATTGGGCCGGCACGACCGGGGAGGTATCTCTCGCTACAAGACTTTCGTGCGGTTTGCGCAGCACGAGAAGGGCAGGATAGTAACGCCTTATCACCTGCACACTTATGTGGATGTCTATGAGCGTCGGTAGTCGTTAAAACACTCCGATTGCTCGTTTGCGCCTTTAAACTAAAGAAAAACTGAAGCATACACCAAACTCTTAATAAAAAATAAAAAATATCCACTAAGCTCTATGCAATAAGATATAAAATGTACACCCGACAAGCTTGTTCGCACTATAATGGTAATTTTCACAGGTCACTGTTATACTTAATACTTAACCACCACATAAACGCTACTCACTAATCACTCATAACCGGTGAAACAGAAATTCGTATTTTATTTGCCACCACTAATAGACTAGTCAGAACTTTATGAAGCATCTTTTAAACGGCCCTAACCCAGGATCCTATATTAATTATAATTGGAAAAAAAAGAAACGTTTTCAAATGTGGAAATACAATCGAACATTAATAATTTAAAATAATTTGAAAGTCGAATCGAATAAATTGGCATACCAAAAACTTTTTTTGTAAGTTTAAAACTGAATCGCAATCAATTGTTCGATCGCACTAATGACCTCAATAATGGGACGTCAGTTTAACGCCTTACCACAATGCTATGTGAGGAATGAGACCGAAAAACCCCGGAAGTGCTCGTCCCCCCTGCTTCATCCTTGGGTTACCCAAGTTAGAAACAGGACCATGTATATAAGCATTACCTTCACTTGCAAGCCTTCAGTTGCACTTGTACTGTGTGTGTTGTGTAGTGCTGTGTTGTGTTTTACGGATTTACGAGAAGGTTATTATTATTTTTTAAAGAAGTATTTTATGTTGTGGCATTATCTGAAAGTCTTTGCCATTTCTACGGTTTGCTTTTTGTTCGAAAAACTTGTTCATAAATTTGCGCACGCGATAATTAAAGTCATTTGAAATTTAGAGTAATATTACTAACTTGAATATTATGATAAATTATAATTAATAGTAAAGCAATTAATATTTAAGTAAATAAGAATATATAAAATAAAAATGATTGGTAACAATAAAAATATTTGCTGTGTCTATTAAACGTTTTAGATATTTTTTTAATTATTTTATAATTCACATACATGTGTCAGGTAATATGTGAAATTACATCATAGTTACAAATCAAGTCTAAGTTTGCTGGAACCATCAATTGCACCCTCATTGTTTCACTGATAATAGTTAAAAGTTACCACATTCATACTGCCAACAATGATCGCGCCAAAATAAATACACAATCGCAATTTTCTTATTTCACTAAGCTTTTGACTTTTTGAGCCTACTTTTACGTGTAACTTTATAAGATGTTCAAAAGATTAGGAACCGTCGAATATAAAAAGTTTTATGATTTCTTGTTGAGAGATTTATAAAGATAAGTTATAATAAGTGTAAAATGCATATAACATGCATTCCCCTACAATGGGCCACCGGAAACGAACGTCAAGAGCCCATATCAGCCTAGTACAGCACGGCAATACCTCCTACTGATAATAGTGATATTATTTGTAGTAATAAGCTCTAGGGTCAGGGCGCGTGACCTTATGACCTCCACGAAGTTTGTGCTTCGATTAGTGTTAACGTATATATGTATCAATAGAATTCGTGAGTTTGAATGACCTTTGGGAATATTGCATTGCAGTCAAATGGGATCAGTGCACAGTATGTTATGTGCCATATTAATAGTTTTCTTCCTCGTCCTAGCCTTATCACGTTTCTATGTCACATGATAACGGAGTCGGCTACGTAATCTATAGGATTTGACGAGGGCGCCAGTTTTCACAGAGCGATTGCCGTCTCACCTCCGCAACCCAGAAGGGAAGCCAGGTCGAATCGGTGTTTCCTAACGATGTTTTCCCTCACCGTGAAAGCAGTCATGCATTTATGTGTAAAGGACAACGCGTGATACATGGCGGGGATCGAACCTTTACCACCCGAGTAAGAGTCCCAGGCGCAGATCACTTCACCAGTGAAACTCTTAAACTCTTATGTGTCAAATTAACATTGATCTAGAAGAATGTTTTTCTTTTACACGCGATACACAGGTGAGGTACTGATATCCAAAGTATCTGAAGCCTCAATAGGTAAGCTAAATTTAGCGCAAAAATCGCTCAACAGTGCCTGGTTAGCAAAATTTGACTGTTAAGCAGTCAGTATTACAAAGTTACGGTAAATTATACTATATACTATACTATACTGAAAATTAGTAGAATTTTAAATAGTTTCATAGAGCTATGACAGTATAGACAGAGAAGGGAAGCAAGCCTAAAGCACGGGCGTCTAAGTCGAAAGAGACAGCAAATGTAGTTGACTCTCTGTCTCACCCTTTTTCATTCATTTCTCTGCGATAGAGGGAAACGTCTTCCTTCTTTTGCCTACGGTCCCATATAGCTTGCCTGTGACCTTCTCTTTCTAAATTATCTCTATGGTACATGTACATTAGTATTTATTTTAGATGGATAAAAGGAATTAACCCCATTGTACACAAGTGTAACTGGCGAAACATGCTACAAAGTTATTAAATAAATTAAGAAAACAAAACGCGCCAATCGCCATCTTGCTGAAACAGTTGATTTAATTTATTGTACTTCGTGATATGTGGGACCGTTTGTACGGAGATATTAGATAAGATTAAATTGTAAAGATAGAAATAATATTTATTATTATTAGTTACAGATGTTTATAATTTAGTTGTTCCATCAATTACATACAACGTAATGTTATAACCTGTTTTCGTCACTCTTTGCAGGACTAGAGTTCATGACAACAAGTTATAGACTTTATAGTAGTTTATTATAATTTTTCGACAATTCTATCACATTAAAAAATATATTAAAGATAGATAAAAATGCGAAAATGTATGTTTCGTAAATAAATTACCATAGGTAATATTTGTTTAAAGCAATATTTTTACATCTAAAACGATGACAGCCATAATGATATTAATTTAGATGAAAAGGTCATTTTTATTATTGAAATATTTGGTATTACAGATGGCAACCCTACTCTGAGTTGAGTTGTAGTTGAGTAGTTCTGGGGGGCAAAGCAAAGTTTGTTAAACTCTCTGGGACGAAGACATTTAAAAAAATGAAGAACTTCCAAAATTTTATCACTAGGAGGGTGAACAAGTTTTAAAGTTTGTATGAGTCGATAAAATCGGTGAATACCTTAGGCCTAGCTGGGTTCTATAAAAATTCTAAAGTGACTCACCATATTTATTTAATATTAAAACAATACAACTCGTAGGTTAGATGTGGGTTCGATTCTCTCATCTCTCTAGTCAAGGATGTCGCCTGCGTACCCATCTTAATCATTAATATTTTTATTGGTGGTCCGATTCATATGCAACACAGCAATGTCTGTAACAATAAGCATCTGAACAAACTTTCGCTGATATTCGTCCGGATTTTTGTTATTCTATCGCGCAAAAACTACTAAACAGATTTGGTTGAAATTTAGCGCAGATTACAGTTTGGATTATCTTAATACTTTTTCCCAATAAAATTTAAGCGAGTAAAACCGCAGGGCGAACTAATGTGATTGTTTACTTTTTGTAAGAAGCGTTGCACCATTGAACCAGACAAGTGTTTCCCACTAACAATCAATATGCAATGATTATTTATGTAGTCGCGTTTCGTGCGGCCGACCAAACTTCAGGATTATAACACAGGACGGATTGGGAAAAGAAGGTTTCCGTACATTTCCCAATGACATAATTATGTGTACTATGATATCATGATGTTGAAGATGGAGAACGAAGTTCGTTATGAAACCGTCCTAAGATGATTTTTTATTGCAAATATAAGGAACAAAACGAGTTACAAACTTTGATGACTACCGAGGCATCTGCGTAATTGTTATACAATGTTACGCTACTCCCTTGTACACCGGATACTCACGAATGAAAGAAATAAAAGTTTGTCACACTTACCAGGAACATAGGACTTTAAGAGTTTGTCGCGTTGCCAAGTTAACTTAAGGGAATTTATTGTTACGGTGATGAATCTGGCCATTATAACGATAGTTAAACTAGTTAATATAACTCTCATATCCCTCATATCCGAGAGGAACCTACTCTAGTCGCCAGACAAGCTCATAGCAATCCAATGAAGCTGTATTTAGGTTTCCGTTCCACAGCATAAGTTCCAGTCCAACAAAGGCGATCAGATGATATTAGCTCACCAAGAGCGAGGCTCACCAAGAGCGAGGCTCACCAAGAGCGAGGCTCACCAAGAGCGAGGCTCGTTATAAAACCGTCCTTAAAATATCCAGATATCGCAACATTGTGATCGTCATTACGTTAACAAAAAGTACATTACCGTGAGCGAGATATATTATAAACTAAACATTAACCTACTGTAATACGCGGTATATTATAAACTAAACATTAACCTACTGTAATACGCGGTATATTATAAACTAAACATTAACCTACTGTAATACGCGGTATTCGGCTCGAATCAAAGACGGTTTTATGGAGGCAGGAATACTATGGTAACAGTCAATCGTCCGAACTGATCACATAACACCGTCTCTGATGTGTAAGACTCCTGTGGCCCATTTGAGCAAGACGCGAACATATTCGCCTAACAGTGCAGATGTTTATTAGCGTCTGTAGTCATCAAAGGCCTCCCCATGTACGTTTCTCCCTCTTTACTATAAAAAAGTCGGTCGGCGGACGACATGATTATACGTGACGGCGGTTATCTAATTAATATGTGAACCTATTGCCTAATGTAGTGAAAGGGACCACTTGTTACGCTCTCTCGCAGGCTCCGCCCACCCGAAACGTTACTGTGACGTCATACTTTTTGTTTATGCAGCGTTTTCGATTTACAAACATAATGTAAGCCTAATTCCCGAGCAATGGGTACACAAGGTCGACGTCCCCCCCCCCCCCCCCC
>JAFELO010001021.1:177052-229697 GCA_017140195.1 Eumaeus atala | reverse complement strand
AGCACAGTAATGAAGAATATGTCGTATGTGGCCCGTGGCGGACGTCGTGCGGCTGATGATGATGTCTGAGGACCGAGCTTGATGTATAGAGGGCAGCACAGTAGATGGCATCGTCCGAGTGGTACTTGAACGTTAAACGGGGAAGATATATGAATGATTATCAAGTGCTTTCGTTTTTTGCAAGTATATAGACGCCCATAGACATCCGTATCATTGTCATGGAGAAGCGTTGCCTTTCCTCTTACCCCCTCCAATGGGCCAACCGGCTACAAACCGCACGATAGGCCTACCTGTAAGCCGTAAAAACGCATACCTAAAAAAAAATATATATAATACACGTTTCAACCCTTACGAGTGAGGCCGAACCGTGGCCGAAACTTCGGCTATGGGCCGAAATTTTTTGTAAGAGGTAATGCCATTAGAGTAGAATTGTAGATACTATTCGGGGGTGGCACCACTCGCTTATTACTGCCTTAAAGTGACGGTTCCTTGCGGTATGTGAATTATCGGTGATTCATCAAGAGAAGAGCAATAAATTATATCAGATAACAATTAAAATATCTAAGTGCCAGTATTTGTTTTTTTTTTTTTTTGTGTTGTGTTGTGAAGCAGAGAATAAATATATTTCTATTTTATTCAATACTGCGTAACCCCTAAGAAGATGTTTATATGCATCAATAGTCGTCAAAAGTCTCCGACTGCTATATAGAAAATACACCAACGTTCACATTTAAATCATTCGCGTGGCCGAAGCGTGGCGGAAATGGCCGAACGTGGCCGAATCTCCTCCTGGCTCATTTTATCGACACTTCCTGCACTTTCGCCCCGCAATTTGCCTGTCACGCACCCGGATGCCTCACAATGGAACTCAATTACGAGTTAAACTGTTTGTTACGTGACGCGGGCGGGACCCTCGCCCGCATCACAGTATTCATCTGCTAAGTATAATATTTACATATATTTTTTCTTGTTTTATTTTTGTAGTGTAGGGTGGAAACGAGCAGTTAGATCGTTTAATGATTACCGACGCCAATAAACATACACATCATTACCATGGCGATGCGTTGCCACCTTTTTTCTCTCCACCAGCCCTCCCCAAATGGGTCACCGGCTGCTTACAAATCGCACATAACGAAACACCTCAGTTATCACTTTGAGGCGGTGTCTCGCTAGCGGGAGGTACCTCCCCGGTCGTGCCGGCCTAATTCCGATGCAGCATGCAACCTTTTACTATGTGCTCTGTCCATCTGTATGTATGATTAGTTTTCTCAAAAATGTAAACAACATGCTTCCGTGCGGTTTTCACCCTAGGATAGAGCGATTCCCGAGGATTGGCCCGTTGGAGCAACGGTAGAAGGGAAGGCAAGACGTCTACACCACAATAATGCGGATGTCTATGGACGTTGATGGTATTCAAAATCCTACGATTACTCGTTTGTCTATGCTATAAAAGATAAAAGGAATGCTTTAGTGTTTCATTGAGATAGCTACTTTTCATTGAGATTGGCCATCCAACACGTGCAAAGCTGCGGGCAATCGCTAGTTATGCTAACATTACAATCGGTTATCTATCAGTGTTCACCGCGTATTACTTCCCGCAAGTGTGTCACCTCGCTCATAAATTGTCGCGATTAATGTCGCTGCGCACGTGATCTGAATAACTTAACTTAAGGAATTGTTAATGGGGCATACGAGTAGTGATGCCCCTATGGGCTATATCTATGGTATCCGCACTCGCGTTGACCTCTGCCATCCCCCCTTGGGCCAACGGAAACTCCCTTTTACGGATACTTATAGATTTTCATTTCGATTCCGTCCTCGTATTCGAAACTACCATTTAAGACGTAACTTATTTTCGAATTTACATAATCGGGAAAAAATATATTTTTGGGGTTCCGTGGCCAAATGGTTAAAAAAGGAACTCTTAATGTTTTACAATAATATTTTAATAATAATACAAACAAACTTGCGCATAAACTTTTATTTGATAATATCTGTGGACATCCTCACCGCGGCAGCCCAGTCCTGTGCTAAGTATCCGAGTGTGACTTGTGCTACAGCACAAGACAACGGGTAAATATTTAATATTTTCATATATTTAAGAAATTTTATATATTTAATCTATATAAACATCCAGGACTTTGCTCGATTCGAACCCACGAGGTCTGGCGTAACACCCGCACTAGCCGCCACCAGCTGGGCCAGCCGGTCGCCAGTCTTACCATGTCCTTATGTCACAGGTGTTTCGCTCGGAGATTATGATATTGAAGTAGATGTATTTTATAAGCCGCTACAAATTGATACAGTATGATTTTGAAAAAAAATCATTGGGCTAGGAAAAATAAAATCATTAGGGATACCCTAGAAATCGCAGAACCGATAACCGTTGGGAAACAAAAGGCTCTGGATTGTGGGCGCCGCATCGGAAGACGGATTGTGGGACGGCCTCCTACCCCGTGGACTGGCGGCTCGGTTTAGGTGGCGGGGAGCCGCTTGGACCAAGTGGCTCGTGACCGTGGCCCTGGCGCTCTGTGGGGGAGGCTCTGTGGGGGAGGCTCGTGGCCAGCCGCTGGCTGGTGAAGGTGGTGATGATTATGGGTACCCCAAACATTCAGCTAAGGACTGCAATTGTTATTGGAGAAAACATAGACGATTGAGATATCATTTGGTACTTCTAAACGGTGTGGATGTTTATAAGATGGTTTTTTCATCTTCCTCGTGCTTTCTGAGATATTTGCTACTAAAATATAAAAAAATAGATTATAGAATTCAATTAATGCTTTAAATGAGAGTTGGTTTGGAAAAAATCGATTTGGTACATTTAGAGATATATACAGAGGGGTAGGCAGAGCGAACGGAGTCCGGTCACGCTCCTTACACACCTGTCTTGCCTCCTCCACATTAATTACTCTGTTTATACAGAGGCGCCGGCTGCGAAGATCTGCTGCAATGGAACCCTTCGAGGACCAAAGAGAGATCCGACTAGCTATGGGCCGGTTTAAGGGGGCGAACGAGAAGTCGGAACCTTTAGATGCGCATCGACGTCCATCGACATCGTTAAATATAATTAAGTCCTACGGGACATACGAGAAGTCGGAGTCTATAGACTGTAGACGACAATAAACAACCGCATCGGCGTTTTGCAGACGCTTTCCTCGTTTATACTTGTATAGCCCAACGGGAGGTCATTATTCGTCGCCTCTAACCAGAGGCGACGAATGATAACCATCAACTGAAGCCATTGTGTGTGTGCTGCAGTAAATCTAATAAAGCAGCAACTCAAGGGCGCGCCTTGACATCTTCGTGCAGTTTTGTGCATTACGCATTGTTTATAAACTGGTTAATGTTGGATTAACGAGCTGGTGTGTAACCTGATAGCAGGCGAGCTTGAGAGCCTGATAAACGGACTATCTGAGAGTGCAAGATTAAAAAAAAATTCGGACATGTGGTGAACTGGAATTAGCGCGATCAAACAAACTAGCAAACTCCATAGCTTTATAATATTAGTATAGAATAGAAGCATATAAACTCCCATTAGATGCTAAAGCACATCTGTGGTGCGTTTCGTGCGGTTTGTGAGTGGCCGGTGGCCCATAACAGGGAAGGATGGTAATGCGTCGGCGTAGTATTAATTTATGAGATAACGGTTCTCTAATTGATATGCGAACGCATCCCCGGTGGAGTGAAAGGGACATCGTACGCTCTCTCGCTAACAAGCTCTGCACATTCGGTTTATAACTCGTAACGTTACTTTGACGTCATAATTTTTCATTGATGCGGCTAGCGTACAAGACGCTATCACGTAAGAAAACCACAAAGCTGTACAGATAATGCAAGCTCTTGTTTTTGTTTTGCCATTCACTCGTGTTTTAGAATGGATTAATAAAATAAACGCAAAGGTCGGCCATTGCGCTAACGAAATAAAAACTTACGATCTCATAATTATAATGTTCTAATGATGGGTCTTGAGAATCTGTCAGTTTCCTAATGCGTTCTGTCTTCAAATGTTTGAACGTTCAATTCAAATTTGGAATTTATTTTTTTGATGGCTAAAGGCATTCATAAAAATTCTAATATAGAAAGAATCGTTTTCGTTATTTATGGTTTTAAGATGCATTAACAAGTGCCCAATGAAATTGTTAAAAAACATCACATTATTTAACTAAGAAATAAAAGTCTAAATTGGGAATTGTTTTGTAATAAATTGGATAGGTTGGTATATTATAACGCGTTCCAAGTTCAAAAGTAGAAATCTAATTTTGAATCGTTCGTATAATTGCGTTTTACACGATTATAAAAACAATGGATGATTTTTTTTTGCCACGGCAAATTACATTATTTTTTTTTAGACAGACAATAAAATCTAATTGTTTTTTAATGTCTCATTTAAATATACCCTTGAGGCCTGAGTACGTATTGCGGAATTTTAAAATTTAATTGATGTTTTTTTGTATTAATAAACTAAGGGACCGATTTTAATGGAATTTCTCTCAGTGTTTGGATCTAAAATATGACCGCGATATTCCTGCCATGTTAGCGGCTCTAATGGCCGGTTTCGCAGGTCACAATTATAGTGTCATCTAGTTAATCGACACACATATTTTATATTAATTACTTCAAAAAATAACCTGTGAAATAGGAATTAGTAGTTTGTTTGTCACTTAAGTCCCGAATATGCAAGCAACGATTTAACAGGAACCTATGAACCCTATGATTCAGTTTGGCCTCACACAGCACGAGGGCTAAATTGATGTTATATAAGTTTGATGATAATGAATGGCCTTTCGTGACAGCGCGGCGTGACGGTGTAATAACAGCCGTAAATCACTCCATCTGTCTGTGTGTAATGTAATAATTAGCTATTGTGATGAAATGAGTACTGTGTTTACATTTGTTGTAACATCTCCTGAGTGTCGCACTTTTTATAGCATAAGGGGCAAACGAGAAACGGAGTCTTATGATTATTACCAACGCCCATGGACATTCGTATGATTGTTATGCGGATGCGTTGAGGGCAACGAACATTCCCAGCCCAATGGGCCACCGACTACTCACAAATTGCACGAAACGCGATAGCGACGCTGTCACTTTACGGCGGTATTATGTGAGCGAGAAGTACTCCCCGGTCGTGGCGGCCCAATTCCGTCGCACAGGAGGATGTAGTGTTATGGACCATGACCTACGTCCTCCTAAAATATGGCGCTCTTGTGCTGGAATATAACACAACTGAAGTGGTGCCATGCTACATTGGAGCCGGCACGACCGCGCCTCTGATAATGCCGAAAAGTGACAGCTATGCTACCGCACCTCGTGCGGTTTCTTGATTTCCGGTTGCCATAACATACAGACCTACACATAACATTACAACCACCTACACAGTAGTAAACATAACAGCACATCTCATTTAGCAGCGGTATGTAAGAGGCCAATGCAGTGTAGGACGACACTAAAACCCCTCTTTTAATTATTTACAAAAACATTTAAACCCTGCGATCTCTGTCTATAGCTAGTCTATAATATCTATGGTGCATGTTTAGTCTATGTCATCCCGCCATGATTTACATTCGCGCCTAAACCGTACCTGGCAGTTAACGTTCACCGTGCCGGAGCCCGCCCAGACGAACCGCAATAAAATGATCTTGCGACATGAAACTGTTTCATTTATAACATTAAAATAATTCAAGCTATGAAGCTAATATAAACTAGCGATCCGCCTCAACACCGCACGTAATTAATAAGCGCCAAAATATACTCTAAAACTTTCCTAAGAAATCGCTATCGTTTTTCTGGGAGCCGTGCAGTAGATTTTAAGAGATCGTACACAGAAAGGCTGCTATTAGAAGCAACGCATCTGAGAAGGCAGTTGCGGATGTCCATGGATGTCAAAAGGATCGTTTGCCTTTGGATGTAGATTACAGCGTGGATTAACTAAACGAATAGGTGCACCTTTTTATTCCGAACAAAATGAAAAGTTAGAATCGATTGTGCGAGTGAAGTCTTGGAGCTAAGCTACTGTAATAGTTACGTCGACCAGGAAAACACATTTTGTGAAGTTTCAAATTGAGTTCTATGTAAAATGACTTGTCTTTGGTGTAATATGCTGTCCAAATACTTTGTCCGCCTCCTTTTCTCAACGCTTCTTCGCACCCGAAAGCCTCCTCGCTAACCGCCTCCTCCCCTCCGACCCGTACATGAGAACACGATGTCCAAATGTTATGATGCGATGACAATCAGTCTCGTTATGAAAGATACACCGGCTAATGTTTCTCACAAGAAATACACTAACCTTACTCTATTATATGGATCGGCGCGTCTGGCGCCAGTGGCGGCGGGGGCACGAGCGCTAGCGGTTTCTCTAGCGATTCTTGAACATTTACGACCTTCTAGTGGAAAGAATTTGTGTTAGTTTTTTTTCTTTGTATATGCATGGAAACTTTGTTAGGTATTTTAACTTAAAATAAAATTAAACTTTAAATAAAATTTCAAATATTTGACTTAGGTGCAACGTGTTTTTGAAGTTAAACCGTTGCAAGAAAGACTTTCTGGTTCAAATACCGATCATCACAAATCTCCATTTAGCATTCGCATACTCCCACATACTCCCACATACTACAATGTCTTAAGAAGAACAAAATTTGATCAGTTTGTAGTAGTTGATGTAGACACATCGGCCATCACAGGCTTGAGTGATGCATTCTCTCACCGCAGCTGTGCTTGAGTGATGCATTCTCTCACCGCAGCTGTGCTTGAGTGATGCATTCTCTCACCGCAGCTGTGCTTGAGTGACGCATTCTCTCACCGCGGCTGTGCTTGAGTGATGCATTCTCTCACCGCAGCTGTGCATGAGTGATGCATTCTCTCACCGCAGCTGTGCTTTATTGAGATCAGAGTCATTCTGGCTTAAACAAGATAAAAAAAGAAGTGTTCATTATTATCATTTTGTTCTATGAAATAGGGGGATAAACGACCAACCTGAGTTTTTTACGACTACCGACGCCCATAAACATCCACATAATTAATATGTCGATGCGTCGCCCTCCCCCCCCCAATGGGCCACCGGCTACTCACAAATCGTACTAAACGCCACACTGAAGATGTCCCCTTACGGCGGTATTATGTGAATCATTAGAACACATGAAATGAAACTGATCTAGTTAGACGATTCTGGGTATGAGAGAATGAAAATGTTGGCTCTCTCTCTTGCCCTTACAGTTATATATGAGACGTGCCTATCTTTCTCTCTTCATTCTATAACCACTCAACTTCCGTTCGCTTCCACTTCGATGACACTTTTTGTAACGCGCTCGTGCCATTCATTAGCCTACACCCCGACTCAAACATGCGTAAATAACTCTTACTTCCAGTAATGTAGATTAACCCATAGTAACCCTCCTACAGTCACGTCACTCATGGAGAGGATTCTCCATGAGCCACTCATTCACGTCAGCGCCGAGGGTTTTTGAACTATCGCACGTGAGCTCCCTCAACGTCCGTGTCTGGGGATGTGGGACCCCGCGGTCTCTCTGGCCATGATAATAGTAGTTACATTAACTATTATCAATTGTCATATCCGGATGCATCTCTCCCATCTGCGGGACAGTGGGGGTTCGGACCCCCTTTCGACCACGCACCTAGCTCGTCGCCCGAGCACTCATAGCAATGGTGGTACCGTTGAAGCTGCATTGGGTTTCTCTTCGCTCCCACAGCCGGAAAAATCTTACTAACAAATATTAGTCAATTGTCAGTCTGTGATATATCGCCCGCCATCAGTGCTTCCGCACAGCTGTCAGTGGGAGGTTACAAAAGCCATTGTTTGCGAATCTATTTGTAACGATTCAGATCTGTATGGACGTTGGGCAATTAGAACAATGGCTGATCATCATCAGCTCCCTGGCGTGGGTGCCATTGCTGCTTTGCAGCTGATCTGGGACAGATGCTGTCGCGCTTCGTGCTTTGCGAGTTTCGGGTCTTGGGTGGGAATGTTATCTATGTTGATGTTTACGGGCTTTATTAGTCAGCAAAATACTTTTCTCGTTTGCCCCTTTATACTATAAAAGCAGAGAAACTCACTGCGTGCACACTGGAACATGTAATACTATCTAAGAAATAGCTTTTAATATTTTGTATTTTCTTAAAAACTATCCTCTAAGTTTGTTTTGCCTTTCTTGTACTATTAGCTTTGCAGTGTTTTCGATTTTCATCGCAAGTTTGCTTTTAAACGAACAGTAAGCTATTTAGAGACTGCTGCAGCAAATAAACAACCTCATTCTTATACACATGCAATTTAGGAGGTAATGCCGTGCGGCCATAATAGTTCTCGGTCACATGATACCGCACAGAGGCTACATAGTCGCGTTTTGTGCGATTTGTGAGTCTCCATTGTAAGAGAAGAGGAAAGAAGGCCAACGCATCTGCATAACAATTAAGCTGATGTGTATGGGCGTCGTTGACTGCTCGTTTGTCCCCATATAATACGGGGTTACATAACAACTGTTACGTCGGCTCCCGGTGGACATTTTTTTCATTTCATGGCCCGATTTTTTTTCACCTCTATTCGTTACCTCAAGTTTGCAGAGGTGGAGGAACGCGGAGCAGAACTCTTGGTGTCTGTTGTCCTGTCAATTATAATGTGTGGGAACCGTTCTGTATTGTGTTCGTAGACCGTACAGACGGCAGAGTCAATCTGAGAAAATGTACGGTCAGCAGAGAAACAAAGATACATTGCTGTTGCACCTGCGCCTGTTGCAGTCCACCGGAGGTACCCCCCTCCGATGGGGCAGCGGCAACTCTCAAAACACACGTAGAAAAAGATTTACAATGATTCAGTTTTGAGCACAAACATTGGTTCCAACAAAAGTTTTTAAGTGAAATATTGATTTCATAAAACCAAATATTTTCTAGTAAATTCATGAATTCTTTAATTTAGTTTTTGGCGCCTCTAAGCTGTACTGATATAATTAAGCTGAAGTATTCGTTTGTTTGTTTGAGCGCACCAACCTCTGGCACTGCATATCGGATTTGAAATAATACCTTGTGCACGATACATTCGCGGGGAGATGGGCTATAAACCATGATTCTACGACCAGTAATACAGGAGTCACGTGGGCAAAACCGTAGGACACTATTTTATTTGTCTTTGTGTGCGGACGCTACAAATATGCATTGTGCTGCAGACAATGCTGCGATCGATAGTGCAAGGTCGCGTCTCTCATCGCGCACACTCAGCCATACACACCCTACACGCACACATAGATACACACAGTGTAAATCATAATACACACTCATACATTCAAACATTTTACACTCTGTTAAAACTGTGATTGCGGTGACTTTTTAATGGCGGTGTTGTTTTGTTTACGTACTACCGACACACACATGAACATCGGCATAGTTACTATGCTACTCACAACCCGCGCGAAACTTTACGGCGGTCCCAGTGAGCGAGAGGTACCAGCCCAATTCCACTGCAATGTGGCATGGCACTACCTCTTACTAAAATTATTTTAATTTCAATGCCTTTTATACATCTTACATAACAATTTATTCAAAATATGTCTATCTATCTATGTGTGTGATCGATTTTCTAAAAATCTACTAAATAGATTTTCATGCGTGTTAACTCATGGATAGATACCGAGGAAGGCTTTGGTGCATGATTCGTTGATTGATAGTGATAACAATCCGGATCTGCTATGTACGGGCGAATCCGGGGCGGATGGCTAGTTAATAATAACAATGATACATCTAATAGGAATCCGCACACGATTGCCTCACTGAGACGCACGACCATCACCCTGCAAGTCATCCGCGTCAAGCGTAGTCTTGCCTTTAGTTACGTAGATATGAATTCGAAGGTATGCGTTAAACAGACATCTTCATAAAGGTTACGTAACTTAAACTGAACTCTTATATCATCTTGTCCGTCTGTCTGCCATGGAAATTTCAAAGGTTTCCCGGTGACATCCAGCCATGACATTTGGGGAAAAGGCTGGGTATTTCATAGCTATACACATCATAGTACATCTATAGGCGGAGGGAACGGAGTACCACAAATCACGATCCTCACATATTTACCTTGCCACTTTCATATACATAACTCTCTCGATACTGTTATGTACTAATGTGTTGATGGGTTACGGCAGGGTGTCAAATGGAGAACTGTGGGAGCATCCTAGGAGATGGACTCTAGGTGGGGAGTATTACGTGTGTAATGGCACGCACATCTCCGAAGTACACACACAAGATGTCCTCAGATCATGGCCTTCGGGGCCGTACTAGATATTGTACGAGTGTAACACGGGCATCAGCTGTCACAGCCGTCGCCACAATACAGACTATGTAAATATCTCGACAGATATGCGACAGATACAAACGCGCTGGTTGCGGAGACTCTTGACACCACCTTGGGACATAGTTGTAGTCAGACCGATTATATTTATGTCATGTAAGAAATATTTACAAACTTATATTTCTAGTTAATTTCGTCCAAAACGAATTCATGTGTCCGCAAATGTAAGTTTGCCAACATTAATGAGTTTTATTTGTAGTTTGTATGGAACCCTGTCCTGGGTTTAAGTGGGTTAACAAAAGTGCGATTTTTCAATTACTGACAACTGTTCGAAAGAATAAACAGAGCCTTCGTGATCTAGTAGTTGACTTCGCACGTCCACTCGGGTGTCCCTTTACGCCGGTATCAAGTGATCGAGAGGTACATCCCCGGTCGTGCCGGCCCAATTCCGTTGCATATGTAGTGTAATGCACCATGCATGGCACTACCTCTACCTAAGTTAGTCCAGAAACTTAAACAAAACGTATCGTCCCTTCCAGATGCTCTTCCCCATGAGCGTGGTGTGCGCCGTGGTGTCGCTGGTGTCCGCCGCCAGCGAGTACCTGCCGCCCAACAGCGGCTACCACTACAACAAGCCGCAGACGCCCTTCATCACGGAGAACACCATCAGGGTACGTACCGACATCGGTTAGGCACCACCCATCGAGGCAATGGGCAAGCCACATTGCTCGCAGAACCGCTAACTAAGAAGAAATGTTCTAGAGTGGCGGCGCCGCATAGGCAGACGAAGTGTGGCACGGCCCCCTACCCCGTGGACTGACTTGGTTAAGATGGCGGGGAGCCGCAAGATGCTCGTGGCTCCGTCCATCAGTGGACACCCTCCGTGATAATAATGCAAATTCGTTGCCTTCAATGGGGGGCCTTCAATGGACCACTGACTAATCACAAACCACAAGATCAAGACAGCATTGGCATCACTTTTAAGGCGGTATCATATTGTACAGTATGCGCAGATGGAAACGGAGCCACATATAATGCTGATGTGTATGTCAGCTTTTTAGCATCCAAAGCCTCCGAAAATATTACGTCCATAGGCCAATAGTTTCTTAAAACATTGTTTTTTTGGTTTGGACTCGTTTATTTTTTCCAAAATAGCTGCTTCTAGGTTAGATCTACCAATCATTAGGTAGTTATTAAGTTAGTAATTTTTTGAGGCCACAGTTAAATCTTGATGAGACACGGTCTCCATTTGTTTATTGTCATTACGATCTCTTATGGCTATTTTCATATTATAGTTTGTGACGCTTGGAGTCTAATACCGCCCTCCTTTATGTTTGTTGTTAGTTTTATTCCCGCGAGTTATCTTTACAACTTAGAGCGAATAAATATTATAGAGTGGGAAAGTCCTCTTCTCTCATTCCCAATATAGGCTTCTATGAACAATTTTTTAACTAATTAAAACCTAAATTAGACAAATCAGAAAACCTAAATTAATTTTTCGCAAGAAAAACTTGACAAGTTTACATTTGCCAGCTCTTGCCAGACGCACAGGCAGACAGACATTAAAATCCCAATCCTATTAGAGGTAACCTTAAAAATTACTAATAGATGAGGGAGTACTTACAGATGATAAATAACGCATATGCCTCCTAATTTCAGACCACGCAGCCACCTCCGGTCCGTCAGACAACAATTCGGGAGTACCTGCCCCCTCAGCCTGCCAGCCCCCAGCAAGATGATCATGTAAGTGGTATTCATATGAAGCCCAACAGGGCATGAGCATGAGAATATGGACATGATCCTCATGCCACAGCCAGAAATTATAATACGGAGTAACTGCAGAAACAGCCTCAGTGATCCAGTGGTCAGCTCTTCGTACTTCCTACGACTCTCTCCAGGTCACTCCAGGGTCGAACACCGCCGTGTACCAATGGAATTCGAGCTGATCAAGGATTGGGCCTGGTTTCCATTCTGGGTTGCATAGGTTAGATGGTAGCGACAAAACTGACGCGCTCATCGAGTGAAAGGCTGTGTTAAAGTTTTTTTTGTTCGTGTTCAAACGTTTAATCCAGCGTAGTCGCTTACATAACCAGGTTTAGTCCCCCCTTAAATGTTGTTCCGATCCCGCATGGCCACTTTTATATTATAGTTTATGATTTCAAAGTTTCTTACCACTCTCGCTGCTGAAGGACATGATCTGAATGTCCACCAACGCTCTTTCACGATAATTTATTATTTACTATTAATAGCCCGTGTTATCCCACTGCTGGATGGAAGGCCTCTATATCTAGCTCTAAACAGAGAGGTATGGAAAGGAAGTAATCTTTCCTTACGTTACTCTTTAGAGCTAGATATTTCCGAAAGTAGAATTTATGATAATTTGCAAATGGCAATATTTTCTGAAAATAATAACACTAAATACGGTAATATAAACTATGTACTTATGCATCATTTGCGTTTATTTGTAATCTTAAGGTCCTAAGCACACCATGACCTACCGTCTCCTAAAATATATACAATGTCTTACATTTCACGGTGTATAAACCAAATGAGCGCAAAAGAATGAAAATAATAATCGCCTCTGTGGTGTAACGGTGCGGGTGTCGCCTGTTGAGACCGTTAGCCGCGTAGTTGGCCCCAGATCGGGCAACTGTTATTAAATGTTTCTCAGATTATTCCGAGCCTGCATTACATTGTCCGGGATTGGCATGTGCCCGAAGTGGCCACAGGCTTATCACCTGTGACATCATGGGCCTCAGTACCTCGGCTAGTCGTGGGTGTGCTAATGTATCTACTGGACTCACGAGTTATGGATGTACTGGCACACCTCCGCCTACCTCTGCGGGGAGACAGGCGTGCGGGTACTTACTTTAGAATGAAAATAAGAATAACAATCTTATAATAGGTTTATTTACATGTTCACGCGTCGTCCACATAAAAGTCTGGCGGCGCGCTGACAGGAGGCCGGGCGTACGGCTTCTTCGCTGCCCCGACTGAGTATCAAAGAAAACCTTTAAAAAACTGGTTGTCTGTAAGTCGGTTTACGGACGACTCAGATACGTAAAAGTGATGGTTATTCTATGGAGTCTCGTGTGATGGGAGGAGTTCCTGTGGAAGGTTCCGTAGCAGCAAACCAAAAATCCCATGTCACTTAAATTGATGCGGGCGGGGCACAAGTTTCATCACTTTAAAAGCGAATGCCTTACAACGAAATAGCATAGTCAAAAAAATAAATCAATAAGACAGCTTGTGTTGAAAACCTTCGTACCCTTATGATAGGCCTGTTCAATAACATCCCATACGATTATGCCTGCTCGGTTTTTTCATCCCTTAGTTACATGTATGGAGTGCCGCCCTTAATAATTTGATTTTTCAAAATCAAACTACAACATATTGTATGGGTCCATAAAATACACCTTTCAAATGTCAGACACACAATATCAACATTTTCAGAATAAAACGTCTGCGACTAAGGAACGGACAGACGGACATGACGAAGCTATAACAGATCTTGTTTTGGTCATTTTGCTACGGAACCCTTAAATTTACTACCACTACTACTTAGTTTTCCAGCCCAATGAGGCCGCAACGCCGCGAAAACATTCGATACCCCATGAGGTAGTGCTTAAAGCCTTGTGGCGGTAGGGCTCAGTAGCCTTACTACATTCTACATTACTCTATGCACCTCTCCATGATCTGCCTACATAGATCGCTTACTTTTCTGGGTCATGCGGCCCACCGGGAGCCTAAGATTTTAGAAAGAATCATACTGGGGGGCTACGACCGTCAGACATGGAACAAGATCCTATATCTACAGTCTCCCACTATTGATAACGTCATTCCCTCGCATGTGCTCACTCAGCTCCTGAATACATACCGCCTGCAACGTCTCCGCCATCTCCACCATCTCCTCCGTTTCCACCATCCCCACCGTTTCCGCCGTCTCCACCATCTCCTCCGTCTCCACCATCCCCACCGTTCCCGCCATCTCCACCATCTCCGCCATCTCCACCATCTCCACCATCACCACCATATCCACCGCCTCCCTCATCGCTGTCGTGCTCAGAGTATTTAGAGTATATATCGTCTCCGCCATCTCCACCATCTCCACCATCCCCACCGTCTCCGCCATCTCCACCGTCTCCACCATTCCCACCGCTTCCACCATCTCCACCATCTCCACCATCACCACCCTCTCCACCATCACCACCCTCTCCACCGTCTCCTCCATCTCCTCCGTCTCCACCATCCCCACCGTCCCCACCACTTCCACCGCTTCCACCATCTCCACCGTCTCCACCGTCTCCACCATCCCCACCGACTACACCTAATGCACTTTCTCCATCGACTCCATCATTTCCATCACCTGTAAATGGATTAATAAAGACTAACATGAAAAGGAATATAAAATAAGTCATATCGTGTTTGAGCTCGAAAGAGAAAAATGAAAAGAGATGATGTTAAAACCGGTACTATAATTCTCAGTGATGTTTAATCGCTTATCGATAAGAAACAACTGTTGGGAAATAACATAACCGAAACTCAATTAGGATGATATTTTTATTATTAGCCATTTGTCACTTCGTCAATTTCCTGTGAGGGAAAATAAATAAATACTAAAAATATTATTCCCCTCTCTCTCATTTAATGCCTAAAAACTAGGGTTCAAATATCGCCAAAGAATTATTTTTACGAATCTTCTACTAATTAAGAATGTGTATTTGGGGATGGAGCGCACGGGAGGAACTGCGAGGGGCTACTAGTTACTTATAGGAATATACAAGTCTCACGTGTATGGAGGAATATATTCAGATTTAGACTAAATAAAACTTATACAATATGTGACAAAAACCCTGTTGATCCTTTTAGGCACGTATACATATACTCGTAGGTATACCGTTACCGAAAATAGTACTTCGGTAACATCAAATGTTGGCCAGTTACCAATAATAATTTATTAAATAAGTATTAAAAAATATTTACAATTAAGTATTAAAAAATATTTACAATTAATTAAAATAAGTCAAAATAAAATCATTTCTGTTCAAATGCACGACACGACAGCTGAATGTCACGTGATGAGTTCATGACATCTGATACACTCGGGGTCATGAACATTTCCATTACAGTGATTAATCGTACCGGACAATTTAATTTTGTGAATTGTAATAATATTGTAGTGATTAAAAATTTATTTTTTATTTTTAAGCTGAACATACTTTCTGGTTATGCTTATTGAATATACTTTCTGGTTGTGCCCTCTGCAGGAACAAGGGTTTTGTTACATATTGTATAAATAAAAATCTTACCTGGCCTATAGCCCCCAACTGAAAATAAAAAGACTCTTTTAATACTTATAATAAATTAAATACAGTTCAAGCGCGAGACGGACTCACATACTGTGAGTTCCCTACTACTAACGAACATGACGCAATATCAAAGGGTTTGCGGACGTATCCTCGCATTTTTAGGAAACGAAATAAATTTGTTTTGGTGATGAAAAAATCGGTTATAATATATAACTTTATAATAACTACTCACTGTCTATTGGTCTGTCTGTCGTGCACTTTGTAGATACTTGAAACAATATTAAAAGATTATTATCTATTATTAAAAAACATAATACAAGTTCATCGCAGCCAATTAGATCCTATAGGTATCTCGGTGATCTCTATCTATCTACAGAAATTTATCAAATCCTTGCATTTACTAAGCGATAGACAAAGCGTTAAATTAACGGATATGTAAACAAGAATTTTGTTTACATATCCGTTAATTTAACGCCATTTATATGTTTATATCTTGCCATAAATATTATAACAAAGAAAAGAAATGTTTTTTTAACTGCAGATAACATTTATTACTTTTACTGTGTGTTAGTTTAATACACAAATATAAAAAAAGAAATAAAAATATAAAAGCTTATTCGAATTGGTCTGGCTTTGACCGCCTTTTTCGTACGAGCACTACGTGGACAGCCAGATCTTTCTCTTTCATAAACAGAGGAAATCTAATTGTACCTTTTTATTAATAGCCCGGTACACAAACATTTGTCTAAGACCCCGTGTATGTAGAGTTTTAAACATTGCACTTTGTCTTCACAGCTACTGTGTATAATGCAATCACGGCTATTTTTTATCGCCCCACTCCATTTTAATAGTGTACAATGTATGAGCTCCAGAATGAGAGAACACAATGAACAATCGTATAAAATTGACAGATTCCAAATTCAAATTTATTTTTTATTTATTTTTAATTGTAACAATATTTATGGCCAGACTAAAGAAGACTAAGACTCTTCCTGACTCTGTGGCTGATTTACTGACAGACTACAGAACGCACAAAGCTGAAATTAGGCAAGTACGTTCCTTGTAGATTGTAGGGGAGTATTAAAAGAGGATTTTTGAAATATTTCTTCCCGATGAAGTCATGTTGTGTATGCTCCAAAAAACTAAACTTTTGAACTGTAAGTTTACGCGAATGATACTCATTACAATAAAACTACTTTTATTGATATTGTCGCGGTTTATTAAACTATTTATCTAGCCCGACCCGACCGATGGTCACGGGAGGTCTGAGACGACAGATATTTTGATGTCACAAATTAATACAAGAAGTACCCGCAGAATTATAATTATTTAGTTGTGCCGATTAACGCAAACAGTACTTATTATATCTTGCTGACTTCAAAAACTAAACATAATGTTTAATTTTTTATTTGACTTTGATTAACACTGGGTCACGAGCAGTTGGAAGTACCCAGCCATCGTCCCTATTGAAATTTGGATATTCTTTCGTTTCAGTAGCCTCATGGATCATCCTTGGAAGGAATCTAATGGGACAGATTCTTTTTATAACTACTGACGCCCACAAATAACCGCATCATGCAAATGTGTTATCCCCTTTCTTCCTCTCCTGCAGTAGGTCACCGGTTAAACACAAACCGCACTCGACGCGAGCCGTCTTTGTACACCGATATTCGCTAGCGAGAGGTGCCGGCCCAATTCCGTTGCAATGCAGCCTAACACCACCCCTAACTAAGGCTAAGTAATTAAAATAAACCGCGATCAAGTCCGTAAAAGTGTTTTTATTGCAACAACTAAATAAATCACTGTTACTCACGAACATCACTGTTACACACAGACATTTTCTCACAAACATGACTGTTACTCACGAACTATTGGTCTGTCCGTTGTACACCTTGTTGATTTTGTAATGCCGTGACCTGATTCATTTCGAACATCAGCGTTATTATCTGCAATGAAAACGTCTACAGTACTCGTCAGCCATGAGCAAACGTTCACGATTTCTTCTTTTTTTTTCGGACGGATCTACTACTCGTCGGCGGCGCTATTACTCCTACCTCTACAGTTCATCGGACTAGCGAAGACTTTTGTGTTTTCTGGTTTAGTGAGACGATAGGGGGACAGCCCAACTTTTCCCGCATATGGACAGAGACGTACCGGATTGCTTGTGGGCGTACCCTATTGTAATTATTTTTGGGACCGAAAAGGGGGAGACGGTCCCCATATACATAATTTAAATTGCAGTGACGTGGATAAGGATAATTGAGCTCGTTTATTGTTTGGGCGTTCATGTCAGGGCGCCGTCAGAATCAGAGTCGGAGGGGAGACCACTCGGTCCCTCTGGCCGCGATAATAATAGTTAAATTAACAATTACATACGCTCTCATATCGGGATGCATCTCTCCCATATGCGGGAGAGAGGGGGCATCGCTTACCATTCCGACCCCATGCACCACTTAGTAGGTAAGTAAGGCAATGCATCTACATCAAAATTGCGCAAATGAGGACTGGGCGCCAGCGGACATCAATGTTTTACCACATTATACGGAAATGGATATTTCTCTGTAAGCCGATATACTAACAATGAACCTAACGTGATGACGGTTCCCTAAATGATCTGCGAACGCATCGCTTGATGGAGTGTAACGGACGACGTGTTATGCTTTCTCGCTCGCGGGCTTCGCCCATCCGGAACGTTACTAGGACTCGGATCGTTACTATAGCATGCAGCTAGCATTGTCGATGTACAGGACGTTATCACGTTAAAAAAAATCTCTTCCCACCTATTGGCCTGTCCGTGGTACATCTCGTTGCTAACGTCGATTTCGAATTTGGGCTTCTTTTTGAAACATCATAAATGGTTTTAACTAGATGATCTGAAAGAAAAATCAGTATCATGCGCATCGAACTTGAAAATCTTGTAAAAGGACGAATATTTTTAGGACACTCCAGGTAATTGTCCTATTTATATGATAAGATGAAAATATTGCTTGATTAACTGTAATATTGTGTTTACGTATGTAAGCTTCGCCGCATTGAGTGTAAAAAAAGTACCTTCGCGCCTGTTATTCCCGAAGAGGTACGCAGAGGTGTGCTAGTACGTCCACAACTCGTGAGTACGTATACTAGAGCATTTTGTTAGAATATGCACACCGCATGATATCGCATCTCGCAACGGCCAAAGATCGAAGAGCCCGGGCGCGTCAGCTGTACGGGCGGCAAGCGGTCTGGTCTAGGTAACCGTATAATGAGAATTTCAAAGACAATTAGATCAAATTATAGGAACCTACTCTTTTTCATATTCTGTACCAGAATCGAGTGCTGAATACGCCCTGTGATATTGTACAGTGTCCAACCAAACAGCCTGTATAACGTCTGCATGATTGTGCGGCAAAGCCCGTACGTATCTACGGGTGTTAGCAGCCACCATGAGGTGTAACGATTGTCCCTTTGCACTTTGGCCGATGACAAGTTCTGTCTTGTCAACTCAGTTCGCAATTAAATAATGTATATTTTTGTAATTGCACGTTGGGGAACAGAGCCGGTGAGTAAACCCTCGTGCACCTCATGATTCGCTCCGTATACCGAGAGGTGGGTAGGAGCATGGGTTGAGGTGGGTAAGTGTCCCTTTGTACTTTAGGACATCCAAGTGTACCTTTTTGTTTGAAGCTATATTTCTTTTCGCTCGTTAGGGAAAAATGATTCATTTTTTACCGACCTGACCGACACCCTGTAGTTAGCTATAGTCCATTTCAATTGTGTCAAAAAAAAACAAATTAAAAAATTAAAAAGGTTTTTCTTGTTACGCCAAAGAAGTACAAGTTCATAAGTACAGACACCTAATACTGACGGCGTGGCTATCGCAAATGTCACAACAGTCTAACGGACTAGCGATCACTTTCTTGTTTTCTTGGTATCTAAGTGACCCTATAATGTACTATAATACGTAATGTAAACATCCGCGGAACTAAATGGCACGCTGCTGGTTTGCCCCACCGGACTGTCACCGCTCGAAATGCGACAGCGTCATATAAACGAGAGTTACTAGCAAATGTATGGGATAAGCGAGATTTAATAAAGCACCATAAAAATCCGAATAATTTAAAAAAAGTATTTGAGAGTTGGAGTTGTTTAGTATGCAGTGTACAGTGGCACCATCTTATTTAGACACTAGGTGGTGTCGCTAGTGTGACGTTTCGTGTTACAAATTGACAGTTGCAGTTAGCTGTACAGTGTTCAGTGCCATCAACTTACCTGTTCAGTAGACGCCGTCGCTAGAGAGATGTTTAGTGTTACAATTTGACAGCTACACTTAGCTGTACAGTGTCTAGTGCCATCAACTTATCTGTTCGGTAGGAGACGTCGCTAATGTGATGTTTAGTTTTACAATTTGCCAGTCGCAGCTAGCTGTACAGTGTACAGTGCCATCAACTTATTAGTTTAGTAGGCGGCGTCGCTAGTGTGATGTTTAGTGTTACAATCTGCCAGTTGCAGCCAGCTGTACACTATACAGTGCCATCAACTTATCTGTTCAATAAATCTGTGTTTCGTGTTGTAATTTGATAGTTGCCTTTATTGGATCAGATTTCTGACCTTTCCTACAATAAAGTATCCTATATGTTTCCTTGATAGAGAGCATGACAAAGTAATTAAAAAAATCTTACAGAATTCTAAACAAAAACCTACCAGTAGTCGCATACGAATGAACGAGCTTCAAAATCTTCGGGATTGTAGTAATTCCTTTAATGCAATCTGTAGGTAAAACTAAAAAAAAAACGATTCCATTTTTTATACGTTCGCCCAATATTGTACAATCTGACTCAGGGCGAATCATATTCGACTGTTTTGTGGAAGAGCAAAAGTGACAAGAAGTGGCAGGAAGTGACAGGAAGTGACAGGGATCGCCGATCGCTTGCCTGTACTTGCTATTACCGATGACCGTCTGGCGCAACTGGTAACGTGGCGGTTAGTCCTCATGCTACGCCAGAGGTGTGGCAGGTTCGAACCCCGCCTAGGTCATGGATGTTAATACATGTATCATATGTATTTATATAATAAAAATCTTAAATATATAACATTTCTTAAGTTTATAACAATACTAAATATATTTCCGTTGTCTAGTACCTGTAACACAAGTCCTTGCGGTACTTAGCACAGGGCTAGGCTAACGTGGCGTGATAGGTCCACAGATATTATATTATTATTATTATTATTAAAATTTCAAGAAAATTAATACTAGTAATTTAATCTAGGCGGATGTCCTGTCATCGTAGTGAGATATATTACACATGGTATTTTATTAAGAGATAATGCTATGCAATATGGCAGTTGAATTGGGCCGGAAAGAGCGGGGAGGCACCTCTCGCTCACATGATACCGCCGATTGGTATGGCTTATGAGAAGCCGGTGGCTCATTGGTGCGGAGCATTAAAGGATCTGCATGATTTAATCATGCCTATTTATGTGGGCGTTGGTAGTATAGAACGGGCTCCAATTTCTCGTAACACCTATGCTACAAAAAGATCCCAGGAGCACATTCAAGAGAAAGCGAGACAGGTGACACGAGCTAGATACGTCAGCATTACAATTATGTGGCTGTTGAAAGGCAGCTGCCTGTATCCAGCTGCTCATTTGGTCACTTGTACTATTATAATAGTAATAATGTTGTCGTAGCCGGATTTCGGCCACGGCGGCCATCTTTATATAGACTAGCCTCCTGCGGAGAACATATGGTAGTGCACAAGTATGAGCAGGCACTCCCCTCCGCCTCGATCTCGCGATCACGATCGGAGGGAAATCAGGCTGAAGACCTACGGCTTAACGTGCTGTCCCAGGCACGGGGGTGTACCACCACCAACTTCCTGACTCCGGTGGTTAGAAATTGAAAAATCCCAATAAAACTTTGGGTCGATCCGGTGCTCGAGTCCGGGACCTCGCGACTGTGGTTGAACATTAGGCCACGAGGCAGTCATGTTCTTATAATTTATAACGGACCGGCGTTAAGTTTCAGTGTTTTCGTATTTAGGTCTGAAATTATACAGTTTTTATAACAAACCCGTGACAGTTCATGTGGTGCATTGGAGTGGGAGGGTGGAGGTATAACATATATGTACCAATCACGCTAATGGGAGGGTGGAGGTATAACATCTATGTACCAATCACGCTAATGGGAGGGTGGAGGTATAACATCTATGTACCAATCACGCTAATGGCAGTAGCCATCGGAAGGCTCCGACCGCACGTTAGCCTCATGCTGTAATATTAATAAAGTCTTACCAGCTTTTTGCTTCATCCCTTTATCTCCGGCGCCTGAAAGTATTCCTTTAGTACTAACCAGCAACACACACACACACAAAATTTTGTAGAGACATTGAAAAGGCTATGTGCATTTTAAAGAAATAGAGTTCCAACCAAGACCAAATCAATCAAGCATCTTTGGATTTATCAAACTAATTTCCCCTATTCATGTAGTAAATACCGTGAGAACTTGCGCTACAGGTACTAAATAATAGAATTATGTTTAACATTTTGATAAATTTAAGAAATTCCAACGTACGACCTCCGGTGTAAGACGCGGACAACCGCCACGTTACCAAAAAGCCTATCGTCGAAGTTCCAATTATTACATAGAACATAGGGGGACAAACGAGCTATCCCCTTTTAGAGACTATTGACAAGGAGCATTTATTATCACAAGCCCATCGAAGTGCAAGAGATACGTCATGCACTCCACAACAGTACTGTGTGAAGTTGCTCCATTGTGCCAGATCCGGTCCAAACTGACTGCAATACAGTGATGGCACATCTCCTTTAATATATGAATTAAATATATAAAAGAGAAATACCACACACTTTTTGTTATTAACATTTTCTGAGACTTTGTGATTAATCACAAAATCTCAGAAAATGTTACAACACATATAAACTTGAAATTTTGCAGGTAAGTTCCCTTTAGAATACAGAAATCCGTTAAGAACGAATTTCAGGAACCTAGGGGTACGGGTTTGTGGGGGAGGGGGGCTGGGTAATACCTTGTGGTCGGATTTCAATTATTTTTCCTGTAGACAGGATAGCAACATTATAAGAGGGGCTTCAGCTATATACGATGCCTGACCTGACTAAAAGGGGTGCGAAACTCTTGGCCTCTGCTAGTGTTTTACAAGATTGAAATAATCTGTTTACATAGTTTTTTCTTTTTTACCAAAAGGCTTATGTGTACATCAATCATTAGAAATAAGAAAATACTTACGTTCTTCATTTGGAACTGGAAAAACATTAGCATTAAGAATGTTTTATTGTTGCAATGGAGCCGATAAAACACTGAACGCTCACACAATGTCGACGAGTGAAGACAATCATACGAAATTGATCTTTGGGTCCTTTATGCGCCCTAAAAACGAATGTTATTTAGACCACACGACGAAAGTAAAATTATACGATTATACGAAACGTACCTGGCTATAAGGGCAAAAGCTCACACATGTTTGCTCCTACAGTAATATACGAAAACGAAACGTAGCCCTCTCTCTTTCTGACCCTCTCAACTTATGCCTGATGACGGTTTTCGTAACGATCTTTTCATGAATTCTCCAGCTTCCAATCAAGCGCACGTAAAGAAGTTTTACCTCAAAAAGTATAAAATTCAAAATCCATATCATTGGACATTTGAAATGTTATTGAATTATGTTTGTTACGTTGATATTTTAAAATGGTAAAATTTGTGAAATAGTATTTTTTAAATAGTTATCATCATAGTTACATTGCCACCAACTTATCTACCGCTACACTAATTCACTAAACTAACACAAAATCACAAGTACAACTGCCATTCATAGCTATACATAGAGATTATGTAGCTACAGCTAACTACAGCTGTCAAATAGTGGCACGAAACATGACACTGGATGCGCACACGCACACATCGATGTTGGACACTAATCATATACATAAACATCGATGTTGTCGAGTAAGTGACACTGTACACCGTACAATTAGCTGCAGCCGTCGACTGTACGACCACGAAAATTTCGTATTTATATACCTTATGTGAGCCTCTGGTACACGAGCTGCAACATCGCCAGGTTCCATCAAAACCCATTCAAAATCTTTTGCGTTAAGAGTAAGAAACGATCACCCACACTTACAACGTCTCGCTTATAACATTAACATGATTTTCTAACTATTAAAATAGAACACTTTGCCACACGGGAGGAAAGTACTAAAACCTATCGCACGTCCAGACACGTGTAGTAAAAACACATGTACTTTTAACTTTCCTCCCGCATTGCAAATCCTTTTTTACTGTATGTGTCACTTAATAAGTTACATGTTATTCGTCCCTTTTGAAAATAATTGTCTAATTTATTCTATGTTGATATTTAAGAGAGCCTAGGTTTGCGCTAATGGGTCCGTAGATTTTGCAATTAAAACAAGAACATACTTAGTCTAAACTACTAACATGCTAATGACGCTCAACTCAAGGCGTAATCTAGCTTTGAATATGTAAGTAAGAGGTAATGCCATGCATGTTAGAGTTAGTGGCATGACGCATTGGAGCCTAATCGACCTGGCAAAACCGGAGTATACCTATCTCTGGCTTATGCTGCCTTAGTGAGGACAATGCTTCGTCCAATACTCCATTGGGAGGAGAGGATCAAGGATGGCGAAGCATCTGCATACGCTTAACCGCGTGGATATTAATGGGCGTCGGACACATAATGGCTCCGATTGCTCGTTTATGGGGCTTACACCAATTTTAATTTTACAATAATTAAAAGGGATATTACTCTACGAAACTAGCCGCTTGCGCCCGAAGTTCCTTGTGTTAGTTTGATGTCCACTCCACCGGTCCCACACTTCAGACTGTATGTCTGTATATTACAATTGATTTTTATTATAAGCCAGCGAGTAGACGAAGTCTTGGTAACCTACACCCATAGATATCCGCGCAACCAGAGGCTATGCGGATAGTTTGCTCTCCTTCACCCCATACACTCTGTAACATCGAAAAACTCACAAATCGTACGAATCGCGTCGTCGTAGCTGTCTACGTCGGTATTAGTTGCGGAGGAGCAGTGGCACTACCTCTTACTGGAGTGTGAAATAATAAGTATAACGCTACAGCGCGTAACGTTCACTTCATTCTTATGGAGTAAAATTCTCGAGCTCATACCACCACACCAGCAACGTCAGTTTATCATGAGCTATTGACAACAAAATAGTTATAGGACTTACCTTCTATACCTAAAATTACAATCAAAGACGAACGTTAAATTTACAAGTGTAAAAATATTGCACAATATTATTTAAACTCGCTCAAGCTTGATTATATCTTTAACATTTAGACTAAACGGTCAATAGCAATTTCCTCCCAGTCAAATTTCGACTGCTGCGACCATTTCTATAGAGCTGTAGAGAGATTTAACTACCTCGTAATTGTACCACAACGTGAATTGTAACTTATTAATCTACAATAAAATATTGATTATGTACATACTAAATTTCACCGAATTTACCTTCGTTTATTCAGGAAATTAGTTCACTGTATGAAACGGATCAAACTCGCGCCCAGTGTTCTTGACCTATAGGCGGCTATCGGGCCACTGTCAGTCGCCCGGCTTATGTAACCATATAGTAAGAATTTCAAAGACAGTTAGGTCAAATTTTAGGAACCCACTGTTTACATATTTGGAATCAGAATCGAGGAATGACTACGCTCTGTGATTTTGTACAGTGTTTTACAAAACACCCTGTATAATATTGCACCGTTCAATTGATCGTCTGTTGCCCATAGAGACAATGTAGAGTGGGGAAGCCGGCCGTTCAGCAGACACGTCCGTCAAAGTAAAAAAAAAGCAAAACCTACTTACTATCTGTCTCTCTTTTTCTACTTACTTCCCTCTGGGCGATGCGCAAGCGAGACAAAGATAGTAATTTATATCTCATCTGCCTTCTTTATTGCCCAATACGGGTACTCGGTCAAAGGCCTGCCAATGGCTGCCCGGCCTGTAATATCTCTAGGATAGGAAATCAAATAAAATCATAAGTCTCTTACTCGATAACTTTGCTCCGTAATCTACAAAGAACATAAGTTATTAAAACAAAATATTTGTATTCAAATACATAATTACTTTTTTATGGCATATATGGGACAAACATTACATTCATGTGCTGGCTACCGTCCATACATGTGCAGCTTCTTGTCCTCCTTTCGCAAGCCACACGAAACGCGCCTAACGGTGGTGTCATGCGAGCGAGAGGTACCACCCCGGTCATGCCTGTTAGACTTCCACCTACCGTTAGAGATGGGGAAGAGTGCTAGTCCCTTCGGCAACAATAATAGTTTACTACTCTTGTTTATAAATAATTGTCTATAGTTTCATTGTTATAAAAACACGATTGTTAGATCGGGATGCATCTCTCCCATCTACGGGAAATTTGAATCTTTTTTTGAACTTCCGAAGCATTTTCAGTCACGAGAAAACAAACGAGCTCCTGCCGACAAATGCGAACACCCACAAACATCTGAAATACCAGAGGAGGAAAGGATCATGGGCGTCGGTAGCCACTTAATAGCAGCGATTTCTCGTTTGCCCCTCTGTACTATAAAAAAGATTGTTATTGATTTTGTCTGCGGGTATCAGCCTCTTACTATTAGGAAATGAAACAGTTCGCTTAACAAATGGTTTTTTTTTTCAGTATAGGGAATAAACGAGAAATCGGAGCCTTACTACGACTACCGACGCCCATGTGCATCAGCATAATTATGCCATCCATCTTAACCCCAATGGGCCACGGGCTACTCACAAACCAACACCGTATATGTCAGTTTACGGCGATATGAAAGTACCTCCCCGGTCGGGCCAATTCCGTTGCATAGGAGGTATATCTTACAGAAATAATAAAAGTAATGCCTATTCTTACCTAAGGCATTCCTTTCTGCAGGTTTTCATGTAAGTAAAATACCGTTATTAGTTGACACAACATGCTCACTAACTTAACACTAGTGAACTGTAAAAGCTGCAGGGAATCAGGACCTGCTTGATAAGTGTAACACTTTCATAAGTGTTTCACATTAGACATGTAACGGAACTATTCCAATGACACCTGTAACCTTTTTGTTTGTTCCCTCTTAAACCAATTTCAACAGTTTTAAAGGAATGTTTCAATATAAAAAGAGAAAAGAAATACACTTTCTTCGGTTACCTGATGAAAAGTTGGTAGTCTGTATGTTTGTTTACGAGTTATATAATTTACGTTTATGGTACTATGACTTCATACTTTCTCGTGCATGAAGTGCGTTATCGATTTACAAGACGTTTTCACGTCAAAAATATTGTACATGCAAGTTTGATATTAAAAACCTAGCACTAGAGCCAAGTCACGTAAAACGAGTTCCAAATCGATGCGGTTTTTTAACAATGTTTTCTATGGCCACCTCTCCGGTTCCATGATCAGACCAGCATGTCGTAATAATTTGGCATACGGACTTGATTATAGACAGACTAACATCGGGATAAGTAAAACCAATGCGCCTGTAAATAAATTACTAGATATAAAACTCTACTGCCCAAATATACAGGGTGTTTTGTAAGACACTGTACAAAATCTCAGAGTGTATTCAGTACTAGATTCTAATTCCGAAAGGAGGAAAAGAGGGTAACACGGCGGCATAACAATTATACGGTTGTCTATGGGCGCCGATAGTCTTGAAAAGTTTGTCTTCGCTGTATTAAATTTAAAAAAAAAACTTAAAATCGTGAGCCACGGAAAGAAAATTCTGCAATGTCAGTAACTAGTCATCACAATTCTAAGGTATAGACTAGTAACATACTAGTAGAATATCTAAGTAACACTCTTACCAGCCGATCTGGGCTCACACTCCTAAGGGGACAAACAGCTTCAGTGAGCTGCGTTCACCAGGCAGTTCTAGACACTAGTCGGAGAACTAGGGTGTGCCTTTCCTCGTGTAAAAATTAAAAACAAACAGTACTGGTAGAACACTATAACTCACCAAAACCCCAATTCTGGCTAAGAACGAATTTCTTTTGCGTACATAGTACAACCTGAAAAATAAAACTCCTCTGGTCTTACACACTCCTTGTACACACTCTACCAATATGAAAGTCACAGGCTTAGGGAAAAATGTGCTTGTGTTCAGTGGCTATTACATAATCACAGTTGAGAGGATGTTTGTGGGCGCGGTTACTAAGTACCGCAGTTCATGGGTTCTGTATATAAAAAGGTTTACTTTCACCTGAGACTGAACGAACAATTGAACCACGTAATATTCTGTGATATCCGTAACATCTTCAAAATTTTTACCCTTTTGAGAGCAGAAATTAGTTTACAGTTTGCTATTATTGTCCGGCACAAACTTGGAATCCTCAAAAAATCTTCCGATTTTTTTACACTTAAACATACATAAAATATCACATATTAAAATTTAAGTCTTGTGCCAGTAGATAAAAACATTTCTTACAACAAGAGCTTAAGAGTTTGTTTGTTTCAATGTGCTAATCCTGGCAACTACTTCCTGAATGGAAAAATATTTTTGTGTTGAATAATCCTTTTCTCGAGGAACGCTATATGATACATACCATGACGCTACGAATAATTTGATCGAAATTACGCAGGTGAATGCTAGTTAGGTGACGCTTATATACTGATAATAAAATCTCTTTTAAAAAATTCTAGGTTTGTGTAAAACGGTTTAATTACTTCGCTAGCTCTTAAACTAAATGGTGTAAGCAGAGAGAACAGATTGCTACACGTCACGAGATTGTAAACCTCTAAACTATTGTTTTAGCTACCGTTTAAATATATACTTGTTTCAGAGTTTCTAGTTTCACCCTTAAGGCGGTGAAATAGATATAATTGTTTTGTTTAATTACATTGTTTTGAAATTTAACTACCGGTTAAAATTTACCTTTTCCAGCGCAATGGAAATTCTATCCCTAAGGGGGCCCTCGGGGCGCAACTAGTTACTACGAGTATAGTAAAATATTACCAGAAATAATGCACAAATTTTAATCCTTGCCCGTAGCCTTGTTGAATACATTTTTGTAGTTGCGAAAGAGACTTGTGATAAAAAAGTATGTTCGTTTTATGGCACCTAGTTTTAGTGTGTATTACATTTTCTTTATCTGGATGTAGAAGTGTAATAAAATCGAGTTTCTGACACAATCGCACGTGTCCTCTGGCTGTAGATACCTTACAATATATTGATAAGAATAAGGTATAACAGTTTTAGTTACAAATTACAAATGACATTAAAAGTTAGTATGTACGTAAAATGTAGCTGTTGAATATTTAATGTTTTCTGTTAAATTAGAATTGGATCTGATCTCAGCCCCTTACTATTAAGAAATGAAACAGAAAAAAGTATGTTCGTTTTATGGCACCTAGTTTTAGTGTGTATTACATTTTCTTTATCTGGATGTAGAAGTGTAATAAAATCGGGTTTCTGACACAATCGCACGTGTCCTCTGGCTGTAGATACCCTACAATATATTGATAAGAATAAGGTATAACAGTTTTAGTTATTAATTACAAATGACATTAAAAGTTAGTATGTACGTAAAATGTAGCTGTTGAATATTTAATGTTTTCTGTTAAATTAGAAGTGGATCTGATCTCAGGCATGTGACGATGTTAGGACTTAAAACCGTTGTTACAAGACTTTAACATTTTTTTTGTTTCGGTGGGACCCATTTACTAATGATTGGCGGAGCTATTGCTCCGCCTCTACAGTTCGACTGACTGGCGAAGACTTTCGTGTCTTCTGATTAGGACTTTACCATGTACCATGTACTCATGTTCACATCGTTATAAAATGGCCTCGATCTTCCGGACCAATGCTGCACAGGTTAACAGTAACAGAATCGCGGTATTAATTGAGTATATAAATTATGAAATGAGTATACGCGTCTTACTATTTATTTTCATACCTAGCAAGACGCCGCATTATACTCGGCTATATCTATTATATTTTACTTGCATAAAATCATCCAACTTTCACATCGCTCGCCTCAGTCGGCTTCATGGTCTTATATTATCGACCTATTTTGCATCCCCAGCACGAGCATGAGCACGAACACCACCACCACGAGCCCGGCATGCCCTTCGACTTCGCCTACGCCGTGAACGAGGACGGCAACGACTTCAGTCACAACGCGCGCAGCGACGGTGACGTCACCAACGGAGAATACAGGATAGCACTTCCCGATGGACGCACACAGATCGTTAAGTACACTGCTGACTGGAAGAACGGATTTAACGCAGAGGTAATGCTTTACTGGAGTTCTTTGTTTTATCACATACATGAGCAATCAAAACCTTTTGCTGACTCCGTTACCCCATTCACCGTAATGGATCACAAAGCAGCATGAAACGCGACAGCATAGCTATCAATGTGCGGCGATATCATGTGAGCGAAACATCCCGGTCATATCGGTCCAAATCGGCTGCAATACATGGCACTACGTCTTACTGTTATTTAATCAAAACTCACCTTACTTCCAGGTCACCTACGAAGGGGAAGCCAAATACCCCGAACAGGCGCCCATCAGCCGCGCCAACGGAGTCTCCGGGCAAGGCTACCTCCCACCGAACCAAAACGGAGGGTACCAGTACTAAAAACTGGCTACGCCATCTAGCGGATAATATTTAAAGAGATAGTACCATGTGTTGTCAACAGATGTCACTTTTCACTGTAAAATCGTCCATTAGTTGGTATATTTATTTGAGTACTAAAACTTAGATTGGTATTAGAAAAGAGATTGCATAAATTGTGTTGAAGATGTAGCTAAGTTACCCAATTTGTTACCATTTATTTTAAAAATTAGGTTAACGCTGTGCAACCTGGTAGTAAATTACATTACAATACAACCTGATACAGTTTTTTTTAAATATCCAAGTTAATTTACATAATCTGGGAATACCTAGAACTATAAATAAATCAATAAAAATCCCTTTCATTCAAGTATGACCCGTATAAACAACGAAAATAAGTGGTATTCTAACATAGCACACTTAAGCAATGTCTTCATATGTAAAAGCAAAGCATTCTGGAAAATATCAATATTTTTGTTACTTTTATAATTATTACTATTATTATTTAAGCATAATAAACTTTACATACTATTGTAAAATAACAAAACACTATTTTAAGGATAAAACATTTACTTTTAAAAAAATGTATGATGTTACTCTCCAAGTAACAAGAAGTAAATGCCCTCCTGCATATTTTTGTAATTATGTTAGCAGTAGGTAAGTATTAACAGCCAATATAACACGCCATAATTATGAAAAATTACAACGAAACATGAAAAATTTTCTTGCCATTTATACACTGACAGTTGTAAAGACAATTGTGATCTTATTCATTAAAACTCCATCAAAAACTTGTTATGACAATTATTGTTAAGATTCATTTAAAAATTCTTCTACAATAAAATGAAGTGGTAATTTTTATATTTGGATATATGGAATGAAATAGCCATGCGACAATTACAACAAAATGATACTCAAAATCACTGCCGTAGTTAATTTAATGTGTAACATATTTTTGTAGATTACAATATAATAATATATTATTACTTTTATGTTTTTGTTCTTTTTATTTACCTGACCAACTCACTTTTAATGCAGTCCAGTAGATAGAATTTTCAATCTTAATAGTATTAATTTATATATATATATATATATATTGTCATTGTCCAGAAGCGTCTACACATTCAGAGGTGTACATGTGTTTTGTTCTTGTACTAAAACAGTCAGTTTGCTGACTGATTATGTCACCCTTAGACATCAGCGTAATTATTACTTAGATATAGTTTATTTAATGTATTATCACTGCTACATGGAAATTCATGTTAACACTTGAATAAATCAATAAATTTATATACTTTTTCTCTCATATCTAGTACCTCTATTTTCTAATTGGGTAACAATTAAGACATTAAACTGTGCTTGACTGTAAGAAAAGAGTAATGAATGTGGAAGTGGCAAGGCAGTATGGCATTCCGTCCTCCCTGCCCAAGCCCTTATTGAGCTGGCGTGAAGATGTGTTGTTGTTGTTGTAAACTGTGTTTGTTTTATTTCACATTGAGGACAAAAGATCAGTCTTAAACGGATCACCTACGACAGGTGCAATGCATAGACTAAACAATATCATATGTCCTCAATCTATCTTTGGACCTCACTGGATATAAGAGACAGGCTTATTCCATATGACTGTAATATGTGGCACCACCACATAGGAATATTTGCCAACAATTTTTTTTTTTCAGAGGGACCCACTGCTGTTGGCATTACATTCACCCCTACGGTTCATCAAACTATTCTTGCCTACTACGTATGAACGGATTTAACATGTCGTATCAACTCCTTCTTCATGCCAAATTTCTTATCACAGAACACACAGCATTCAGTCTTCACCAGGTGATTCCGTTTCATATGATCCAACCTACGACCAGAATTTATAAAATATTTATCACATATGTCACATTGATACTGTTTATCATTTGTGTGTAAACGTAAATGATCAACCAAGGATCGTCTCCTTCCAAATACATCTCCGCAGATGTCACATATTTCCACCACTTTATTGTGTGTTTGTGAATGTTCCGTTAAATTACTTTTAGTATAGAACCTCTTGTAGCATATGTCGCAGACAAACGGTCGGACTCTATTGTGGTGTTTATTTTTGTGCCCTTCTAGTGTACCCTTGCATAAGCTTCTGTAAGAACAATCATTGCAGCTATAATACTTTTTATTTCGTTTACACCCACGACGTATTTGAGGTCCTAAGCCGTTTGTTGAGCACTCTTCTAAGGTTCTACTTTCAATAATATTGTCAATTTGTTTATTTAAATTATCATTTCTCTTAATTACATTTCTTTGTATGTTATTGTCTTCATCAAAGTGTGTTAGGTTAACTGTTAAGTCGTTTTCACTATTCGATTCCTTTGCACATCTGTAAACTTTATCTGTGAGGATGCTGACTACATTTCTGATAAATTTATTATTGATCATACTGACATAAATTTTGATCAGCACATCAGAGCAGTTACTACAAGCTTGTGAACAAGTTACATTCTGAAAAGAAAATAACTTAAGTATTAATTGATGCAACAATGTAATAGGGAATCCTCCCTATTACATTGTTGCATCAATTAATACTAAGGTTGGTCTAGGACCTCCTATACATGATGAATGTATGTAACTGTAAATCTGCACTTTATTTCACTGACTACCACCTTGATGGCCGAACCTTGGGTAGGTTCAGATTGTAAGATACCAGACTGGAATTCATAATTGGACTGAAAACAAATATAACTGGCATTTTTCAACTTCTAACAACAGTCAGAAGTCAAGATGTTGGCTGTTACACACCCATGTTCAATAAAATAAATAAGACTGCCAACCCATCAGAATAGGAGAACTAAATGAATTTCAATAAATATTGGCACAAATATGAACTACAATCAAGAATAACCTAACAGTTCGATTTTAATTCAATAAAATGTATTTCTTTGGGATTTATTATAGGTAGGTTTTGCACCGAGGGGGAAAGCTGTTTTAAAAGTTAAAACTGGAATATTTAGAAATTGATTATACCGCCCGCTTTCAAAGATTGGCCAAAGAAAGCTTCTACAAATGAGCAAACACTGGCTAAAGATACTCACAAAGGATGGGAATAAATAGTCTATGATATCAGACAAGCTGAGCACTTTAGTTGAGTGAGGTTCGCGTATTTCTATATGCTCAGTAATATTGGTCATATTGCATCTTAGTTTGTAACATAGAAAACAAGACTTGTTGTAAAGTATGTTGAGAAAAATATTTGCAGTTTCCATTGTATCGAGCATAATGCTATGTATTGTATTAAAAAAATAAACTTTCAACTGATTTCCGTATTTTTAATTATCTATTATAAAGCATTCCTGCCAATTTATTTTTTTTAATTTATGAAGTCATGATTTCACATGTCACAACAAGTGCGATACTTCTTCTTTTGATTTCGCTTATTACTGTTTGCTTAATGGATTTGCCAGACTGAGTTAAATTTGTATGTAAAATGCAATTATCCAGGATGAATTATTGTTCTAAATTCCAAAATCTAAGTGATGTTTAGTAATACATACTTTTTGGTGCCCTGTTCTTGGAAAGACTTGTGTCTGTATAGATTACCAAGCAATACGCATACATATTGCTTGGTGATCGGGAACCAGATTTGTGAAAACCATTCGGAAGTAGGTTCCCATTATTATTTTTTTGAGATATCTCAAAAATAAAAAAGCGATAAAAGTTTGAAGAACTATAGCGGATAACAGTCTCTCGGATTATCGACGCGATGGTCGGATAGGATAAAACTTGGAGATCTAGACATAACTCGATTTATGAAGCTTGGGCTCGAAAACAGTCTTTAAAATTTCGCGTTATGTTAAAATGTTTTACTTACCTGCTTGTTGTGAACTGTGGAACCAGAGCAGCCTCTACCACCAAAAATTTTTCTATATGACGAACTTCAACCTGTGAAGACCTCTTTATGCAACACTAATGACCCTCACCGGCTTAGCCAGTGTATAACACGGACCGTATTTCTATTTTAATAAATTCTACACTTAAACCTTCACATTGGTAAAAATCGTATTTAAAATCTGTTCAGTAAATATTGACAAACTATATCACATACATACCGACAGTTTTTGGGATTTTGATAAAGATATATTTTTGGTTTATTCAAAAGATTATGACAAAGATAAAACTTATTTGAATAACTCCATATGTAATACAAGCATTGATGATATTCTAAGAAAAATAGAGATACAACCAGATTGAGAATTCTTCATCATTCTTTTCAAGTCGTTCATAATGGTTGATAATTCAAAAATTACCATTACAACTTTTATGTCTATCAAACAGTATATATGTGGTGTGCAAATGTGGTATGTGTAATGTCCCGTACATTACAATCGTCGGGAGTTAATGCCACTTAAATAAATTTGTGTACCCTCAAATTTGAGAAATAACAAAATGTGTACGGAGGACCCTTGAGACAATGGATACATATAGAGTAGGAAGGCCAGCCCTAAACGCTTCAAGGTAGTAAGAGAAATTTGTCTGTGCCGACATTTGTGCCTCACTGTCTCTTTGTTTAACAGAGACATTAGATTTAAGAAACATATTGATTCCAAATATATGCTCTGACCACTAATATTAAAATGTTCAAAGAACATAAACTAGAGACGAGAGTACGCTTGTGCGCAATGTCAAGCTTCGCATGACTATTGACTTCCCTGCTCTATCTATATTATTTCCATGCAAATGACACATTAATATAGGTCGTTCAAACGAGTAAGACCACGATGGTGTCCGTTAAAAGAGAGAAGACTGTAGTAATTCTTCATATTTATCGACCATTGACATTTATTTGAAACACTATCTCTATGTAATGGTAATCAAATTTTATTAAAAGAACAAGCTAATGTCTCCCTTTCTGTATGCGCTAAAAAGAAAGAGAGAGAGAGAGAGAGAGAGAGAGAGAGAGAGAGAGAGAGAGTACTGTAATATACTATGTTATATGATAATTTATTGTCATCATAGAAAAGTAAACAATCTTTTGTTAACATTACTTTCGCTGAATATCTCATATTTCTAAAAGCATACAAAACCTTGTTTTTACATATATTACAAAACTTTTAATAGTCTAAACTAAATCACTAAACTTATATATATGTATATGGTATAACAATTCAAAATCTCATAAAATAGCTCAACAAAATAAGAGATTTATACAAAACCAAATTTTCCAAAAACCTTTTCTGTGTCTTGGTTTCAGAGTTGTTTTAAATTACTTAAATTATGAAAATGCATAAATTATGTTCATAGTTTTGGATAGCGAATTCCATTTAACAAGTTAAATTAATAAATGACTGTAAATTAATGCATGAAAATGAAAAATACTATATAATTTTAGTATTTCTGAACCCGTATTGTAGCAATAGGGTCTAAACAATAATACAAAATGATATTTTTACGGAAGTTTGGTATTTGTTAACTCTGAAAATCACAGAAATATTTCGCATGTGTACTTTTTTTATTTTTATCAATTAAAAATTCAATTGTCACGTTATCCTAAACAACGATAATGACCAGCTGTAAAAAATCAGGGTTTAATGTGCACGAAATCCAACAAACATTTAATTTAATTTTATGTATAATAAAGTATACGGCTTATTTCGATTTTGTTTTCATGTTAATTTGTTAAAGAAATGAATGAATACTATTATACCATAATTAAGGTTTACAAATATTTTTAAAGAAGACAGTTGCACACTTCTGGAGTCAAATATGTGTAAAAAAAGGCAGTATGTTTTTTAGCATATAATACTTCCGGCAATACATTTGACATGCGATGCACAATGTTATGCGAATATCTGAATAAAGCGGTCAAGAAAAATGGTGAAACAAAAACGTATACTTTATAAAACAACTAAAGAAAAATAAACTACTAAAGACCGAGGCGGTACGGTCATATGATTTTAGCCTGTCCGTAAGGTCGAATCTTGCAACAAACAACATCAAAATAAAGTGTTTTAGCGCGAAATTCTAAAATAAGAATATAAATCTCGCTTATTTTGTTATATATTAATTGGTACACTGCTATCTATTCAAATTAATTTTGCTTCCAATTTCTATTAAAATTGTGTTCAACCCTGTTGATTTACAGAATTTTCGATACAATGACAAGTTCATAATTTTGTGTTCTTAGAAAGAATCATTTTTAGAAACATTCATTAAGTAACCATAAAGTCAGATATTACTATGGGTCTATTTTATTTGTAATGTTGAATAATCTTAATTGTGGCATAATTAGATGGATCCTACAAGTTTTCCTATCTAGCAATGTCACATTGCACTATGAGCTACACTTATATGTGCTTTAAGGTCAATACTCGTTTTAAGAACTGCCTTACATAATCTGCACCAGTACCGTCCGCCATGGAGTACTTTCATATGTTTCTTCATTAGATTGTCTGAGTAAAAAGATTGTCTACAGGCAGGACATTGGTGCGGTTTGATACCTATATGCTTCCTTACATGTACAACCAAACTCCTACGACACTTAAACGTTTTACTGCAAAATGTACACTTCTCTATAGAGAATAAACTATGTAACTGTTTATGACTGTTCAAATTATACTCTGTATAGAAACTCTTTTCACACATGTCACAATTGTACGGTTTCATTTGAAGATGCACTTTATTCACATGTAGCGACAGTTCATTTTCATTAGTACATGATTTCTCACAGAAACTACAAGTTTGCTTGTTCCTGTTACTAAACAACCTCAGTTTCATCATATGCCTCTGTATATGTACATCATATGATTTCTGATTCTTAAAAACTTTGTCACACAAATGACATTCTTTTACACTGTGTGTTTTATAATGTAACTTTAATTTATTTACACATGTGAACATCCTTTTGCAGCTGCTACATGAGTAGTACGAGTCCTTATTCAATATGTGAACCATCTTTGTATGCTCAAATAAGTGGAACTTCGATATGAATTGCATAGAACATTTACTACATTTAGAGGTTCTGTAAATGTGTTTCAGTAAATGCTTCTTAAAGAAATAATCTGAGATAAACAGCTTACTACACAAGGGACATGTAAAAAAGACCTTCCTTGACTTTTTTAACTCTCTCTTATCTTTTTTTAAGAACGTTAAAAATTCATTACATACATTATTTATTTTCGTGCTATTTTTGTAACCATTTACCAAAGCCCTACTATATGTTTTGGTAACATTTTTTGCTGGATTCTCCTCATCACTCTCAGATGATTCAGAGACAATTTCCTCTCTAAATTCATCTTCCAATACTTCTATGTTGAACTTGTGTTCATCTTCAAAATCATAATCACCATAATTGATCAATGGTAGAATTATATTATTTGATATTTCGATCATAACAGTCTTTTTAATTTCTTTTAAGCTATTTAAATTATATATTAGTTGGGTGACACATGTATTCAGTCTACTTTTAACATGATCAATTTTAAGTGTAAATATATAGGAATTAATTGAATGTTTAAGACATGTTTCACATACTTTTGTTGCAATATCAATAAATGGAATCTGCAACAAAAAATTAAATAAATAAAACAAGAAGTGGAATATGAGAATAGAAATAAATTTGGCACACTAGACCTATAGAGATTGACCTATTGAGGTGAAACTGTGAGAGAGTGGTATGAAAATTAGGCCAACAGATGTTGAGGTTCTTAAACATAGAAAGAAAAAGAATACCATAGGAGCAAGACAGAGGAGGGGGTCACACATTTTTTTAATACATTAAAGGTAGTATTAAGGTTTTCATAATTTGTGTGGTCCAAATACCATTCACTTAACCTGAGGTCCGGCAGATGTGTTGCCTTTTATAATAACTCTATTCTCCTTAAATGAAAGAACCTATCAACGTATTCACCTTCTCATATTTATATTGTATGAAGGAAAAATGTTCAATTGTCTTCACTTGGGTTCAACCCAGGCCACTGAGATGTGTGAAACAATGCTTCCCCATCTCCATTCAAAAGACTACCAGAATTTAAAAAAATGCACAAACCTGGACAGCGCAGTCACATGGTGGCGCTAGCATGTTCTTTAAATCAAGAATCCTTTGAGAATATCTTTAACCAAAATATTACTTACATTATTAAACACTGATGACAAAATCTCTTTGACAGAATGTTCACCATCCAAACCAGGATAACCTCCATATAAACAGATATTTTCACATAGATCTGTCATTCTCGTTCCATCCTCAAAGCATAAGACACATAACCTATCCAATTTTCGGTCAATCATATGATGTAACATAGATTTAAACTTGTGCTTCTCTATGTGTTGAAAATGTTCCCCCAAGCTCTTGCTGTAGGAACCACACTCCTTGCATTGAAAGCCAAATTCTTCAGTTTCTTCTTTCATTTCATCAAACTTGTGTGTCTTTTTTAAATGTTGCCTGAGATGAAATCTCTTAACAAACGATTTCCCGCACTGCTTACAATTGTACCACATGGACTTCGGATGAGCCGCCTCATGCCTTACCAGAGCTTCAGGGCTTGGTAATATTTGCCAGCATTTTAAACATTCCAAAGCATTAATTTCAACTCCATCAGCAATGACGGATTTTGTATTGATAATATTTATTACTGGATGAGCATAGTCCATCACATTTTTATTCTCTACATACAAAATGTTACGATTTGGATGAAGTTTTCGTTTACCACGTTTTTTTACAGGTTCAATGGGGTCCAATTTATCAAGCTTGTCGTTGATATCTTCGAAGCAGTTACGTATTGCACGCTCAGCTCTTTCACATTGTTGGGTAAAGAGATAAGCTTTCATTGCGCAATCGAGACAATCTGGGCAAATTTTATTTGGAAAACTTGTATTCACTTCAACCTGGAATGATATAAAAATATGCTTAAAACTTGTTTTTGACAGAAAATTTGATAGAGACATCATTTTAGTTATCTATCAAATATTCTATTAAAAAACATATGAAAAAGATTCTTACTTGAGGATTGCAATATTTTTTTGCTAAAATTTTTGTCACATGACCTTGTTGTCCCTGAATTTTACAAATTTTACAATGCAATTCACAAAACACAGTATATAGGCAAGTCTCAACTCAATAACCAGAGTATCTACTCATTCCTCCTTAAATAAGATGCAACTATCAGATTGTTATCTATATAACATTAACTCTCTATTCCCTTCTCCTAGTCTGATGAGACATCTCAGTGACAAGGTCAACTGCTTAATGTACTCTCAGAGACACAGGTCTCTGAGAGTACATTAAGCAGTCTGACCTGGCTCTGGACTGTTATTATATGACCAAACAACACAATATGTTTATTAATGATCTCAATTCTAACTGCTTTATATAATTATCTGGCGGATAAGTGTATAAGAATATACGAATATGCATACGGCCCTACACAGTGTGTACACTTCTTGTGATACCTCTAGTCATAAATACAAAAGCAAATACCTGAAATGGATGGAAACTAGCGACCATATCCTTAATCACAACTTCATGTAAACCGCCATCGATACCAATTTCGAGTATTTCATCCAAGTCCGATAATTCTGAACAAATTTTCAGGCAGTACCTACATACTCTTAACCTCAAAGTACCGTCTAGAAGAAATTTTACAGCATTCCTTGTGGTTAGGGCTTCAGGTTCTATTTCATCTAATTCATCCATCTTGCACTTTAAACTCGTATTACATTAGCTTTTATAAATCTTTTTGATTATCCAGTCTATGATTGTACATTGGGCGACATCAGCGATCGGGTATTATACCCGATACCTTAAAAATTATTGTTCATTTGAAATAATAATATATAATACAAATTTCTATTCTCTAAAAATCTAATTTAGCACTAACTATCAAATATAGATAGCAAAATTGAAAATAATGCTAAATAAAGTAAGCAAACGATACGCCAAAACCCAATTTCCAAATGACACATGCCAAAATACCAGTTGCCATATTTTGCAAATAGCTCCTAATTATTTTACATAGGCACGAAACTAAGGCAATCAGTATCATATACTTAGTCTGGCCTGATGTTACGTTTAAAATAAAAATATTACACTTAATTATTTTTTTCGGAGGGACCTAATACTGGTTGGCGGCGCTACTCCAACCTGAACAGTTCGACTGACTACGAAGACTTTTTGTCTTCAGGTTTAGGGAGACGATAGGGGGACAGACCCCCCTCTTTTTCCGCAGATGGGAAGAGATGAACCGGGTTGATTGTGGGCGTACCCTATAGTAATTATTTTTTGGGCCGAAAAGGGTAAGTATGTAGTCCGACGGCTCCAGCCATCGTAGCCCAGCAGACGGACAGCCGAAGTTACGCAGAGACTACCCAACACCTTCGGGGCGCCCTAGAAGCCCTCAAGGGAAGCCAAAACTCGGACACATTCGAAGCCATCCAGGGGGAGTTAAGGGCGAAAGGCCATCTCCCGCAGGACCCAAGAGAAGCAAACCGCCGTGGTTTGGGTGCGATAAAACGCCCCCGACCAAACGAGCCACACAGCGTGCCGTCAACTCGCCTCTCGCCTCCTATGAAAAAGGCGCAGGACGGATCCGCGGGCCCTTCGAGCCCGAGTCCGACTTACACTACCGCAGTGGCTAGCCCCAGCAATATGCCGGTCCCCATGCATACCTCTCCACCAACACAACAGCAGACACAGCAGACAGACACACAAACCTGACCACCAAACCTCAAGATATCCTCCATTAATTGTGGAACACCTCCCGAACTGGGCTTTTCACTGAGCAGAACTGAAAAAGCTGCTCGGTCGAAACCCCAGCGGGCGTCCTTTTCAAAAAGGCATACGACGGACGGATACCCACGGATGAAAACGAATACCGGACAATACAAAAATACTTACAAAAGTAGAGGCCACCCACGGGATTTCGTGGTTTTGCTATAGCCTGCCCGCGGACAGAAGCGTGAAGGTCTGCATCAGAGGCCTTCCAGTAAATACCCTGCCGGAAGAGACCTCGGGTGACCTGGAGCGCCTGGGATATGCCCCGGAGTATATAAGGGCAATCAAGGCGAGCCAGGGCCGCTCGGGATGAATCTTCTTGGCTATTTTAAAGAGAACACCAAATCTGATTTAAGAAATATACGAAGTGACGGAGCTGCTGGGTATGGCGGGTGTAGTGGTCGAGGCCTGGCGAAGTAAGCGGGGCCCGGCCCAGTGCCACCGCTGCCAACAGTTCCGTCACTCCAGTTTCAACTGCCACCGCCCCATCGTTTCCGTGCGTTGTGGTGAAAACCACAGCGCCCGCGAATGTACCCGCGCCAGAACCGACACTCCTACCTGTGGGAACTGTGGAGGGCCGCATCCTGCGAACCACACGGCTTGCCTCGTATTTGTGAGGGAAGCGGAGGTCAAGAGAGCAGGCACGGTAGCCCGATCAGCTCCCTTCCGCCCCACCGAAATCCCTAAACCCAGTATCGCTCCAAACCAGATACCGTCCCAACTCCTAGTAGCCAAACTCTCATTAGTGAGGCTAATGATCCTATTCCACATTCCCAGCACCCAACAACATCCACATCCAAAAACAAGCCTAGGAAGAAGAAGAAGAAGAAGATAGAAATCCAAGTCCCTAATCCATTGCAGATCCAAAATCGAGGTGTCCTGGTCTTTTGTAGTTCCGGGGTACCTCACAAATGTCGGCAATGACGGCACTCGCGGTGGTTTTGTAGGTATTTGACAGTGTAATGTGCCGCGAGGCCTGACCACCACTGGACCCACCCTGGGCCACCCTGGGAATACTACTACTATTACGGATAAGCATTGCGTGGAGAGAAGTGAATAAAAAGAGACATAGAACTTTTGGCGTCCCTTGTCAATCTACATTATCTCTATTCTTTTAACTAATTCTATTGCTAATCGGGCTTATATATTGGGCTTAGATTCTTACCGTACTATGGCATGTTTAACGTTATGTGCTAAGTATGGTAAGTACACATATAGTATATATATAATATTATAACAACTTAATTTTCATGGGACTTTTAAATTGTCAAAGATGTCGTGTGATGTCATTATGACAAGTGACAAGTAACTTGTTTGCCAACGGGACACAACCTTGTCAATGGCAAAATAATGTAAATTATTTATTGTTTACATTGCTTGTTGCAAATTTTATATACACATTAGCGATATGTAATATGTGGTTTTAAATTTCTTTACTAAAATGTCTTGGTTGAATCTAAATCAGAGTCTGAACAGTTTAAAAGGACAGATAACAAATTTTGCTACAGAAGTGCTTAACGATGGTGGCGTAGAATCATCCGGCGACGAATCGTCTAGAAAAGCAAAAGTGAAGAATCTTGAAGAAATATGTCATAATCAAGAGCTCGAGGTAAGTTAGTGTGATTTAATAGTTTATTACGAAAAAAATAATGACAGATCATTTTGAGGTTATGTTTTGCTTTTCTTTACTAATGACATCTTATTAGCTTTAAAAAAAGCTGTCCCTTTTCAATTTCCAACATAGATGTGTTTTGTCAAGCTGCGGGTTTCCTATTGGGTACTAATATTCCTATATTATGCTATTGCAGGGTGATGTTCGTTGTTGCTGTTATATAGTCTTTGACTACAATGTCCTTGATCCCCTAGGGCCTAATGAACATCTGTGTTATAAATTTGCCTATCATAGTCCATGTTCTTGTATCTTTTTCAGTGAAGTTCTTCTATTGAATTAAATTTAGTGTTTAATGCAAACTAAACGTTGAGTTCTATTTTTATGTTGATGGTTTAGTTTCACCCACATAATTCGTACAGTTTGGCAGTCCAATTTAGGCAATTGAGATCGGCACAACTTAGGTGGTATTGCTCACATGACACTGCTGCTAAGGGGCAGCATTCTTTTGGGCAGTTTGTGAGTTTCCAGTAACACGTTGGGGGGGGGGGNNTGGGAAGAGGGGCAACACATTTGCATAACAATTATATGGATAAATAACAGGTGTCAGTAATCATCGTTATAGGGGGCAAACAAGAATCTGAGCACTTTTATATGAACATCAGCATAATTACTATGCCGATGCATTGTCTTCCTTCTCACCTCCTTCCCAATAGTCCACTCAGAAACAGCATGAAACATATGCAAATGCGACACCATAGATGCCACTTCACAGCAGCATCAAGTGAGCAAGAGTTAACTCCTTGATCGTGCCGGTCCAATTCTGCTGAAATGAGACACGGCACTACCACTTACGAAATATAAATATAAAATATGTAAGAGCAGATGGAACATTGATCGACCCACTGTTGGTCGGTTATTATTTCAGTGGTAGTGGTTGGTCACTACTAACACATACCTGTCTTTATCTAGCTCGCACAACTTCAAGTATTAAATATGTGGAAGGCTACTCGCAACTGTATGATGCACAAAACCAAAGCTTTCGCTCTATGCTGATATCATACGAGTTAATTGTAACCCAGATTTTTCACCCCAGTTTGGCTCCAATGCAGCAAGACATATCCTTTTCTTATAGTATCGTTCAACTAGCCTTGGTACGTCCAGCATCAGCCACCCCCTGTAGCAGGACCACAGGACGAGTGTGACATCTATCCCAAGGGAGTCATTCTTTTATTTTTCGGAAAAACCACCTTCCAATCTATATCTGTGCCAACATCAAGCATATTCAACAGTGTTTGTATAAAATGTGTCACTTAGCATGTGTGTTGCACACACATACTTATGCATTCTTCTTCTTCTTTTCAAGTAGTCACTGATTATGACCTGAATCCTATGAGTCGACCTGAATTTAGGCTGACATATGCATTGGATTGGGTTGACAGTCCACACATGACCATGGTTTCTGTAAACCTACTGAATTGTTAGGCTAAATAATTAAATGAACCGCAACAAAATTCATAAAAGTAGTTTTACTGTAATGGGTAACATTCACATAAATTTAAGACATCATTTTGTACTTATACACTTTTAATATTAGTAGACGTAGGATTAGTTGGCCTCAGGTAGGACTGTTAGTTGATGTAGGATATTGGGATTGATAGATAATTATGTAATCACAGTTGCCTAGAAACTATTCTAGATGGCGCTACTAGTATGTTTTACTGAAAATAATTATAATGAATTTAACTCTTCTGCGTGAATTAGTCGCGTATTTACTACTTTGGTAGGCCCTGTCGGCTTGGGCTTGAACAATGTTTTAGAGTATAAGGGGATAAATGAGCAGTCGGAGTCATTTTTATGACTACCGACACCCGTACACATTGTCATAATTGGTGTTTGCCCTCCTTCCCTCCTCCTCTCTAATGGGCCACCGGCTATTCACAAAGCGCACGAAATGCGACACTGATGATATCACTCAGGATGTAGTGTCATGCACAATGCACGGCACTGCCTCCTTTGCGGCATGCCACTACCTTCCTAAAATATATATCAGTAACTGCTGCCTTTTACACGTACGTTCTAACTCCTAACCTTTGTGTGTGTAACTTTGTGTAGCTACTGACGTTTGTATTAATGTTCTTACCAACAATTAGAATCCGAGTTGGTCGATGTGTAAGTGAATAGAAATTAACGGGAATTGGCGATCTGTCATACCGGCCTCAAGTGTAAAAACTGCTACAAATTTAAACACATATTATTATCTACTTATGATATTAGCATCACCCCGCGGTTTCACATGCGTAACTCCGGTCCGGTTAGTCGTAGTGCCCTAGTGTATAGCGTTCTGTGATGATGTCTGCGTCTGTCTGTCGATTAATTGAAAAGCTTAAAATATATTTTAACCAGCATCATTCCACGGTTTCGTCTGCGTAACTCCGGTCCTATTGGTCGCATCGCCTTGGCCTTTCGATAAGTGGACTATTCAGCATATATTTTTTTCAATTCGGGCCAATAGTTGCGGAGATTAGCACGTTCAAACAAACAGACTCTTCAACTTTATATTATATAGTAATAATTGGCTATTTATTATAAATTGCCCATTGGAGGGCACAGGAGGGCAACGCATCGGCATAGTAATTATGTGGATGTTCCTGGACATCATTAATCGTAAAAAGGCTCCTATTTCTCGTTTGCTCCCCCCCCCCTGTATCAGAAAAAAAGATTTGTGGTTCTTCCGATCGCGCCGGCCCGACAAAGCTACAATGCGGCAACCGGCTACAAAAATGGTGAATGGAATATACTTTTTAACTAGCGATCCGCCTCGGCCTCGCTCGTGAATACAAATTATATACTAAAACTTTGCTCAAGAAGCGCTCTACCCATTGGTGAAATGCACGAAACTTTTGAGAAAATCGATCACATACATACACAGTTTTGGATACTTTGTTTTATTATATGAATACACGAACCCAGTGTCATTTGCGTTATCAGTGCCAATCTAACCTCATACGTTGAAATCCGACAACAACTCCAGGTTGTAGCAGGGAAGGGACATACATACACTCGAAATACATAACCTCCATTCCATAAAGTTGGATATAAATAAAAACGGAGACAAAAAGCTACCGTTTCGTCACATTAGTAAAAAAAAAAAACAAATTCTCCAAACTTTTCGGGTGTTCCTGTTTTTTCGATCGCTACTTAATCGTCCATTGTATTTGTGTTATCAACAACGGAATCTAAATAAAATGGCGCCGGTTTAAAATATGAGACTCATTACAATTGCAGAATGTGATGGTGACTGATAGGTGCACGTGGGAGTCAACATTTTAATAAACCGTGTGTTAAACACACAAGATAGAAGTAAAACATCTTTAGTTTTTTTATAGTATGGGAGGACAAACGAACAATCGGAGCATTTCAACAGCTGCCGACGCCCATGAATATCAGGAAAAATATGCCGATGCGTTGCCCAACTTTTCAACCCCCCCCCCCCCCTCCAATGGGCCACCAGTTACTCACATACCGCACGAAATACGACAGCGCTGTCACTTTACGGCGGTATCAAGTGAGCGAGGGGTACCTCCCCGCTCGTGCCGGCACAGTTCCGTTGCATAGGAGGATGTAGTGTCATGCACCACTATTATGATGTAGGGTTATACTAACACTTTAACAGATAAATAAATTTATATACCTTTTCCATAAATAATTTATTTTTCATTTTACTTTTAAACCGGTGGCCCATTGGGGGGGGGGGGTGAAAAATTGGGATACGCATCTGCATATTTTACTGATGTTCATGGGGGTCGGTAGCTGTTGGAAGGCTCCGGTTGTGACTCGGAAGAGACAATACATTCAATCAACTGTAGGGCTACCAACTGTATACTGCACACAACTCGCTGGGAGAGACCGCCTCGGTCGGTAGCTGCACTGGACACCTCTTATTTTGTTGACGCGGGGAAAAACGCATTTACGCGCTTTCACCGGCCCTGGGTGGGGTCCAGTGGTGTGTGGGACTCGCGGCACACGAAAACCTCCGCGAGTGCCATCGGCGCCGCCCTTGGTGAGGTGCCCCGGAACCACAATCATCAGAGCACCCCGACGGCTAGTCAGCCGCTTAAGCGACCGACACCACCCCCACAGGTGGGGTTGTCCCGTACTACAGGGCAACCCCACCAACTTTGAGACAGTGCAACGGGGTAAGGTTCACATGCTCCTTGCCCCGTGCGCAAAAGCGCCTCCTGCTGCCCTCTTGTACCCTCTTATTATAAGAGGTGTACAAGGAACGGTTCCTACTCCTGCTCTTTAGTCACCTCTTCTTATAAGATAAGGCGGCTGCTTTTTGTACCACACAAAGGGCACCCGCCTCCACGGTTCAATTGGCTTCGCCCGAGGTGTTTGGGTTCACCCCAGGCTACTGAGCCCCACCGCCACGACAAGGCTTGAACCGTGGTGGGAACACTGGATACTTCCTTCAGCATAGAGCAGTAAAAAAATCGCTATAAGGGAAAGAGAGAAAGGGAATATGTACTCGCACCTCTCTCTCTCTTGCTCCTACAGTAATATACGAAACGTAACTAATGTTGATATCTTAACTGACTTATATCCTCATAACTTTTGTTGGTATCATAACGCTCACGTCACGCATTCACCAGCTTACTCCCCAAGTCAATCGTGAGGCATATACTACAAAAAATATTAGGAGGCAGCACTACGACTATTTTAAATGTCCGTCCTGTATCTTCGGGTATGGCTGCGGGCTACGCCAGGCCCGGTGTTCCAGTACACACACTATCGGTTCGATAGCTGAGCTAACACGATAAGGTATCTACCCTCCGTGCTGGGGTGAAGCCGGTGCTACCACGCGTTTGTGTATTGGCGGACAATGACAAGACTTGAAAAAAAATCTAGTAAGACTCAACTTGTAAATTTAACTTACATTTCCACGTTACTTATGTTCGACTCGAACGTCTGGGGCAGCTTGTGCGCGGTAGCTAAAATGACCTCGCGCGCTGAAGTGAACGTTTGGCTCATGGAGACGATCATGACCGGAAGGATAGTGACATGTGCGCTAAATGTTAGGTAAGATTAAAATGTTTTAATCTGACCCGGGACCTCGATATCTGCAGCCGAACATGCTTACCACTACACCTAAGAGGCATCATTGTGTATCGCAGACCTACTTTTTTACAAAGCATCTAAAATTATTACAAAGAACCCAAAAAATTGTTTTACAATATCGATTTGAATGTGCGATTTATTGTAATTTATTTATATATTTTCATGAGAATATTGAACTGTGTAGGTGTTGTGATTGGTCGACGGATGACCTAGTTGGGCTCCGGCGAAATCAACTGCTCACCGGAACAATACGCGTCAAGTTCTTAGTTTTTGAAAGATGTTATGACGGCAAAGCATTGGCAATAACCTGCCAATGCTTTTTTTCAATTGCTTAGAACTTTCTACGAAGTATAAATTTTCACTTTACTCGCCTCAGCTAGCCTTATACTCTGTATGTTTGTCACGTGTAATGAAATAAAATATTTTATTCTGGCTTCATAAAACCACATTTCTGATGTACCAGGCTGATCGATAATTGACGAAAACGACGAACTTAAAAAAAGATAGGCTAATAAAATTTATTACATTATATTCTACCATCTTTTCGAAAAGAACGTCAAATTTGAATTTCAAACTGATAAAATTTGTGTGAAGGGACCTGGAACTTTCCGTGCCGTAAATTTTCTCAACAATGGAAAGAAAAAAAATTCGTGCGGTGATAAAGTTTTATGTTTTAAAAGGGAAAACAGCAACCCAGATTAAAGTCCAGCTAGACAGTGTTTTATATTTCATTATTTTTAGCCCGTTTATCGAGGTAACCTATATGCTGTATACCAGTCATGCTACGACAAAAAGGAGTGGAGTACGAGGGTCATGTGGGTGAATGTGCGAGGGGCTGCTAGGGTATAATGATATTTGTTCGAGAACGTTTATGTGGTAAAAGATATTGTAATGTAGTAGACTTTATGACAGACACCGCACCGTGGGAATAAGACGCTTTTCGTAGGTATAGTAATATGTTAATAAGTTGTAATATGTTAATAAATTGTACAGTATTTTGTAATATGTTAATAAATTGTACAGTATTTTGTAATTTGTTAACAAATTGTATATATAAATGAATGCATTTATTTATCGATGAGACCGGAGAACAGGGCTCGGGTTGAACCTATGGTGGATTTAATCGACGACATTCAAAAAGAAATGCTTATAATTCAATTTCGAATGAAAACACTTTCATTTCATTATAGGTAAATGCAAAAGTAGCTCTGTTCGTCTGTGACGTTATCACGGCCAAACCACTAAATCGATTGTAATGAAATTTCATGTAGAGACTCTTGTGAGTGTTGGGAAGGTCTTTTTCCCAAAATTACACACCGCCACGCTTATCGCTATAATTTTAAATTTACAAGAGCGTTCCTTATTTTCTAAAATGTGACGTTATAATTTTGAATCTACCGTCCGCGTAAACTCACTCACATGGGCACCCTATTGTCGTTTTCAGCTTTCATATATAAAACAACAAACACAAGTAATTTTATACTCCCCTAACGAATGGTGGCATCGATGATAAACGGATTTGTTTATCACCTTTATTACTCGGGACCCCCATGATATGATGGCGTAACCGCGACGGTGTAGCGAGGAAAGGGGAGGGGGGGGGGGGCATCGCATCTGCGTGACACTAGTGGCCTCGACAAAAGACGCGTTTTCTCGTTTTTTTATTGACGAGAGGGACAAACAAGTAGTCGGTGCCTTTTTACGACCGACGCCCATGAACATGTACTTAATTACTATGCCGATTCGTTGCCCTCCTTTCCTCCCCCCAAAGGGCCACCGGCCACTCACAATGCGCAGGAAACGCGACAGCAGACCTATCACTATTAAGACGGTATCATGTGAGCGGGAGATACCTCCCCGGTCGTACCGCTCGGGTTCCGCTGCTGGCACAGCGTGGCACTACCTCTTACTACTGTAGATGTTACAACATCGATTCTGTAGACGGTTTGTACTCGTATTTCGTACTCTATATAACTCAGCATGATGTATCGATATTATATCGATTTATCTCTGTGTAAATCCGGAATACATATCGATTTCGTGCTAAATATAAATCAACGCTACCTAGCATTCGCATCATCCGCTTGAATTGGGCAACACGACCGTGCAGGTAACAGCTAAGAAATTCCGTGCGTTCCCAGCGGTCGATTGGAGGGGGAAGAGTGAAGAAATTGACCACATCTATACTAAAATTTATTCGGATGTCTGTGGGCGTCAGTTGTCACCTAAAGACTCTGACTGCTTTCCTGTCCTCGTGTACTTTAAACTAACTTGCGTCGATATAAATCGTCTGGAATATCGATATTGTAATCGATTCCACTCGATATGATAATCGATGCGACTCGGTATGTCGGTACAATGTAAATACGCGTCAGTGGGTCAGAGTTGAACGTGTTCGCATGTTAAATGTTTGTGCTTCTGTGTGCAGGGCTGGCGCTGCCGTACGAAACGCGATGATGTAGCCTTCGTTACCGGTATTTGAGCAAGAGAGGAGACCTACCTATCTTTTGTAAAGACCGAGAAGTGCCTCTTGCATGTGTTATGCCGGTAGTATGTGCGGGTAAGGGCTATGTTGTCGCGTTATGTGCGGTCTGTGAGACGTTTTAATTAAGTTAAGAAGTCTATCCAGTTTCGCTAATGCTATTAAACAGATTTTTTTCCATCAACATATATGACTATGGGCCCGTCGCGTTTCCAGAAACAACGACAAGTAAATAGCCTCCTACTCGCTGTTTGTTTTTTTTTTTGTTTTTTTGTTATAGTTTCTGACATGTTATAAGATTGAATATTTATTTCCAGATTATTTACAATAATTATTTACAATCTAGGAGAAGTAGTGCCATGCTGTATAGGAGGAGGTAGCGTCATGCATAGTGTATGACATTACATCCTCCTATGCAACGGAGTTGGGTTGGCACGACCGGGGAGGTACCTCTTGCTCACATAATAGCGCCGTAAAGTGACATCTTCAGTGCGCGGTTTGTGAGTAGGCGGTGGCCCATTGGGAGGCGGTCGAAGGAGGGCAACGCATCGACATAATAATTATGTGGATGTTGCTGGACGTCGGTAGTCGTAAAAAGGCTCCGATTGCTCGTTTGTCCCATTTTCTATAAAAAAAAATGGCGGCTTATAATTTCTTTAAAAAAAGAGAAAAAAAGAATAAAATATTACGACAGCAGTCCCCATGATAACAGTAGTTTAGTCATTCCGGATTAAAGTAGGTGTTTGGAGTAAGCCGGCCCAATCTACATGCAATGCTGCATGGAACTATCTATTAATGTGTTTATATCTCCATATACTGGCAAGTGGCAGCCCTAATGGCATGCGCGCGGCGTGACGCGCTTCCGGTGGTTCCAATACCTATAAACATGTGCCTACTGAATTCAGGTTTCGTCACCGCGTGACGGAGAAAAGGGGGGTACGCATGTCTAACGAGGTTTTGGAGGGGCGATGATCAATGAATTTCACACCTCATATATTCTTACCTGGCAGCACGAGGCTTGTGTATCTCAAGTGCATGTGTGTGTGTGGTGTGTTACCAAGCGCTCTCGAGTGTATGCTAAAGTAAAGGTTTGACGGATCTATGTTTTGAATGTATTCCTTGTAAACTTATTTGGGTACTGAATGTTTTTATTCTTATTATTATTATAGAACTTTTTCTACCTGCACGCCTGTGATCCCCGCAGGGGTAGGCGGAGGTGTGCTAGTACATCCACAACTCGTAAGTCCAGTAGATACAGTAGCACACCCACGACTAGCCGAGGTGCTGAGGCCCATGATGTCATAGATGGCAAGCCTATGGTCACTTAGTCACTTCGGGCACATTCCAATCCCGGACAATGTAATGCAGGGTCAGAATAATCTGAGAAACATTAGAATTTAATAACGTTGTCTGACCTGGGGATCGAACCCAGGACGCGGCTAACGATCTTAGCAGGCGACACCCGCACCATTACACCACAGAGGCGATATTTATTATTATCATTATTACATTATATGAATGAGGTGTCACCAGATACGTGGATGGCTGATACCTATGACAAAAGAAAAGCAAAAGTGCAAAAGATTCGGACCTACTACTGATTGGCGGCGCTTGTCCAGCCTTAACAGTTCGAATGACTACGAAAGACTTGTCTTCAGGTTTAGGGAGACGATAGGGGGACAGACCCCCCCCCTCTTTTCCCGCAGATGGGAAGAGACAAATCGAAATTTTATTGTGGGCGTTACCCTATGGTGATTATTATTGGGACCGAAAAGGGGGAAATGGTCCCTCTCCCCACAATAGTGGGACGGCGCGCGCACGATGCCGTTTAAGTTGCGGTGTCGTGGATAAGGATAATTGAGCTCGTTTGATGTTTGGGGTTTGGCATATCTGAGGAGGCCGGTCTCCTCAGTTATGCCAACCCCCCCCCCCCTCTGGCGGGAGAGGTTGATTTGCGCTACAAATCGACAAAAGCCGTGTTCTTGATTTATTTATTATTATTAGAGCTCTCTACAGTCGCGTTATTTTATTTCTAGAAGATTCGGAGTTATCAACGCCGTCGCATATTCCCCAGGAAACTAAATTGAACGTGTTGTGGCGCATGACATGTGAAAACTGTGAACCGTCACAATGTTGGCGGTGGTGGTATTGGATGATATTTCTGTTCCTTTGGGGTTTATGGTAGCGCTGATGTCTCTTCAATGGGGCCAAAGGCAGTCTATGGAATCCGCAGACTGTATAAATTAAAATATTGTCTCTTGTATAAAATTCTTGTGTCATAATGCTAGTCGCCTTACTCCTCCGTAACGGCTTTAACGACTTTTACCGAATTTTATATGCATATTCAGTAGATCTGCGAATCGGCTACTATCTACTTTCCTTACCCTTAAGTGGTAACACCTGGAAAAAATATATGTGGCAAAACAATGTTTGCCGGTTCAGCTAACAATTTATAATAAAAGCAGTCGTGTTTTTG